>VWZK01006947.1:155267-287059 GCA_013396935.1 Baryphthengus martii
CTTCCCCCCCACTCCCCGGTGCATCCCACCGGTGCCCGCTCTCCCCGGGAGAGCCCGGCCGTTCCCGCCGGCGGCGCCGGGCAGGGTCGTTGCGGTGCCGGTCCCGGTGCCGGTGTCTCACGCCGCCTCTCTCTCCGCAGGGGCTTCGGCAAACAGGGCTTCCAGTGTCAGGGTGAGTGTCGCGCTGCCGGTGGGATGCTCAGGGAGCTGGGCTTGTGGGGGGAAGAAGGCACCGTCTCCCACTCCCGGGGCCGGCCCCGGCACCGGAGCATCTCTGCCGGGGCTGGCGAGCAGCATCCCCGCGGAGCTGCCGTGCCCAGGCCGGGGAAGCAGCTTAGTCATTTTTTTGTTTTGTTTTTTTTCTTTTCCCTAATCAAGCGAGCAACTGGTCGGTATTTTTAAGCCGGTCGGGTTTTGTTACCAGAGATAAGCGCCCAAGACCTCAGATAAATCCTCCTGAAAAAGGCAGAGGGAAGTTTGTTTTTAATGTACTTGCCATGAAAAGCTGCGTTTCAGTGCCAGCCGGGCTGCGCGCTGGCGTGGCGGCATCGGGCTTGGAGCGATGTGGGCTGGAGGGACTCGAGTGGCTTGGTTGTGTTGCTGGGGAAAAAATCAGGCTTTAAACCAAAATGTGTTGCGGCAGGTTCTGGGTTACTACAGCCAGAATTCTTTATTCTGATACTGCTGGGATTCTGGAGGGGCTCCTTGGGGATTGATGGTGCCCGCCAAGGCAATTAGGGTGAATTAACAGGGCTTTATCTGCTTGCTCAGTGCTCTTGCCGGCTGCCTGTGCTCGTGGAGAGCCTGGCTGTGATGGGGGTGGGGGGCAGTGGTCACACCTGGTAGAGGTGAAGGTCTGGGCTTGGGGTTCCAGCTGGGCTGGTGCCTGCAGTTGCCAGCAGTGAAATTTTGCTCTTACGAATATTTGGAGCAGAGTTTAATTTTAGCAAGCGGCTGAATCCCAAGTTGAGGTATTCTGCATGAAAACAAACCTGCTGTGTAGCTCTAATACCTCAAGAACAGCTCGCCCTGGCAGCCTTCATGTGGTTCTTGAAGCAGAAAGCAGCTCCCCCCCCCACCTCTGCCAGTTTATGGTGTGGCAGAATCAAAACTCGAGGGGTGAAGTGGGTCAAAGCTCTGCCGGTGCCGTGCCCGTCAGCTGGGATGGCTTCCAGCAGGAGGGCTTTTTCTTCGGCGCTCTCAGGAGCGTCTTCCACCAATGTTCATACAAGCAGTGATCTAAACAGCGCTGCTACTCCTCCCAAATGCTTGCCTTAGGAGTGTAACCTTTAAAATATTAAAAGTATCTCCCTGCTGCCTCCCAAACCCCCACCTAAGGGCCTGGGCTGGTGTTGGCAAGCAAAGGAAAGGAAATGTTGAGACTAGAACATGTCCTGGGGTTGTTACTCAAGGTCACCACTTCCCCAGGTACCTGAGGTTTCATACATGGGCAGTTAAGTCATGTTTACTCAGAATGAGTTTTGAGCAGCTTGTATCTCTTGCTGTGGCTCTTCCCATACCCAGCTGTTGGTTCTCTGGTTCTGTAATGGTGCTGGCGTTGTCACGCCAGGTAGATTTGTGCAAACACAACATCCCTGAAATTTGAAGTGTGCTGGAAAAGGCTAGTGGGGTCGTCCACTTTGCCTGGTCTCATTTCTAGTGCTTTGCTCAGTTCTGCCGATAGCATTTGGTGTCAGATTATTGGAACTTTTCCCAGTCTCTCTTCCAGCCATTAGGACCCATTGTCCACACCTGGAATTGTGCACCTGCTTCAAGTTTATCCCTAAATGCCTTTAACGAGTATTAAATCACTCCTCAGTGCCAGGTCAGTAAATGGGACCCAGGAAGGTGGTCTCGGACTTGCCAATTGACAGCAATTGGCCTCCAACTGGGGAGACCCTCCACCAGGTAGTAGATGTTAAATGGTGCAGTCCTGTCCTGTGGGTCTTGGAGCCGGACCCCTTAGGAGCACACTGGTCTCAGTGACATCTCCAAAGGTGCAGGACTGATCCAGAACGTAACTTTCTGCTTTAACAAACCACTTCCCAGATTATTCTGGTGCTACACACATAAAAACTGCATTGCTGTATCGCAACGGGGAATTTTGCAGGCTGTGGTATGTGCAAATGGCCGGTCTTTACCCTCAAATCTTCCATGGATTTTTGCGTACATCCCTGTCGGCAAGGTTCCGGGGTCCCTGGGTGAAATCACTGCCATTAACGAGGCAGACTGGGGAAGTGCTCCTCAGTGCAGTGAGAGCACGGTGCCGTTGGTGCTCCGGCACGGAAGGCACGCTGCGTCTCCATGCGGAACGCTCCCGGGTTAGAAAGTCGAGGATGAGCTAGAAGTCTCTGCTGCCTGCCATCTGCTTGGAAATCACAGCTACCCCAGGAGGCTCTGGGAGGATAAGCGGTGGTTCTGTGGCAGGAGGAAGAGCTCAACGTGCCAGGGCTGGCACCGGGCACCGCTCCCGTTCTCCCGGACCGGTTCAGGCTGTGGCACCGGAGCCGCTGCAGCCCCGGGTCATGCCGTGCTCCTCTTGGCAAGAAGCACTAGACTTGGGGTTCATGCCCCACACGTTGTCTTGCAGCTGCCTTTGGGCTTGGTAAATAAGTCTTATTTATGTGGAAGTAAAAAACCTCAGGGCTTGCTTTTGTTTAGGGCATCTTTTCAGCTCTGCAGGGCTGGCTGTAAGCTTTGATCACAGGGTTTAGCACTCTCCTTACTGAATGCAGCTCTAATTCAACTTTAAAAACTTCCCAACTATTTTATCTTGTTTGGTGGGGATGGCTGGAAATGTAGCCGAGGCACCTGCCTGTCTTGTTTCTCAGCTGTTTCCCACTGCCATGCTTTTAAGTAGGTTTTCACCTGTGCCCTGATTTCTTTCTAGGCCATTTGCAATAATTAGATTGTTAATTAGCTCATTACTTGTGACTTTTGGCAGGAAGTTAGCAGAAACCGACTCTTTGTAGCTTGAAATACTAATGGATACCACAAATGCCACTTAATTGCTTGCTAATCTGCTTCTTATCCTCATATACAATCTCCTTCTTATCCTTTTACACATCTTAAGACTTCCTGGGCTAACGTCTTTCTTCAGAGCCCCGGAACGTTGCAGTGCCGGGCAGCGGGAGGTCTGTGCGCGGGCGGCCCTGAGGAGCAAGGCTGCTTCTTGCAGATTAACCAAAAATACCAATATATTGTGGGTGTTGGAAGGCTGAAGTGCCGTGGATGTGCCTGGAGCTGCCAGAAGGACAAACTCTTCCTGGGGGAAGCTCTCTGTGCACCGGCTGCGCGTCAGCCCCGGTACTGAGGGGCTTTCTGACTCGGTTATAACGATCTGCTGTGGCTGGAAGGGCTGTCAGCTCTGGTCTCAGCTCATAAATAACAAAGGGAAAGGGCTGTGTGTGTTCTCCCCGGATTTCGAGATCCTTCTGTCCGACACCATTGCCAGGGAATACCAAGGAGAGAGCGAGGGAGCAGCGTCTCGTTATCTGCAGGCTCTTGTGGTGAAGGAACGACGACCTGTGGCTAAGTTACAGTTGATGGTTTGCTGTCTGGGTTCTCCAAACTGGAGAAGTGCTTTGAGGATGGTAAAGGGAAGCGAACTGGTTTGAAGGCTGTTGCGAGTGAGATTCTCGGTCTCATTTTTGGAATGTGCTGCTTCTGGGAACTGGCAGCTTTCTCTTTTCTGCTGGGGCTCCCATCCTTGGGGTGTCTTCCTCCTGTTGTCCAAGCGGCTCTCGGTCCCTCTGCAGATCAGGGTACCGGCTGCACTGGAGGTTTTGTGAGGGGGGCACCTCACCGAGAGCTGGGTTTGTTTAACCTGGACTGGGCTTCCACCCTGGCAACTGGGGAAGAGAGGGGAAGAGACGTGCACATCGAGGTGAAGAGCCATGTAACGTGATTCTCGCTTTGGAGCAAAAAATAACCGGCATCTGTTACTGTTTTCACGTGTACAAAGTAGAAAAGATCTTGGAAAGAAGAACCTTGATTCTCTAAGAGAAGTAAAAAAAAAAAAAAGGCATCACTTAGTAATGGTTGCTTAGATCTCATGCAGTAACTTTTCTGGAGAAGATGTTTTCTCCTCATCTCTGGTTATGACTCAGTCAAGAAAGACACTTCAGATTTCATCTCTTTCCAAACTTCCTACCAAAGATAATCCCTTCTCCTAGGTTTTCTTCTCCCCGTCCTCCAAATCCAGCGCTCTCATTTCGTTTTGTGTTTCCGCAATTCGGCGTTCGATACCAAACCTAAGCAGCTGGAAAATGTCAGCCGGGGCCTTACCTTTCAAGCGAGTGTTTCTCTCTTGCTCTCTGCCTTCAAAACCCACCCTTCCTTCCCCCACCTCTTCGCTGCCCTCCAGACGGAAGCGAAACCCTTAACAGCTCTGGTCTGAGCTGCCGCTCGTGCTGCTGCTGCGGGTTTTGGGTTGTCGCCATTAACTTCAGGCAGGCTTTTCAGCCTGTGCTTTTATTGACTGTATTAAGCAAGTGAGAAACAAAAGCAAAACAAACTCCAATCATTCAGAGTTGCCTCAAACCCAGTAATTTCGTGTCAACAGATTATGCACACTGGAGAAATGTTAGTCTTCAAATAGACTAATTAAAAATGTTACTGCAATTACTTTTGCAACACAAACGATGCTAATTATATAATGCCGCAGAAATTGGAAACATAATTTTGGCGTTTGTTTGGGGTTTTTTTGTTGTTTTTTTTGCGCGCCTCGCAGCGGTAATACAATTCCGGATGCCGCAGGCGCGGAGGTTCGGGCAGCGGGAGCCCGGCTCTCTGGCCGCCGGGGCAGCGCCTTGGAGCAGGTAGAAATAGAAAGGGGAAGTCGGTCTGGTCGCCTCGCGCTGCGCCAGATGGTCTGTGGTTCTGCAGAACTGAGTCAAAACAGAGGCGATGGGGAAAACGGGAAAATGTGCCCCTTTGCCTGGTGGTCGAAGGATTGAGGCTTGTTCAGAGGCTGAGTTTAGAGCCTGTAGCTTGAACTGGTTTCTCTAATCCTGCTCTTTCTTGCCCTAGACACAGAAGATCTGTTCTGGAAGGGACTCTGGGCTTGCTGAAGCCCCTGGCAGCGCGGGCTCCGTGGCTATCGGGTTCAGCAGCAAGCACTTGATACGTGGAGCTCCGTCAGTGTCTCCTTACAGTGCAGAAGGGCTCCTCTCAGTCCCTCCGTGGAAGTGGTTTCTATTTTCCGTCCCCCTTTGCAGTTAGCACCGTAGATTTCTCTTTCTGGTCTCCCGAGATAGTTGTCATCCGGAGATGATCTCAGGCTTTGCTCATGAGGTGGTTTGTTTCTTTCCCAGGGTGTCTGTCACTGACCGGTGTCTTGCAGGGTCTCGGAGCTGGCCCCGGGGGGTGTCTGGGTGCCTCAGAGGGGAAGCAGCAGGAGGATTTGCATCGGATCTAGCTGGTGTCTGTCAGCTGAGACTCCACCACAGGGTCTAAACCACCCTGGTATACGAGCCTCTGCCATGGTTATTCTCCAGGTATTGAGTCTTCCAGGGGAATTTAGTGCCTGGGCTGTCTCTAAGGAGACTTCTCAGCAAACAGTACAGGCATTTCTGTACGTCTGCTGGCTCATGCGCATGCCATCCTACAGATTCCCGCAGCGCACGGGCTCCTGGAAGGGTGTGCAGGGCATGCTTGCACCAGCAGCGAGCTGTGGGTGGGCGCTCACCTGTCTCGGTGCCAGCAGGAGATGCTGGAGCTGCAAAACAGAGCAAGACCTTGAGGATTTGGTATCTGGTGTAGAACCTCCTCTCAAAACTTCGTGTGAATTCTGTTATCTGATGGAATTTTATGTAGAAACTGAAGCTAGAGCTGCTGCACAAAGCCCTTCAGGTGGGCTGCTGCCCTCCTAACCAGAGAACGCAGCTCCCTGTTCTTCTGACCGCACTTGAAAAAGCAGAAATCTAAAGATGCTCGAGCCGCTTTTCGGTGCCATCCGGTCCCCCTTCGGGCTTATCAGCAAATAAGTTGCCTGATCACAGTGACTAAGGAATTAACTTCTAGCTGTGCCCATCATTTCGTTCAGGGCAGAACTGCTCGGAACACATCATTAGAGAGCGTAACGATCAGAAGGGGGAAGGTTGAAATGCCGTCACCCGGTCGGAATCGAACGCCTGTGGTAACGACCAGGGGTGCTTATAGCGGTGGGTGGGATGGGATTTTGCCCAAGAGAAGTGCTGGGGTGGCTTTTTCCTGCAGAAGGCGGCCGTGCAGGGGATTAGTGCCGGACGCTCCCCTGGGCAGAGCTCTGGACCTGCCAGAGTCCAGCCATGGGCCGGTCGCCTCTGTGTGTGTGGTGAAGCTCCTGCAGGAAGGGCAGCACGGAGCAGCGGTGGGCAGGGTGTTGGCAGTGCCGAGCAGTTAATTCCTCTAGAGTGGCTTCGTGAATCATGGTTCTGAAAGTCTCTAAATTGAAGCCATTTAGAAAAGGTGAGTAACAAGCTCCCCGCAGGAGAGACGTAACTGTAGGGCTGTTGGGCAGCGTGTTCCTCGCGTTCTTCAAGCGCTGCGACCCAAGGCAGGTTGGTGAGAGCAAGCTTTTTGAAAAAGGCAATAGAAATGAAATCGGAGCACCCATCCTGGATGTGGCCTTGGGTTTCCAGTGGCCTGTTCTGGAGTTGCCTTGCATGTTACTGGCACAAATACCCTTCTCTCTGCTGATGACCCATGTGTGTCCCTGGGAGCTGGGCAAGGGGAAGAGGGAAGACGTGCTGCAAAGGGCTCTACAAACCCTCCAGGCTTTTCAGATGGTGCTGTAGGAAACTAAGTGTAGGTTGATGTTGCCCTTTATGTCGAGTTTTAGGAGAAAGTCTTACTGGAGCCAGAGCCACTGTGCTCCTTAGAACAGGACCCCTGGGCTGGTGTTGGTGACCACTGTGCCTTGGCCAGGAGTCTCCAGGGACAGAGAGGTGATAAAAATGTAAAGAAGGATGCAGTAAATGCTGTAGTCCTCCAGATAGTGACCTGACAGATGAAGGTGAAAATCTCTCCGGAGCTTTTCAGCCCATCAGGGTGAGTGTCAGAGGGTGTTTCCCAAGCACAGGGGTTCTTGCCCCAGCTGAGAAGGGCTCTCACCAGGAGAGACTTGGCCTGGGCTGGCCCCGCCTCGCCAGCCTGGAGCTGCCGTCACCGAGAAGTCAGTTTTTCCACAAAAGCCACAGGAGGGTGGGGGGAAGACAGGAAGAAAGCTCCAGTTGTGTGGTGCCTGGTAGCAGCCAAATGCTTCGTATTAAGCAGAAGCGATTCCCAGAAGTAGCTGTGCTGGCTGTCGCTTTTCCCAGGAAGGCAGTGTTCCCAGCCACGAGCTGCTGCTGCTGGTCAGAGCTGCACCTGATGCTGGGCAAGGGCAGAAGCAGCCGAGCGCTTGGCTGGTGTTACTGGGGTGATGGGGGTTCCTGTGGGCACTAGGCCGAACGACAGCCGGGGGGTCTCTCCCAGGGATTGCTCTGTTCCCGCCTTGGTGTGTCTCATCCCAAGGAACCGAGGGCTGTGGGGCAGCAAATGTTTTGACTGTGGCAAGCTGCTGCCACCGCTTCCAGGGGTGGCCGGGGAAGCTGTCTGTGTTGCAGTCCCCAAGTTCTTGCTCCTTTCCTTGTCCTCCTGCTGCACATGGCTATGGCTTGACCGAGGCAGCCGAGGGGTGGCTCTGGCCAAGCAGTTTTCTCGTTTTCAGAGGTCATTTGTCTGGCTTTTCTGTGTTCGGCCCTGGCTGACCAGAGCCGAGATGGTCAGAAGCCATTGTCTCCTAAAGCAGCTTCTATCCCATATGAGATAGTTCTGCAGGTTTGTAGCTGGAGGGGAGAAGTGGGGCAAGCAAAAACCTTTCCTTCCTCTGGGAGCAGCAGGAATTGGGATGCCTGGTGCTGTGTGGTGCTGGGGTGGGTGCACAGCCCCGGGCTGTGCCCCAGAGAGCGCGGGATCTCCACGATTCTGGGCTGTTTGTGTTCGCACCGCCGTGCTCTCTGCTCCAGTTACCTTAATACGGGCTGCGAGTGATTTATCGGTCCTGTTCTTAGACCAACCTCTAGTGGAAAAACAAAATAAATTAAAATGCTCTCCTCATGAGTAGGCCACCTGAATTCCATGTAATTGAAACAATAACTTGCAAGCAGCAGTCTCTTTTTTTTTTTTTCCCCCCTCCTGTTCAGGATTATTTAACTGTTCACTGATAAGGGAGGAAGTGTGACGAGCCCATACAGGGTCCCGCTTTCTGTGGTAAGTCAGCCATCGCTTCCGACAGCTGATCCCGTTTCCCTGTAGAAGGAAATGGATTTCACGAGAGATGACAGCTCTGCCTGGGCAGCATCGCGGTGCAGATGACGCTGCGCTGCCGCCGTTGTTCAGCTCAGCATCTGCTGGTAGGGACGGGCATTGTCTGCTGGCCCCGTGCTGCTCCGCAGCCTCTAAATCCCTTCGGGAGGGATCCCTGCCGCCGTCTCGGCTCCGCTTCAACGCTCGTTGCAAACTGGAATAGGACTCGTCGTCGTCTGCCTGTGGAGAGGTCACTGGAAGCCAGTTACCTTCTCCTCTTGTTTACAGAGCTCCGCTCTCTCTGGAAGCTGTCCAAGGCCGGGCAGACCTGGGCTGTGGCTCTGGCTGCTCTGCTGCTAGGTGCTGATAAATGCTGTTTAGATGAAGATGTGATTCTTTCCCTTGCTGCTTCCCGGGCACGCCGGGATTGCCTGCACAGTGTCAGCTGGGGGGGTGGGGATGGTGCTCGCGGGCTGACGGAGTTGGCAGCGCCTTGACTGACCAACTCTTTGTGGCTTGTAGTTGACCCGAGGCACGACTGTGGCTCTGCTCAAGCTGTTTGCTTTCTTGATTTGGGCTGACTTCCTGACTTTGTAGCTGCCCTGATCTTCCCATAATATGGAAAAAAATCCAAACCAAACCTCAAACACCCCAGTTCTGGCACTATCCTTGAATTGATAAGTAGGGGGTGGATGCCTGTAACCTCATTAGCCTCTTGCTTTGAGAATTTAACTTCTGTAGCACAGGCGGACAAGTCGTTCTGCCCCTGCTGAAGTGCATCGATTGCTGAATATCTAACGCATTTGGAGTCGCATCGTGTCAGCTTCAATAATCTGTTTCCATGTTTGGTCTTGCTTTTGTGCCAGATTTGTACATCTTGTTTAAATAAGAGTATACTCACAGCTAATCCAAGCTGGACAGGCAGTGCCTGCCAAAAGACCCGATATTAATGGGCTCCAGTACATGTGAGTTACTGGGCTGGTGAACCTGAGACTGGTTACAGTGCAGCTCCCCTTAAACTGTCTCTTTTTGCATCCAATTAAATCTGTGTTTTCACAGCCAGTGAGCTTTTCTCTTCGGGTTAGAGTGCTCAGCCCCAGAGCAATCTTCTGAGCAAGAAAATCTTTCTAGCTCCCAGCAGGAGAGAAAATAGGTGAATATTTTTTTTTTTTTTATGGAGTGGTTGAGGCTGTGGGGGGATAACTTGTGGTGCTGGAGGGCGGGCTTGGGAGCGGCTGGGGTTGAGCAGGGACCGTAGCCATGGGTGCAGGCAGCTCAGTGGAGACGTGTCCGGGGCGATCAGGGGAGCACATGTGCTCTCGAGGGCACCCCAGTAGCTGCCTGCTCCGGGTGGCTCTGCCGCCGCTCGCGGTTGGGCGTCATGGTTAAAAAGTTCAGCCTCCTGCAGTTCTGCACTGGCCTTCCTACATTTGGTATTGAGTCAGCAGCGGGGAAGCTAAAAAAGATTGATGCCGAAATCTCAGCCTTCAGCTACTCCTCTTCTTCCTCCTGCTGCGACGCCGGTGCGTTTTAGCTGATCGTGCTGGTAGAGATTCCTCCCCGTCTTCTGTTGCCATGTGAAATGATGCAACGGTAATAGTTTCACCTTTGGAGAGAGCAGCTGAGCACCTTGATTCTGACGGCCTGAACAGCAAGCCCATTTAATAGTTGACACTCTTAGCACATGAACAAATGCATTTTCATGATTTCCAATTATAGCAGAAGAATGAGAAAGTGAGGTTGTGAAGAGGAGTGAAAGTCGTCTCCTGAATGGCTTCCTGCGACTCTGCGCGGTGACATAGCAGTGAAGTCAGGAGTCGGCACGAAGATTGTTTTATAATATCAGCGAGAAGCTGGAGTGAGGGGGAAGAGGCCCACGAGTTCAATTTGCATCACTGAGTGGATTAGCTCCTGACGCAGTGCAAAGTCATTATTTACCGTGTCTCCAGATCTGTTGCCTTTATCAATCAGCGCGATGGTTTGGAGAGGGGCTGTGATTCAGAGATCTTCGCATCTCGGCGTTGTGCTTGGCGGGCACCGCTAATGCTTGCCTTGTAAGCAAAAGGAGCAGGCCGAGTAATTTGTTTTTAGTATTTTTTTTCTTTCTTTGAGTTCGCTACACTAAATGCTTCAGCTTTAGCTTGGCTTAGGGAAAATATTTGGAAGTGCTCCATAACTTGCCTTTCAGCCAGAGTAGCCAAGAGGACAAAGGTTGCCCAAGGGACAAAAATGGCGCAACCTGGGTCCCTGGTCTCCGAGACAGATGCACCTTCCCTAGCAAGCAGCAGAAGCCCCTCTGTCCCCAGCAGTCACCGTCGCTTGGGATAAATTGACACCTAGTCACCTTTCCCATACTGATAGAAGATTTATGCACAGCTTGAAATAATCCCCGAAACGGTTATTTATAGACTCTTCAGAGCTCGACACCTTTTTGCTGTGGAGCAACCTTTGCTATGTTGTCATGATGGAGATGAGCTTTGCTTGCAGGCTTCATTTTTCATAGACTGCTCTGGGAAAACAGCTTTTAAGGGAGGGGCTAAAATTCTCCATGTTTCCTTGGTTTCTGAAGAGTTTGATGGAATAACTTGCTTTTTTTGGGGGGGGGGGGGGGGGCACTGGTCAGAGCAAAGTTCCCTCTCATGCGAAGCTGTAAATGCCAGCGGAGAGACTTTCTGAGGATGGCAGAGAGGGTAAGAAGGGACATTCCTGCGTGCAAGGGGAGAGAAGAACTGAGCAGGACTCGTCTGTCTGTATGTCCCTCCTCAGCCTGCCACAGGAGTTTCTGCTGCTTTTTCTTCTTGCTGCCTCAGGAATGGCTGTAAAATGGAACTAATTCACATTTGTATGATCATGTGTCTAAGGACCGTCTCCAATAGCTCAGTCCATTAACTTCCAAATTTGTCTTACCCGTTTGACAGAGAGGTGCCTCAGGGCCAGACTCTTCTGGAAATGAGGCTTGTAGGTCTGCAGCAGCAGCGAGTTGTTCTCCTGGGTAAAGCAAAGTGACCTTCGTGGCAGCCGAGAAGTTGGTTTCAGAGTTTACTTCTGGGGGTTTCCCATCTTGGATGTCCCTGTCTACGTGCTCGAGACCTGGCAGCTCATCCTGTGAGCTGCCCTCTTTGGAGGCCAGCAGGTCTCTGTGCCAGAAGCCTTCTAGGATCGCGGTGTCACCTCTTTGATGCCATCTCCTCCCAGCTGGAGGAGGGAGCCTGTGCCCTGCACCATGGCAGCCGCCTGCTGGGAGAGACCTTGTGCTGAAACAGCAAGAGCTCCTGCTCCGCTGTCAGGTCTCCTGGGGCTGCCCCTCATCCTCCAGGTGCCTGGAGCTGCTGTGCAGCCTTTACTGGGCTTGTAGGGAAAGCTGCAAAAGGTTCAGTGCTGGCTGGGGGGATGTCTTTGAAGCCGTGCTCTCGTGCCACGGCACTGGGAGCAGCAGGGAGAGGAGCTGGGTACAGGTCTGCGTTACCTTGCCCTAGACACCACCGGTGGCAAGGGCACGGCAGATGTACAGCCGCAGCGGTGGCAAGGGCACAGCTCCTGACCTACTGTCTCCTAGGGCTTCTGAGGTAGAGAAAGTCTCACTTACCGGGTCATTTAGAGACTCCGAATCTGGAGTTTTGGCAGGAGGAAAGGCTTTAATTAGCTGGTGCTCAGTAGGGCTGCTATTAGATCTTCAGAGCAAGATGCTGCTGGACTGGAAAAAAACGTAACAATAGCTCATTTGCTTCCAAAGCCATGATGGTGATTTGCATTTGGGTTGGATACTAAACCCATGTCGAGAATTTTTCTAAAATTACTTCAAACTATGGCTCAGATTTCTCCCTTCTCCGAAGCTGTATGAATATCTGTCTCCGTGCCAAGCGGTTTGGAGTTTGAATTCCTTTGTTTGCTGCTCTCGCTGTGCCGCAAGGGAAGCGAAGCTTGTCTGGGTTGTGGACAAGTCCTGTCATCAAATGCTGCATGACAAATGGCTGGCTTCACCCAACCTTGGAGCAGGATTAAGTTCTCCCTTATTAGATACCTAGAAGGATATATTTTATTTTAATTTTTTCCTCTAACAGCAGTCCCTCTGTTGACCTGAATACTCCGGAGACGTGCGCCCGGGTAGGAAGCTTTGCGGCGTCTTTTCTGAATCTCATCTCTGCTGCCAGTTGAAAATAAGACACTTTGAAATACATTCTGGAAACTTTTGTTTCTTCCTGCCTTGTCAGCTTGCATAAGGCGATGCCGAGCGCTGCCGGTGCAAAAAGAGAACAAACCCCCGTAAGCGTGGACCGGCTGTTGCTCCAGCCCCTCTGCGCCTGTGTTACCCAACAGAGGACGGTGGCCGACTGTTCGACTGGGTGTTCGAGGGCAGTGGCTCTGTCAGTGGGGGTTCACATGAGGCAGCAGTCTCTGTCTCTGCAGTGATGTGCTGCCCGCTCTCCGAAGTGGGCAGGGGGCTTATGGGCTGTCCTTGGAGAACCTGGGGGCTGGTGTTGCTCGTGAGCAGCTCCTCAGCCTGCTGGGCAGGATTTTTGCTCGGATCTTTCTGGTCTGCGTCACCAGAGGGTTGTTTTTCTTTGATCTAAGGCTTTGCTGCAAGTGGTTGCTGTGCTTTTTCCAAATGCAAGTTGGGAATCTCCAGTTGGCTTGGCCTCTGTTCCAAGCTTCAGAAGACAAAATTCCTTCAGCCGGCTACAGTTTGGCCAAGTATCAAGTAGTGAGGCAAGAGGCTTATCTTTTAGGTCAGTTTTAGCCTTTTCCCCAAGCTGGTATGAGAGTCACTCTCTTGCGTGGGAAGGAAAAATGGGATAAGAGCTCCGATGTGATGTGCTGCCTGTACCTCCTGCCGTGGGGTCGGGGGGCAGGTCTTCCAGGAGGCGGGATGGGACGGGAAGCTCTCCCTGCCTCCCAGGGTGCCTGCCTGGATGGGGACTGAAGCCAGGGCATGGCGTCCCTGGCTGGTGGCAAATCCCGGTGCTGATGGTCCGTGGCGTGGTGGAGTTCCTCCCAAACCTGCCTTCCCCGTTCTGTCTTTTGTAAATTTGGAAGAAACTTAATTTCTCTGGTGTTACTATTAACTGAGTCTGAGAGGATGAAAATAAACGGCTGTTGGGAAGGGCAGACTGACTCACTTTCTCATTCCCCTGTAAATTTCCATTTAAGTTTCAGTTGAAGCTCAGGTTTGAGGGGAGTGAAAGCTAGTAATTTGTGACAAAAACTTCTTTTTTCGATCAGGGTAGAAGAACTCCCTTTCTAATTGCAGAAATTACAAGGCTGTGATTCTTGTGAAGGAACACCGATTCCGGCCGTTCCCTGCGCGTTGCCTCCCAGGTTCTCGGCTCCAGAACCACCAAAGAGAGCTTTACGCCGCACAGGGTGTGCTTTGGTGGCTTGGTGCTGCTCCTGCCGTGACTCTGCTGCTCGCCCGACCCGAGGGCTGCGGGGAGACCTGCACGAACAAGGCTCTCCTGGCTCTGCCGTGGCCTGAACCACCCTCTCCCGTTTGCTTTGCCCTTGTTGTCGGCTTCGTTTGACAGCCTCTGACTCTGGTCCTGGAAGAGGCACAACGGCCGGTCCTCACCACCGTGATCCCAGCTAGGATTCTGTAGGCTTTAGTGTCCTCCATCTGTCCCACCTCCAGGCTGTGGGGCTGCAGCCCGCTCCATCGCTCCCCCTATGCAACTTCCTAATTTTGATGATTTTGCCCCTTTTTTCTAGACCGTTTCCCGGTCCGTGGGGATTTGAAGGCAGCAAGGCTTTCCTGATGCAGGTGGAGAGGCTGCCCAGTGTCCCTCCTGGCCCTGTACAGCCCAGGACTGGGCTGTCTGGCAGCGGTGGGGGGCCCCTTCCTGGCTGTGGGGCACAGCGACTTATCTCATTCCTGAATCGGTGCCTCGCCTCGGCGACTGAGTGTTTCAGACAGCTCTGCTGCAAGTTCCTCCCTTAGCGCTGCCTGCTGGGCTGTAATTTTTCTTCCACCGTGTCAGAGTGAAACAAGAACACTTCTTTAAAAAGCGAGAGGAAAATCATGTGAGCAGGCAGTGGGATGTCAGCACTTCGAGAGGGTTCAGAATAACGTGGCCGGTCTGGTCCCTTCTGAAGGGGGAAGCAAAGGGCTGCCAGGCTGCACTGCCGTCCTCGCCCCTGCGCTGGGGAAAACACAGCGGGTGCAGTTGAGGGGTGGTGTTGCCGGTCAGTGTGGAGCGCAGCGCTGGGGCAGAGGGACAGAGGCTGGTGTCCCTGCAGACACGCTGACTGGTGTCAGTGGCGGCAGGAGCAGAATCTGGCGTCCCTGTCACGGCACAGGGACCAGTTGCATTGCTCGCTGCTCAGTGCTGCTGAGGCAGGGCAAGGTGACGCTGTCGGATGTCTCCTGGATTTGACAGAGCTGCTCATGAGAGCTCCTCAGGGCTGTTTGGGCTGCCTGGGTGGCTGTTGGTCTCTTTGGAGCAGGATCTCTTCTCCACATCAAGCACCAAGCGATGCTTGTCCCTTGCTGGCCCATGTCCTTGGTGTAGGATGGATGACGTGAGCCTGTACGGGGGATACCCCAGCTAAAGCCTCAGCTGCTGTGGCTGCACCGATGCTCTGCACCTCTGCATGGGTGACAAAGCTGCTCTGGACTGTGGGGACATGATGGGCTCAAAGCTCTTGGTCTGCTCATAGAATCATAGTGGTGTTTTGATTGGAATTCAGATCACGGAGTCTAACCATTCCCCCGGCACTGCCGGGTCCCCACTGAGCCCTGTCCCTCAGCACCACATCTCCACGCCTTGGAAACCCCTCCAGGGATCAGGGGGACTCCAGCCCTGCCCTGGGCAGCCTGGAGGAGAAGAAATTGTTCCTTAACTCCAACCTAAACCTCTCCTGGGGCTTCTTGAGGCCAGTTCCTCTTGTCCTGTCCCTTGTTCCTTGGGAGCAGAGCCCAACCCCCCCTGGCTCCAACCTCCTGAATTTCAGGGAGTTGTGGAGAGCCAGAAGGGTGATGTGTGTGGCTGCAAACTGCATTACACTCAGGAGCAAGAAGCACCTTCTCCCTGTGGTGGGCACTGTGGTTATGTGCAGATGATGAAGGCAGAGTCCCCAGGATGGTCCCCTCAGGCCTTCTTCGCCTCTCTCTAAAGAAACTCACTCCTCAAATACATTTTTGGGATGTATGTTCTTGGGTAGTGTTTTTTCCTTTTTATCTTTTCTTTTTGCAGCTGCTAGCACTTAAGAAATGGGTGAGCAGTGTCTGGAGCTCTCACAGCACCAGGAGTGGAGCTGCCTGGGAAATGCTCTGTTGTTCAGCAGACCTCTGGGGGGTGGAAACCACCATCCACTCCAAGTCAGTCTGTGCCCTAAATTAGAGCTGCAGGATGCTGCAATGGGTCCATATGGAGACTCCTAAAATAATAGCTGTGAGCTCACTGCTGACTTGCATGGGGTGCTAAAGCTTTGGGCTTTAGGAATGACAGTTAGGGAACAAAAAGTGCTGGTGGACTCTGGCCAGATTTGGGGTGTGTGCGTCATGGCCCTGCAGGGCACATGCTTTGAAGTGGTCGCTCTCAGGACCATGATCTGCTGTTGCCCTGTGAGTTCTGAGGAGCTGTTATTACCTGTCCACTTACTATGGGGCCAGAACTGAACTTGGAGGAGGACTAGAGGCAAACAGTTACTTTTAACACTTTTAGCCATAAAGTTTCTGGAGCAGGTACCCCACCCTGAAACGTGGAGGCTCTCATGAGCGTGTGGCTGGTCGCTGGAAACGCTGGGGCAGTCGCCGCGCCGTTGCCTGGTGTTTTAGTGTCAGAGGTGTCCGAGATGGATCCCTGCCGCCCGCATCTCGGTTCTGGTTTGTTGGCTGTTGGGTTTGATGTGCTTTTCCCCTAATGAGTGAGGGACCTTGGATGCTTAGTAATGAACTTGTATCTTGTCTTTCCACCACTGCGGAGACCATTGGGCTCCTAATTGCTCTGCAGTGGCCTTGTGGAGGTGGCTGCCGGTCAGGAGCTGCTCCCTTGGATGGCGTTGTTATTGCGCACGCAGGGCTTGTCCTGCTCAGGTTTTATGTGCCAGCCAGGCCCTGCTGTCTGGGAGCTGCCAAGTCCTTACACCAAAATGAGCTGCTTCATTGGGGAGGCTTGTGGCTCAGCATTGCCGATGGGGCCAGTGGGGGCAGGAGCCACGTGGCTGGAGCATCAGCACTGCCATGTTTGCCGCCGATGCACGAGGGAATGAGGCTTGTGCCCGGTGAGACCGTGACAAAGTTATGCTGAAGGAGCTGAGGAAAGTTGCAGTTTGTCCTGAAAAAAAACAAACCCCACACCTTTGCTTTTGTTATTGAAGCTGCTGATGGTTGGTTGGGGTGTGGAGGGAGGTTCTCCAACCCCTTTGCTCTGCCCTGGTGAGCCCAGATCTGGAGTGTTGTGTCCAGTGCTGGGCTCCCCAGTTCAAGAGAGAGTCCAGCAGGGGCTCAGAAGCTGCTGAGGGGCCTGGAGCATCTCTGTGCCCATGGAAGGCTGAGAGCCCTGGGGCTGTTCAGCTGGAGAAGAGCAGCCCCAGAAGGGAGCTGAGCAAGGCTGAGCAAGAGCTCAAGGGCCCCTGGCGGGCAAGAGGCTGGGGCCAGACTCTGCTCAGTGATGCCCAGCGCCAGGACGAGGGGCACCGGGCACCGACTGGAACCCAGGAGGTTCCCTGGGAGCAGGAGGAGAAACTTTTTTGGTGGGAGGGTGTTGGAGCCTGGCCCAGGCTGCCCAGAGAGCTTGGGGAGTCTCCTTCTCTGGAGAGATTCCAAAGGTGCCTGGACGCTGCGCTGCTGGGCCCCCTGCTCTGGGTGACCCTGCTGGAGCAGGGGGGTGGCACCAGGTGATCTCCAGAGGGCCCTTCCAACCCCACCCTGCTGGGATTCTGTGTGCAGCGAGCAGGCCTCCGCAGCAGCCGTGGAGGGAAGCAGATGCTGGAAGGGTTGAGCCACTGAGTGGGAGTGATGCTCTGCAAGGACAGCTGGATCTCATGGTGGATTCCACCGAGCTAAAATCTGAGCGTTTGCTTTGTGTTCAGTGATACTGAAGCTCGGCTGGAACCTCTGGCCACTGCGTGGCCAAATCAGGGCTCCTGTGCACCGTGATGCTGTTCCCATGATGTCTCCTCTCCCGAGGAGCTGGGCTCAGCTGCACTGTCAAACACCATCCCACCAGTGCCTCAGAGCTGTTTTTGGAGGGGGAAGGAAGGATGTGATAATTACCCTGCTTGGTGGGGAAGAGCTGGGGAGCAGCTCAGGATGCCGCTTGTCTCCTGCGAAGCCTCTGCCTCCTGTGCTGCTGTGACACTGCCCGTCCTTTCAAAGCTGCCATCCTGGTCCTCCCCAGCCCTGGCGAACTGGACAGGAGATGGCAAATCCTGGCAGGACTATTTTATTGGCAGTGGTCCCTTCCTGGAGCACATTTTAGAGCTCCCAGCCTGGGCAGAGGTTTCATAAGCAGGGCTGTGCTGAAGTAACACGGAAACCACAGAGTAACTTCCTATAAATGGCTTTTCCTCACTGGCAGAGGAAGGAAAATTGTAAGCAGAAAGATTAAAGAACAGGACCTGGGAGAGCTTTCAAGTTCAGGAGTGCTGGAGTAGCCTTGGAGAAGCAGTTTAAAAGTTCCTCTGTAAAACTGGGGTGTTCCAGTGTAGTTTGGCCAAGGGGTTGTACTGGACTGGTGCCTGGGCAGCAGTGGCTGGAGACTTGGCCACGCAGCCCCTTCTCCCTGCGGTGTTACCCTCCCCGCCACCACAAACCTGAGTATTCACTCCCATTTTTCACCTTTTAGGTTTTAAAGAAGTTTTTTAAAAAACCCTAAAGATTAAGTGAAGAGTCAAACCACACGTCTCAGGCTTTGTACGTAAGGTGTGCAACACGGTCATTTTTTTGAAGTTTATTTGCATGTGTGCGACTGGTTCAGGATCCCGCTTTGTTTGGGCGGCCAGTTGGGGCACGGGGTAACTCATCTGCATGTCTGGAGGAGGTGACATCCAGCCTGTCTGGTGTCGTCATACCCAGATAAAAGCTTCCATGCGTGGCTTAGCTCACTTCCACGGGCTGCCCTGCCTTCTGCAGGAGCCGCTCGTGGCAGGCTGGGCTCGCTCGGCGTGACCGTGCGCTCGCCTTCGCGCAGTGCTGCCGCGGTCCTTCCGGAACCAGGAGCGCGCGTGTTGTTTCAGGCCCAGCCTTCGCCTCCATTTCCAGGGAAGCCCGGACACAAGCAGAGATCTGTGAAGTCTTCTAGCTGAAGCAACACGGTGCAGAAATTACAAAACCCGAGGCGAGGGCGCCCGTTACCTCGCGGCACAGAGCCGACCTCGCTCCTCGGCAGCTTGCGGAGCAGCAGCGGTGCGGCTCGTCAGGGTGGGACACAACGTTCCTGTAAACGTGCTCGACATCAGCAAAGCTGAAGAAGGAGCAGAGGGACGGATGCTGGAGCTGCCCGGTGTGCGGGAACAGGCCGCGAGGCCGTGCTGCATGTCCAGGGCTCTGCCGCGCAGGGCAGGTGTTGATGGGCTGGAAGAAGCAGTGGAAAGCACCAAGAGGAGAATTTGATAGAAACCTAGAGTCATAGCATTGTGCTGGTTGGAAGAGAGTTTTAAGATTGAGTCTAAGGGCTGCCCCAGCATGACCAGGGCACCGTTAACCCCTGTCCCTCAGCACCACAGCTCCACGCCTTGGAAACCCCTCCAGGGATCAGGGGGACTCCAGCCCTGCCCTGGGCAGCCTGGCACAGGCCTGGACAACCCTGGAGGGGAAGAAATTGTTCCTCAGCTCCAACCTAAACCTCCCCTGGGGCAACTTGGGGCTGGTTCCTCTTGTCCTGTCCCTTGTTCCTTGGGAGCAGAGCCCAACCCCCTCTGGCTCCAAGCTCCTGAATTTCAGGGAGTTGTGGAGAGCCAGAAGGTCTCCCCTGAGCCTCCTTTTCTCCAGGCTGAACAAGCCCAGCTCCCTCAGCCACTCCTTTTATGACTTTGCAGGCTTCAAACTCCTCATGTCTTAACAAACCTTCTGAAGAGCAGCTTGAGCTCCCCAGTGACCATGTCTTTGGGTCCCAGTGCTGCCTGCTCCTTCCCCATCAATGACTCCTCAAGATGCAAGTCCCTCTCGCTGCGAAGCCCCAGCTGGCCACAGCCTCCTTCTCTGCCACCTCTCCCACAGCTTTTGTTGTTCCTGCACAATCAATATCTGTCTCTCTGCTGCTGCCTTGACACGTAGTGATTTTTCTTTCTGTGAAGGTTTCTTGAGGGATCTATATTGAGGAAGGGGTGGATCGCGTACGGACACAGCGCTGCTTCAGGTGCGAGAACAACTCTTTTGAGGTAGTATTTTGAGGTTTGACTCAACTTTAGCGGCTTCTCTGCAGGGAAGGCTGGATTGATAGCGGGCAGTGGTAGCAGGTCAGGTAGTCTATTTTTAGAAGTGCCATTTAATCGTTTGATGTTATTCTTTGCCCTGCTTGTAGCCAGTTGGTTAGTTGTCTTCTGTCAAAGTTTGTTAGCATGAGCCAGGTCTCACTACAGGCTTGTAGTTATCGAATAGACCCATTTTAGCGTCTCAAATCTTTGGTTTATTGTACTTGGTTGGGAGGGAGATGAGCAGAGTGATGCAGCGCTCAGCAGCTCTATCTCTTAAAGCCAAAGAAATGCTGCAGAGCTCTCGTCAGTGAGTCTCCTGCGGCTCTCCTCCAGTGCCGGTAGGAGCAGGGATGGGCTGAGGCAGCGTCACTGTCCCGGGCGGGCTGTGCCGGGCACTGGGCACAACTGATGCCAGTGGGAAGGCTCCGCTGCCCTCCGTGCCTCCAGCACCTCGACTGTGCAGGCTGGGTTTGGTTTTCATGCTCTTGTGCTCCATCTCTATGGCGTGAAGGAAATGTTCTCTGCAGCAGAGAGGTCTCTGACTCAATGCTTTTTATTCCTGTGAGCAAGTGATTAAAATGCTCTCGCTCTGCGTTGCTGCCCTGCTCCATAATGGGTGGGTTTGGTGTGTACGGAGGCACTGGGCGGGCCCAGCAGCCTGAGCTGGACATCAGCAGGTGTATAGAAGGTGCCTTCTCTGCTCCTCTTGTGATGTTCACGGCGGAGAGAGGTCTCCCCAATTTATGGACCTCTTCCTGCAAGCTGCTGTGCCCATGGGATGCCCACGAATGCTTACAGCGTGCTCTTCTCTTCCTGCCTTTTCAGACCTGTCCCTGTGGGTATCGCTCTGCAGGTGGATGCCCCAGCATCTATTTGCCCAGCATTTCCCTAGCACCAGCAGCGCCCGTTGGTGACAGGGAAGCGTTGAGGTCCTCCTGGGTTGCTGGGAGTTGCAGCAGAGCTGGGTGAGGCTTTGCTTTTGGATCTGGGAAACGCTGTGGGCTCAGATCCCCCTTCTGCTGTAATCTGCCTGTGTGATCACGGGGCTTCTGAGTCTTGGTTAGCAAATTGCACCCCTGCCCTGCAAAAGGGAAAGCGAGGATGAATGTAGTAAAGGTGGCGAGGTATTTGGCTGACCTGCTCCTCCTGCATGGGCTGGAGAGGAGTTACAGTTCATTTTCGACTCCCTGAGTCCAAGTAAATGAGGTGTTGGGTGTTGTAGGAGCACTGCTCTTTGCCCCTCCACCCCTTGGTGGGTTGGTGGTGGCTTGAGGTGTCCCCTCAACCGAAGCGTGACTTCTGCAGCCTGCGAGGCTGAAGCAAAGCTCTCCAAACTCATCTCCTGATCTCTGCTGAGGAATGTGGTCCCTGGTAGGGAAGCCCTGCGTGGTGCGTTGGTAGATGGCTCATTCTTTGTACAATCTGCTGCAGAAGCCGGGAGCCAACGTACTGGGGTCGTGTGCTGCGTCCCACTGATGCAACTGGCTTTGTTTAGGGTCTCGAGTATGTTGGAACATGCTGGTTTGAGTGAATAGTTTTAATTAGTTATATTCTTAGGCTGTGGTTTACTGTGCTGACTCACTTCCAGCTCTCTGATAACTTCAACACATGACTTTGTATCAAGGCAGAAGAACAGAAATTAAGGCCTGGGAAGACGGCAGCGCGTGGGCTTGGGGCAGGAGTCGCTTGCTTTTGGGGAAGCCGAGATCAGGCTGCACTTGGGGCAGAGAGCGGGTGGGACTGGGCTGGAGGTGATAGAGATCCAGGAACAGCAGAAGGCTGCTCTGCGAACTTGATGGTGAAAAGGCCTCCAGTCTCCATCTTGCTCCTGACTTTCCCCAGTCCCTGGGACAAACACAGTGCTGGGGCTCGGAGAGGGCTCTGAGAGCCGAGCTGCCTGTCGAGCGCTGCTGGCCCCGGGGCCGTGGTGCTGCCGGCGCCCGTGGGAGAGCAGGAAGCCACTGCAGCAGAGCGGTGCCAGGCGCTGCACCCCGAGAAGTCCCCGTGGGTGCCCTCAAGCGTTATCTGTAGTATCGCTTCCCCAAAGCTATTTCTGAAGCCTGGAAGTTCTCGCTAACCAGCTTGAACTCGTCTTGCTTCGCGCCTGACGCGGCCAGAGAGCTCCTGCCGTGGTGTGACAGTGTGGCCTTTGCAGGGTCCTGCTCAGCCTTGCTCTGAGAAGGAGTTTTGAGGAGGCAGGAGTGGTGGCTGTGCTGGTGGTCCCAGGCAAGGTGTCAAACATCTGCAGTTGGTGAGCACGGTGAAGCCTGAACACCCGGCACCCAGCTGCTCTCTGGTCTTGCTCCTGGAAACTCTGCAGTAGAAATGAAACACTCACTTTGGTGCCTGTCTGAGGTCTGAAGGCCCCAGTTACTCCCCTGGCAAGCAGGCAGGATCCTTCCCTTTGCAGAGGACCTCTGTGTGGTGCTCAGCATCTCCTCGCTGCCACGTGCCGGAGTTGTCTGTCCCCTTCCTCCCACGCTGGAGGACTGTTCTCCTGCATCCTCCTCGTCAGTACCAGGGGGGTTCACCTCCTCTGCTTCCTGAACTGGGGCATCGGGGCCAAGCTAGACTTCCCCTGTTGTGATAAAGCTTCTTGTGAGAGCGGCTCAGGCTTCATAAGCCGAGACTGTACGTCTCCATAAGGGCTCAGTGATGGTTGGTACGCTGGGAACAGCTCCCCACCTGCGTTCTTCTGCCGCCTCATCAGGCTGCCGTGATGCCTCTTTGCTCTGCGCTTGCTCCATTTAAAAATAAGATGTTGGCTCTGGTGCTGACCCCCAGCCAGGGCTGGAGAGCTGCTTTACTGATGTCACTGTGCTGCTTTTCTGTCGGCAGCAAGAGCTTTCCAACAGACCATCACAGAATGTTAGGGGTTGGATGGGACCTCTGGAGATCATCAAGTCCAACCTCAAAGAATTTAGAGCAGGTCACCCAGGAGTGCATCCAGACGGGTCTTGAAAGTCTCCAGAGAGGGAGACTCCACAACCTCTCTGGGCAGCCTGTTCCAGTGCTCTGTAACCCTTACGGTAAAGTTCTTCCTCATCCCATCTCTGGCCATGGGTGAGATCAGGCAGCAGCTCCATCCCCAGCCCTTCTGCAACCTCCTGAAGTCTTTGGCTGTTGTCTCTCTTGTGATGTTCAAAGGAACAGGTCCCACCAAGGCAGGGTTGGCATGGAGGGCTGGGACCACGCTGCTGGAAGGCCTGGGGGGGTCCTGCTGCGGCAGGGAGCCGTTCTCCGGCACTGCGGCACGGTGGAGGGTGTTCGAGTGGGAAGGCTGGAAGGGGGAGAAGCTCGTTGTTGTTCCTCCTAATTGCTCTCCCACTTCTGTACTTGAGCGAGCGAAGAGCTGTCTTGAGCTGTGTCCCTGGGGATGCTGCCTGGTTCTGTCATCCCCGGCAGCTGCACCGGGACCCTCCCTGCAGTCGGTCAATTTGAAAGGCGTCCTTCTCTGTTTTGACTCGGTTCATCCTCCCTTGGCCGTGGGAACGATCCATCTGCCTTTGGGTATGATGGAGGATGCAAGGGCTGGAGCGAAACCTCCCGAGTAGGGGTGAGAAGTGCTTGGGACTGTCCCCATGGGTGCTGAGGAGCAGAGGACGGTGTAGGAGCAGGACTCGGTCCCCAGGCACCCATCAGGTCCCTCTGCCCCGACAGGAGACTGGGCTGCCCACCCCAGGGCCCCGCCTGCGGGCTGGGAGCACTGGTTGCTGGGTTTGTCTCTGCTCCCACGAGGCTCCACTTCTCAAACAAAAATCTTGATGGAGCAGCTGAAGTTCCAGGTGCAGAGGATGAGATAACTGTCCGTGCTTGGTAAGAGAAGTTCGTGTTCTCGAGCTTCTGCCTGTCAGCTGAGCAGCACTGGCTTGTGGTGAGCCCTTTTTAGGCAGGGAAGGTGAAAATCCTGCCCTTGAGGAGAAGTTTGTGCTGCAGCCCCCACGAAGGTGACAGCTTTCACTACTGCTTGCTCTTTTGCATGTGTGTGGTTTGTTTTTTTTTTTTCTTTTGATTAAAGAAAACCTTGCTCCAGACTTGCTACTAGAAATTGGTAATAAAATTTGCGGGAGGTTTTTCTGGTAGGAAGTGTAGGAGTGTGCAGGAAGAGCTCCTGTGGTCTGCGTGGGTGGCTGTGCGTGGTCCAGGGTTGTATCAATCTTCTCGTGCTGCAGTCCCAAGGCTGGACTTTGGGGTGGAAACCTGGATTTCAGAGAGGCAAGGGTTTGGGGGCTACCCTGTGAGGAAGCAGCTGCAAACCCAGGTGGGCTCTGCTAGTGCTGAGGCTGCTCAGATCCCAGGGATGGGTGCCTCAGAGCGAGGGCTTTCCATGGGCACATCTCTCGCCGTGCACAAGTGCTGCTGCAGGAGGGACGTTTCTGAGGGAGTGGGAGGCTGTGTTGATGTGATGTGGTTGTGTGCAGGAGCTGGGTCAGTCCTTTCAAAATCACCTAACCTACCTGTAGCTCTGCTGCATCTTTCCTGTCCAGTCTCCTGGGCTGACTGGTGCTCACTTGCTTCCCTATGAACTTGGAGTCCTGCATCTGCTCAAGCTGGTCCTCGAAGTGAGGATTCGGTGGCTACTTTGGCCGCTGAAGGTGGATGGTGAGGTGGTGTCTCCCGGGGTGGCTTGTCCTTGCAGAGCTGCAGGCCTGTGCTCCTGTTACTTTGCAGGCAGACAGACCCAAACCCAAACCTTTACTGCACAACTTGGAATCCTTTTCGACGAGCACTTTCCACGATTGCGTGGAGAGCACTGCAAGGAGCAGAGGAAAGCTGCTGAAGCCTTTGACATCAGATTGCTGGTGGCACTTCCAATGCAGGCACCTCCAATGGGTTGTTGACACATCAGTGTGGTGTAACCAAGGCCCAGCTTGGCGCTGGTGGCACCACCGCTCCGGTGTCTCTGGTCACTGGTGCGGTTCTTGCTCTGCAGTTGTCTGGAGGTGAAACTCTCATGACCGTGTTTGAGAAGCTCGTGCTAAAGTTCTGGCCAACTCCTGCCCTCGTTGCACCTACAGCAGCCGGTCTTCTGACTCTCAGAACTGCCCTGTGCCCTGTGGATGCTGCTGGAATCCCTTGTGCACACAGCCCTTAGTATATGGGGACAACCCAGCTCTGTTCTTAACGCCCTTAGAAGTTTTTGGTGTTTTTACCAGAATTCTCCATATGACTGAGAGAGAAATTGGCCAGAATCACTGATTTCTGTGTCAGACTTTGAAAGAGAGGGGGTGATGGGAGCATCTTTGTTGGTTTTCTCTGTATTGCTGTGTGAGGATGTTGGGTCACTCTTGGTATTGAGCTGGCTGAAAAATGAATACCCAAATCTAAGAGGAGCGGTGGGACCAGAGCATTGCATTTCATTCTCATGGTTACTTTGAGATTAAAAAGGAGATTTTTCTGCTCTGGAGTCACCTAGGAAATGTCACCTGAAAGCTGACTTCAGGCTGATTCTGCTGAAGATTAAGATTTCTGGTCTTTGTAGAAGTAACGGTGCTTAAGTGCTGTCTTACCGGCTGGTCAGGAATCCACTGGAGAGTTGATAATTCCCCAAAGGAAACATTTACATGCTGGGAACGCTCGAGCCTTGTGTGCCCACCTGGTTGGTTTTTTTTTTTCCCCTGGAGCAAATTACCGGTTTAGTGGTGGTTAAACACTTTCTCCTGGTCACAGATGCCCCCGGCCCCTCTGTCTATCCTGAGCCATCAGAGCACATCTTTGAGAACTACCTTGTTAGTGCATCCAAATTCCTGCAAGACTGAGCTGTGCTTTTTCTCTGAGATTTCTGGGAATACCCGGAGCCCCGGCTACAGCATCGGCCGTGCTGGGGCTGCGCGGTGGGAGGTTTCTCAGGCCCTCTGGGTGACGGGTTATTAGCAAAAATCTGCATGCGGCAAACCCATCCTCCCGTGCTCTGGCGGAGCCATCGCCAGCCCCGCCGTTGCTACGGGAACGGGCCTTCTTGGGTTAGAAACCTGATTCAATTCGTTCCTTTTCCTCCCCGCTCCCTGCTAGTTAAGACATTCAGATGGATTTTAAGTTGCGAATATAATAGTCTTTCAGGTTGCGCAAAGAGTTCGAGAATATCTTTCGCTAATGAAAGAGCTGCCTGAGCTCTCCAGGGATTGAATGAGATTATTTTTTTTTCCTCAATACCTACTATCAAAAGCAAAGTTTACGAGCTCCTGGGGGCTGGGGGCTGCTCGCTCTGCCACCTGCCTGGATAATTAAGACCTTCCAGGTTGCCATAGAAAGCATTTTTGACTTCAAATATCGCATCAATTGATATTTGGGATATTTTTCTGTAAAACTGCAAGAGCTGGAATGCTGTCTTTGTAAGGTGCACCGGTGGCAGGTACAGAAGGGGGGGGGGGCTTTAGCAAGCCCTGTAATTTGTGGGATGGAGGCGATGATCAAAGCTCCAGCTATTTCTTTATTTTTGGAGTTTTTAACAAATATTGTCCAGAATGTTCCTTCTCGCTCGAGGGACTTCAACAGCCTGCTGAAGGCATAACGGGATTTTATGTAGGGCAAATCCTCGTCTTATAATGGAGCAAGCAACTTCAGAGGAATTGTTCCTCAGTTACATCAACCCAACTGAAAATAATCTGGCCTCTTCTTGAACTTGGCCCACGTCACCGGGCACGGCAACTTTAGAAGAATGGTGCTGTGAGGGGAATTAACCTTCAGCGAAGTCATTTCGTTCTGCTCCTGGGAACTTCCTTACCTTCTCTTGCTTTCTGAGCTTCCCTGTTAGTGGTAGTGGCTTGTTTAGGTGATGATGAAAATAACATGTATGTGTTGGGACCCTGCCTTGAGTCCTGCTGCACTCTGCGGGATTTAACTGCTCGCTCTGCCTGGTTTGGGAACTTGCAGCACTGAAAAGAGCAGCAGCAAAAAGCATTCTTGTTGAGTTTACTACAAGGAGCTGCTCTGAAATGACAGTCCCTGCCTGTTGAGGTTTTCCTTGCAGTACATCCGAGGATGTGAACTGGGACAGCACCAGCAGAGCGATGTGTGGGGTCTGTTGGAGAAGCAGGGCTGTGGGTCTGCAAACACCAACCTCGGAGAAAGAGACTTGGGCAGAATTGGAGCCTTGCTTCGGCTGTCTCCTTTTTCACTTCGGGTGGTCGTGTAGACCTGTAGTTCTCTCAAGCTGTAGCCTGTCTACTGGAGGACCAATGGGTGGTTAAACACGTTCTAGGTAGCTCGCCGGCACGCCGCTGCGAGCTTGCCCGTGCAGCATGATTGTAGGGCCACAGCACGAGAGCACCCGTCTGCAGGTTGGGGTTAGGAGCCCGGAGCGAGCCGATACAGTGGGAATAGCTGCTTGCTGAGCAGAGAAGAAGCCTCCAGAGCCTGCTCTCATCCCTGTGCCTCATGAAGGTGAAGACACAGCAGGTTGAGTGCCTGGGGACTCTTGCACGAGAGGAGCAGGCCACTCCTGCTCACCTCCGCACGCTCTCTGGGCTCCAGGGGCTGCAGAAGGAGAGGTAATTCCATTAGCCACGTGAATATGCTGGGTTCAGCCTTTGCCATCCAAAATAGTATTATAATGAAATAGAATTACAATGTAATTATTATGAATGACACCGAAGTTGGAATTGAGCTGACGCAGGCGGGTGAGCGTCGCGCTGGGCTGCGGCTGAGCAGCAGTGGGCCGGTGAGGATGGAAGGGGAGGAAGATCGTGGAGCTGCTGAAGGAGGAAGGATGATGTAGCGCAGAAAAACGTGCCGTATAGAAGGAAATTCAGCCACCTAAACACGCTCGATTTGAGAACTGCATTTGCAATGCGTTAGAATCCTGGCAGAGTGTAAAACAGACAAATTTTTTTTGGGAAACACCTTTTTGTGGGTGTGCGTTTGATGTTCTCCGAGTCTGAAGGGCAGAGAAGTGCTTCCCTGGGGGCGGCTGGCAAAGGAGTTTGCTGTCCTAGGCTGAACCTGCTTCCTCTGCTGTAGCTCCACTCTCCAGAGATCCCTGGATGAATAGCCTGTGCGGAGGGATTGACAGAGGGGTGGTGTTGATTTTAGCTTGAAGCGCTGTGTGTCAGGGGATCTCTGGTCTCTTGCAAATTTGACAGACTGCCCAGTGTTTGGAGACGGGAGCAGCTGGGAGATGCAGGAGGGGAAGGTGGGATGAGCCTGAGATTTCCCATGTTACAGAGCTTGGAAAATGGAGCTGGGCGAGGTGATGGGAGATGTGCTCTTGCTCTGTCCTCTGGCAAAACGTTGGGCTGGCTTCAGGGAGACCCTTTACAGCTGGGAGATGCAGAGTGGAGGACCAGGAGCTTCTGTAGCTTGAGATGAATGAGCCCAGTGTCCGTCAGCAAGTTGCTGGTGGGGCTGGAGCAGCACTGAGCAAGCCCTGCAAAGAGGAGTAGGCTCTTTAACCGAGCCTCTGCAATATGTTGTTACTGTTTATATAAAAATAACAAACCTTTCCAAATATTTATTACTATGTCATGTGCTGAGGAGCGGGTGCCATGCATTCAGAAATGGAAAACCGCCCCCAAGCAGCTGCCAATCTCGGATGAAGCTGAATCCGAGATGTTGACATGGCAGGGCAGGAGCCGGCGGCTGGGGACCGGGAGTGGTGCTAAGCCCGGCCCTGCTGGGGCTGTGAGCGCTCCTCCAGCCTGACCCTGTAAGATGCTGGGGAGCGGAGTGGGCTGGTGGGACCCTTGGGAAGGTACCCATGGCAGTGTGGTGCAAGTGCAAAGGGGAGACTGGAAGAAGGCGTTTAAAATGAGATCGGGTGGGAAGGCACCTCTTTTAGGGGTTTTCTCACCCCGAACTCTCCAAACAAACACAAGTTTTTGCAGTGGCATTTGGGTTTGCTTTGTGGGGAGCTTCGAAGGCAGCACGGTTGGGAGAGCATTCCTCACTGTGAGGAACATCCCTCGCTGTGGGGCTGCTCCTTCTGCTTAACCACCCCAAAATCTCTCTGCCCACCAGCTCCGAGACCATCCAGTGACGGGGCTTTGTCGTTTGGCACCAGCGGTTCTGGGTGGCCTTTAAGCTCGCAGGATCATTATTCTTCCTGCAGGAGTGTGCAAGAGGCTGCTGAGCAAAGCTGTTTTGGGGCCATTTCTGTAACCCTCCCTGGGCTCTGCAAGTGCTGGGAGGTGTTGCAGGACGTCTGAGGTGACTGGTGGGGGTGATGCTGCCCCGTGCCATCCTAGTAGAAGGGGAGACTTCAGATGGCTCAAGGGGAGGTTGCCTGGAGGTGGGGTGGGATTTTTGATCCAGCTGCTGCAGCTCATTTGGCTGCCCTGGTAGAGACAGCCTGGCCCTATAAAGCACATTCCAGGTAATGGGTGAGCATCGTCCCCTCTGCTGATGATAGGGGTTTGACCCCAAAACTGAACCTGGAGGGCTGCGTGGAGGATCTCTGTGTGAGACTGTCAGGCTGGTGAAGGTGGGCAGCCCGCTGGGGGCTACAACTTCCTATGAGCTGGTCCTGTACCTTTCAGAGAGATGCTAGAAGCTTCTATTTGTTCTCCCCCCACCCCCCAGTAGCTCCACAGAGAGGATTCTCTCTTTTCATCCTGCCTAGCAAAGGGGAAACAGGAGATGCCTGGACTGGAGAGATTTGCTGGGGATACGGGAGCAAAACTCAGCACCGTGTTCTTGAGATTTGCCCTACTTCATGTCTCTCAAGTGCTGCATAACAGCTGGGAGACATTTCAGGCAAGCTTAAAGGTTTTTATTGTTCCATTTAGTATCTTACATATGGCTTTTTCCCCCTTTATTGCTGTGTTCAACTGCACCGAACGTCAAGCTGCCTTAGGGCTCGCCGGGCACGGCCGCGTTCATCCCGCCGAGGACGGAGCGGGTGCTGTGCCAGCTGCAGCCACACAAACCCCCTGCGAAGGGCCAGCCCTTGGCGAAGGGGCTGCTCCGTAAAACACCTGGATTTCCAGAAGACAAGGTAAAGCAGCCGGCTCCCAGGGGCTGGCGGTGCCTGGGCTGCGTGCGAAGGGTTCTGGAGGCCGCTGTGCTGGGGGATAGGCTTAAATTGCTTATCCAAATTTCATTAAAAATGCAAATGGATTCTTTCAGTGGGACGGAGTCGCATTCAAAAGTAGGCCATATCGTAAACATTAATAAAGTCGTATTGGCCAGCAGGGACGGGGATGTGGAGAGCGAGCCAGGAAGGCTCTTTGCAGAGCTCCATGTAAATAAAACGACTCTTCTCTTTTTCTCTTCTCCTCCTCTGAAAGCTGGCAGCCCAGATAATGTTTTAATTGAGCAGAGTGGCATGGAATTGTACGGGAAGGTTGCCCAAGAAGAGGAAAATTTTGATTTGTGGCTGGATGAAGTTTTGTTAGTGAAGTAGAAGCTGAGCACACCGGCCGCTGAGAGCCGAAGGGGAATTCTGTGAACCAGTAATGGCTTTAAAAACCAGTAAAATACCAAGCTGGGATGATGTCTCCCTCCCCTGCAATGTGTGTTGAGATGCTTCCCTTAACGTGATACTTGAGGGAGTGTCCGATTCCCTCTTTCTCGGCTGACCCTGCACGAGCGCTGGTGCCGCTGGCTCCATGGCCATCGCAGCAAACCGGTTTCTGAGCAAACCCTGCCTGGTGGTGAACCCCGGAGCTGGGGCAGTGGCAGGTGGGTCCTGGGGACAGAGCTGCCCCGCTCCCTCCCCTGGCAAGGTGACTCTGCCGCGCTCTGCACCGCCTGTCTTGCAGCATCAATAAAAATCTTGTTCTAAACGGCTTTGGCTGGGGAGAGGAATGAGCAGACACAGTAAATCTACATGTTGGAAATGTTATTTTAATATCTTATCCGTATAGCATCAAACGCAGTGCCAAGTACACCAGAGATCTTGCCAGCTGCAGCCCTTTTGAATGTCTTCAAGGCAGTAACGTTGCTGTGTAATAACACACAGCGCTCCAAACTGTCAGGAGATAATGGCCTGTTTTCAAGGGAAGAAAAACAACCGAACCCACTGTAATCGGCATCCTTTCCTGCCACAGCGGAGCTCTGCCATGGTGGGGGCTGGGGGGCTACCAGTAGTTATCTTGCTGAGGGTCAGCACGGAGGGGTTTTGCCACTTGCAAACCTCTCCCGAGAAGCGAACATCAACCTTCTGACTGCGGCCGAGGCGAGCCTGCGGAAGCTCCGGCGCCTTGGCGAGTATCCTCCCTCGGCCGAGAGCCGGCCTCGTGCCCTGTGTGCTGCTTGGCAAGGTGCTGGGAGGTCCCAAAACCAAACCCTCGTGCCCTGCCTGCACCAGCAATGGCCTTAAACCCGTGCAAAACCCAAGTTTTGTTCTCTCCTCGGCGTGGGTTACGTGGCTCGAGGTTGCTCACAGGAGGTGGAGTAGCCGCAGGTTAGCTCACTTGTTAGCCTCGGAAGGCGATTGCGAATGGATGGGCGGCTGGAGCCGCCGACGGCTGCTTGGGGCTTTGCAGCTCTCTCCTTTGGTATCCAAAACCTGGCTGCTGACCTGCGGCGGGGGCGTGATGGTGGCCTCCAGGTTTGGGTTGGCAGCCCGCGCTCTTGCCTCAGTCTGCTGCCTCTGCAGGGACGCCTCGGTGGGAACGCCCACGGGAGTCATCGGGGAGCGGTGCATCGGCACAGAGTCCCCGTCCCGAGAGGGGCAGGTGCCTGAGAGCACCAGGGGCTGCCCCTTGTCCTCCCCTCTTTGCTGTGGGTCAAAGCCCTGGGCTGCTGCTCTCTCACTGGGGACTAAGGTCTCCTGGAGCTGCCCCTGCTTGACCACGGGCATTTTGTTGTTCAGCCTGGAGGAGAGAAGGCTCCAGGGAGACTTTATTGTGGCTTTTTAATACTTCAAGGGGCCTGTCAAAGATGGGGACAGACTTTTGAGCAGGGCCTGTTGGGACAGGACAAGGGGTGGTGGTTTGAAGCTAAAAGAGGAAGATTTAAACTGGAGAGAAGGAAGAGAGTTTTGATACTGAGGGTGGTGAGAGCCTGGCCCAGGTTGCCCAGAGAGGTGGTGGCTGCCCCATCCCTGGCCCCATTGCAGGGGAGGTTGGATGGGGCTCTGAGCAACCTGCTTGAGTTGCAGATGTCCCTGCTCCCTGCAGGGGGGTTGGACCAGATGATCTTGGAAGATCCCTTCCCACTGAAAACATTCTATGATTTTTATGGTTTATTTGCCCATTTGAAGATGCGTGGAGGGGGAATAGCTGCTGGTGGCCATTTGGGAAGGTCCTTCAGTAGGAGTTGCTGATGGAGACATCCCAGCTATCACAGGATGCCCTGTCCTGTCTACAGCTTCCAGGGCATTTGATGCTCCTGCCTGTGGCAGCTGTAATCTTTTTAAAGTAGTGAAACCAAGCGAGGACCAGATAACACTTGATTGTTATTTTTTCTTCCCCTCCCATTTAAAAATAGATTTAATGAACATGGAACAACTTTTTGACGAGTCTGCTGGCTGCAGAGCCCCACTCAGCCCCTCAGACCCCCCTCCCTGGCCAGGTGCTGGTGCTTTGGTGGTGGTGTGGGAAGATGCAGAGTGTGGGGGAAATGTGAGTCAGCAGCAGCCTGTGCAGATTCTGCTGCTGCCGCCTTGGTCATGCTGCTGGGGGCTCGGACTTTGGCCCTTCCGTGGTCTCTCCTCTGAACCTCCTCTGCCATCAGCTGCAGAGGTTTGGGACATGCTTTTCTTGTGGGAGAGCCTGGGAGAACCAAAAACTGAAGGAAACCCTTACTCTGCTTCAGAGCTGTTGAAGACAATGAGCCCGTTTTCTGCTGGCGTGTTGCTGGAGGAAGTGGTTGACATAACAAGATAAAGTCCAGTCAGCTGCCCGCCACTGGCTGGGATGGGGGTGGGGGGAGCAGCATGATCCCACATCCCCCAGGGGCTCTGGGACCTTCCTGGCCATGCTGGGGGAGCAGACTCAGCTCACAGAGCTGTTTCTGGCTTCTCACCAAACAGGAGCAGGGACAGAGCTTCATTTCAAGTTATGCCAGGGGAGGTTTAGGTTGGAGCTGAGGAACAATTTGTTCCCCTCCAGGGTTGTCCAGGCCTGTGCCAGGCTGCCCAGGGCAGGGCTGGAGTCCCCCTGATCCCTGGAGGGGTTTCCAAGGCGTGGAGATGTGGTGCTGAGGGACAGGGCTCAGGGGTGCCCTGGCAGGGATGGGGCAACACTTGGACTCCATGACCTTAATGGCTGTTTCCAACCAAAATGATTCCATGATCCCCTGTGATCTGACAGGTCCTGTGCCTGTCTGATGGGCCGCCAAGCTCCTATGCATACTGGCTAACGTTTGTCTGGATGGGTTGGTGAGGAGACCTGCGTGTTGGTTGGGTAGAAGTGGAAGCGCTGGAGGACGCCCTGCGCCGTGGGCTGACCCGCTGCCTGGATTCTTAGGTGCCCAGCAGCGCTGGTGGCTTGCAGGGCTGGGGCAGAACGTGACACGCGAGAGTCCACGGGAGAGAAGGGCCAGAGATAAACTGAGAAGTATCTTGAGATGTTCTCAAGCCCTTCCGTTCGCTTTTTGATCGGTCACAGGCATGGGAGGTGTGCTCACGTCCGGAGCCGATCGTGCTCGTCTTCAGAGCACTGCGGGGACAAGTTTGTGTTTGGGTCCCTCCCCAACACGAGGGGCTGGTGGTGGTGCTTGGTGAGCATCTGGTTATTTGGGGAAGCTCTTTGCTGGCAGCGAGGCAGCCAAGCTGAGAAACACTCGAGGCTTTGCTGTAGGAAACCTGGGACTGTGACACAATTACATGGCACGATTGCGGCGTTTAATAAATCCTGTGTAGGAAGCTTCACCTTAGGAGGACCTTGGCCAACTGCTGCTTTCAGCTGTACTTAAATTGATCTGTTACCGTTTCTGGGTGTTCAAGAAACCCTTCTAACATCGCTTTGCATGCAGAGAACAAAGACTCCCAAGATGCAGCCCGCTCAAAATAAGCCAGAGGCAACAGCAGGGAAGTCATTACTCTTCATATCGGCCAAAAATGCTCTTGTATTCATGATTTTTATTTTTTCTTTTTCGCCCCCTATACTTGCCAAAAAGCAAAGGGCCCATGCAGCAGCTCCAGCTCCTTAAGTGAGGTGAGAAATAACCACCTGCACCCTTCTGTTCTTCTGAATAGATTGACTTGACAAATCTTCCTGAATTTGGATTAATCTGATTTATTTAAAGCCTGTTTTTTTGGGGACAGAGAGGAGGAAGATGACAGACCCTACTGGCTTGTTAGCAGTAGGTTAATGCCCCCAGGCTTTGCTGTGCAGCAGCTCTGTGTTTGTGGTCTACCTGTGGTGTCATCTTGGCCAGAAGCCTTAAATTCTTCACATTTGTAGGGCTGGTTTTGAACTCCAGTCCTTGACCCACCTGGTTACGAGATTCTGAAGGTAACACCAAGTGCTGACGTAGTGCTCCTGGAGAGTGATGGGGAAAGAAGAAATGACACTTCTGGCCAAGAGTGCTTGAGAAATTTCTCACCCATGTCTGGGCTTGGCTCTGCACCCTAAATAGCCTATCTAAAGGAAACGAGTGCGTTATCTCACCCAGCGTGCTCAGCATAAATTCCTCTTGCTGTGGTGTTCGGGAACAAAAAGCAGCTCAGTTGCTGGATCTCCAGTGCTACGCAAAATTAATTTTGATATCAGAATTATGGAGCCTCTTGGCCAGAGGCTTGTGAACAGAGTGGAATTCTCGCTCTGCTTTGATTTCCCTCTATGGATTTTAATCTGCTGCAGATTCAGGAGGAGGACACGACCTGTTTGGGGCACTCTTGTACCCAGAGACACTGTGGTGCCTTGGGGCAGGTGATGTGGTGGGGAGGCCAGTGAGAGAGGGTGGTTACAAGTCAGCTACTGGATCTTCATTGTAGGCATAGGGCTGACCCCCAATCCCATCATCCTGAGATGCCCTGAGTGATGCGAACTCCGTGGTTTTTGGGGGAAGCTGGTTTAATGCTTTGTTGTTGTACAAAAGGCCCCACGTTCCGCTTTCCAGGCTGGAGTCACCTGTGGCTCCTGGTGTGCCACCAAGGATTGTGTGACACCAGCTCTCTTAGGTAGATAAAACCGTCACATTACTGAAGCGGATCTGTGCAGATCCTGTTGTCCTCATGGGACTTGGAGCAGCAGCTGCCCCTGCAGATCCTGCTGAGGTTGCAGAAATGGGCCCACATCTCCCTTCAGCAGCTCTGGGAGTCTCTGATCCTCTTGGCACAGCCTGACACCCTGTTCCTCCCAACACGCTCATCCTGGGTTGGTAGTGTTTGAATCACAGAATCATAGAATGTTCTGGGTTGGAAGGGATCTTAAAGATCATCTTGTTCCAATCCCCCTGCCATGGGCAGGGACACCTCCCACTAGAGCAGGTTGCCCAGAGCCCCATCCAACCCGGCCTTAAAAACTCCCAGGGATGGGGCAGTGACCACCTCTCTGGGCAACCTGTTCCAGGGTCTCACCACCCTCATGGGGAAGAACTTCTTCCTCACATCCAATCTAAATCTCTCCTCCTCTAGTTTGGATCCATTCCCCCTTGTTCTGTCACTACCTGACATCCTAAAAAAACCTCTCACCAGCTTTTGAAAGACACCTTCTTTTGAGAAACTATCATTAATTTGAAATCCCATCTGCAGAAGCATCCCTGGAGGTTACCCTGGTTATGTCAGACAAGGCTGACGACGCTGCTGCCGGGAAGAGCGGCTCGAAATGCTAGGAGGGAGGGAGCAGAGACCAAAACCAGTGTTGTGGTCAATGCAGGGATTTTAAAATAACCCTCTGATTGACTCGGAGCGGACAGACTGGTGGTGGAAAGGGAGGCCAATAGTTGCAGTGGCTTTTCTCTTGATGCTGCAAAAGTTGCGATGGTCTTGCTGTGGAGAGAGGGAGCGGTGCCAGGGGCTGGTACCCACTGGGCAACACCGGTGCTGGGAGAACTGGGTGCGCACCAGACTTCAGCTGGAATCAGGATGAGGTGGAACAAGCTGGGGAAGGTGGTGGGACGTGGCGGCATGGCGGTGGTACACCAGGAAATGGTGTGATCACCGTCAGCTGTTTAAGTGCTGAAAGATCCTTCACCAGCCTGGTGTAACAGAATCACTAAGATTGGAAAAGACCTCCCAAGATCACGGAGTCCAGCTGTCTACCTAACATCATGACCACCCTGAAGCCTCCTGGCTTGTTTGTAGGTTCAGGTCACGTTATCTGGGCATCACCACTCAAAACCTACCCTGCCCTCTGCTTTTGGAAATAAGACAGTGTCCAGAATATTAGAACTTAAGGCAGAGGGGTGCGCGGGAAGGAAAATGGGAGCGAAGTTCTCCTCTCTGTCTTGAAGTGACAAAATTCAGCTTTAACTGAGTTACAGTATTATCACTTTGGGGATTGGGTTCTTATCTGCTTTGCATGGGATTAGCAGGCTGGTACAAAAATAATGTCTTCAAAGCGAACCAGCAGCCGTCTCCTGGGGCTCCAAGGTGCAGACATCACCGCTGGGATGCTGGTGGGTTATCTGGGCCTGCCCTCGTCATGGTGCTTGCCCAGTTCTCCAGGCAGGATGGATCCTGCTGGGATACCTTTCCATATTTCTGCCTCCTCTCAAGAGGCTGACCCAGAGTTTCAATTACAATATAAAATTACCAGGTCACCAGCGTTAAAGTAGGCTGCCAAGTTTTTAACGATCTTCTCTTTCTTGTCGTGTGCGGGTTGGTTTTTCGTGGTGTGTTGGTTGTTTTGTTGTGTTTTTTTTTCCCAAGCCTCCTTTCTATCTCTGCACTTTTAATTGGGACCATCTGTAATTTAACAGATCACAACAGCGAGCCCGAGGAGCGAGCGAGCGGCGAGTTGTGTAACTGGTGCGGGCGAGGCAGGGCTTTAGGAGGACTCGGTGTCCGCTCTCCTGGGACTGCCGCAGCTTTCCACTCTCTTCCAGCGCCTTCGTGAGAAATCCAGAACTAATTGCCAAGACTTTTTAATCTCATCCCTTGGGGCCTTGATTAATCACAGAGTACTTATTTTTCATTTCTTGCTGGTGGAGATGCTGAAGGTGTCGTTGATGGGTTGGGACAGATCCTGAGGCTGTTGGGTTTGTGTGAGCAGAGCTGGTCACAGGCACTGGGGTGTCCCCAGGAACCCAGTCCCTGTCCCGTTGCAGAGGTACCAGGCTCAGAGGGGGCTGCAGCAGTTTTCCCAATGCTGCCTGTCCTCGTTTGTCTAAGGCAGAAGTTGAGTTTGTTCATCAGTCCTGCATCTTGGGAAGCCTCTGATCTGCCCAGCTTCAGCCAGCACCCAGGTGCTCTTCATCTGATGCCTGCAGTCAGAGACTCACAGACTGGTTTGGGTGGAAAGGACCTTTCAAGGTCATCTGGTCCAACGCCCCTGCAGGAAGCAGGGACATCTGCAACTAGAGCAGGTTGCTCAGAGCCCCATCCAACCTCCCCCAGAATGGTTCCAGGGATGGGGCAGCGACCACCTCTCTGGGCAGCCTGGATCAGGGTCTCACGTCCCTCAGCAGCAACAAAAATTTGGTTGGTCTCTTAATAGCTTGGTGGTGGGACTTGGCTGTGACCCTCCCTGCCTGCACGGGGACTGGGGAGAAGGGAACGGTTCTGCAGAGTGTCTTTGGATGCTGAGGGTGAAGAGGCTGCTGGGGGTGAGGCTGCTGGGGTGCTGCACTCACTGCTTCGAAGTAGCTGGTTTTGGCCTAAGCGATTTGAAGAGGAAGCAGGAGCTGGATGTTTGCCATGCCCTGGGGTGGAGGGAACAAACCTCTACCACATACCGTGAACCCTGGGCAAGCTGTTACCTGTGCTGCTTCCCAGAGCTTCCTCTACCCGGACAGACCCCCCTGTCCCCAGCAGCCCCCCATCCCCTGCAGCCTGGAAGCGGCTCAAGGTATTCCTCTGGCACATGCAGTGGGAAAAGAAAGATCTTTCCCCAGTCCGAGCTCAGATGCTGTCATTGTCCCCTTCCCCACCCACAGCCATTATATTGCCGCGGATGATTGATGTTCCTCACCCCTCCTGGCTTCGATACCTTCATTGTCATGCAGAGGATGTTGTCAATTCGTTGCTGGTATTTCATATAAAAGCTGCAGACTTTTTTCTGAATGTTTTGTTCATACGTACTCAAATCCTTCTAAAAGAGCATGGCTGGGCTCAAAATATTTAACCCCTTTAAAAAGAAAAAGAAAAGAAATATTAAAGCTGTCTTTTCTAGAAGTGAATGGTAGAGTAGCCTTCCTCCCCCCGCTCTTCATCGCAGCTGCCGGGGGCTGCTCCTGCATGTTGGGTGCTGCAGGCACGGGATTCACTTCTTTTTATTGTACCCAGAGAAGTCACAACAGTTGTACCCCAGCCACCAGCATCTGGGCAACGGAGCTGGGGAAGGGTCTGGAGCAGGAGTGTGGGGAGGAGCAGCTGAGGGAGCTGGGCTTGTTCAGCCTGGAGAAAAGGAGGCTCAGGGGAGACCTTCTGGCTCTCCACAACTCCCTGAAATTCAGGAGTGTGGAGCAAGGGGGGGTTGGGCTCTGCTCCCAAGGAACAAGGGACAGGACAAGAGGAACTGGCCTCAAGAAGCCCCAGGGGAGGTCTAGGTTGGAGCTGAGGAACAATTTGTTCCCCTCCAGGGTTGTCCAGGCCTGCGCCAGGCTGCCCAGGGCAGGGCTGGAGTCCCTCTGATCCCTGGAGGGGTTTCCAAGGTGTGGAGATGTGGTGCTGAGGGACAGGGGTTAGTGGTGCCCTGGCAGGGATGGGGCAACACTGGGACTTGATGATCTGAGAGGTCTTTTTCCAACCAAAACGATTTCATCATTAAGCCCTAAATTACATAGGAAAGTGAGTGCCCGGAAGCATTGCTTGTCCTGAGTGGACCAACAGGCTTCTGCTTTACTGCTGTGTTTTGGCAGGATCTGCACTGGAAGCGCACGGGCAGCAGAGTCTCGTCCGCCCCAGGTGGGGCAGGCTCAGTGGCTGCAGCTGAGCCAACCTGGTCTTGGAGATCAGGCGGGTGCTACCACATCGAGCCGTGGGTGGGAGACGCTGTGGAAATGCAGATGAGCACCTGAGCGTGGAGACAGCACAAGCTGAAAGGCTCAGTCATCCGTGAACCACCAGAAGAGAGAGGGAAGGAGGAGACAACAGCATCTGCAGGAGCCTCCCAAAATAACCTGGTTGAGGAGCAGCCCAGATCCTGCCCACAAAACCCCTTGGCACCCAAATTAATCTTCCTCCCCATCCCAGGGCGTCAGGACCGCAGGAATATTCCTGGGGAGTCCTCAATTTATAATTCATGAAAGAACTGGGAATGAGGTAAAGCCAGGTTAGCAGAGCCCAGGCTCCCGCCCAGCTTTGGAGGTTGTGACAAGTCCTGGTACCTGTGCCGGAGGCTGCTGCCAGCTGGGCTCCGACGCTCCTACCGAGAAGCATCTTCTCCTCGAGCTGCCTCAGGCTCTGGCCCTGCGGTTGGGGCTGGGTGGGCTCGGTGGGTCCCACTGAGCTGCTGTTGGCACCGGTGGTTCCTACTGGCACAGCTGGCAGAGCCCCGGCTGCTGCTGGTGTGTGGCACCGGCCAGGAGCGTCCGCGGGGCTGAATTATTCAGCCTGAAAGTGACTCTCGGTTACAGCTCAGTGCGGGAGAAATGCTGAGGAAGTATTTAAAGTGTGAGCCGGGACGAGGCTCTCCAATGTAAAATTGATGTCTTTGTGTCTCTGGAAATAGCTGCTAGCCCTGGGGTGGGTGCGCGGAGCGGCGGGTGCTGCCGGCCGGTCGACATCACCGGCGTTGAGAGACGGGCCCTGGGGAGGGGCTCTTCCTGCCGGATCCTGAATCTTTTCGGACAGTCTTGTTCAAAAGCCAATGTTGCTCCTCTTCCCTTCCCAAACAGGAGAGCAAGGGGATGGTTTTCTGGGAGAATGGGGAACTCTCCCTAGGAGATGCGAGCTGGATTGCTGGTACTGGATGCACGGGCAGACAAGGCACCTAAATGAAGGAGAATGTTTCAGTCTGCCCTTTCCCTGACAGGCATTTGCACGAAAGAGAGAATTCCTGCTCTTCAGACACATTATCCCCATCGCTGAGCTCCTCGCTTGGAAGGCTCAGTCCTTCCCGCGGCACTGGGAGCCGGGAGGAACAGGAGCATCCTCTTCTTACCAAAAGGGGAAACGGCATCGGCCGAGGGGCTGCTTGGTCAGGGATGGCTCGTGGAGGCCGTGGCAGGTCCTGATCCTGCCCGTGCCTGTGCCCTTGCTCCATTCCCTCCCAGAAGCCAGCCTGGGATGAGGAACGATGGGCAGAAATCCTGCCTGTGCTGTAGAGTTTTGTGTGCTCCCTGCTCTGGGAACTGCTGATGGGATCTCCTGGAGAGCAGGACGGACAGTACCAATTGTTTTGATAATGGCTGGAAGATTGTGTAGCTTTTAAAAAAAAATTTAAAAAAAATCCTGCTGCTTTGACTTCAGAAATACCAGGAAATGCAGTTTTATCTTTCTGGCACTGACTGACAGCTTTCTCAGTGCTAATTTGCAAGGCTGGGCCTCTTCAAATCTGTAATGAAGGTTTCTTTGTACCATTAGTGTGGAATTAACGGGTCTGAACAAGGATGGCTTTCTTGGATTGCAGATCTTTGTCACTGCTCAGGCAATCAGAGGCTCCCGGAGAAATGAGGCTGGTGAGACCTCGCAGAAGAGGATCCTGATGTCTCGGTTGCTATTTTTTCCCCCTCTTCTTCCTGAAGAAAAACACTTCTCCTCTTCTGTAGGAAACCCAAACTGTGCAGAAATGCCTTTTCACACTCCTTTTCTTTTGCTGCAGTCGATGTCTCCCCCCTCTCTGTGCCCCTGTTCCCGGGGCTTCTATCCCCTCCATTAACCCTCCTGCACATCCCAGCTCTGGGGTCAGCGGTGCAATTTGGCCACTGCTCCTTGAGCATCCTGGGCCACGGAGAGGCAGGACTAAATGGACAGGGTCAGATTTCTGTCTTTTGTTTGATCTCCAGGTCCAACGAGCAGATTAACACAGGCAGAACCAGCGCATCAGCTTGGGCTCCACGTAACCCCTGACATCCCAGTCCCTGGAGCTGTTCCCCAGTAGGTTTCTGAAGAGAACTGCAGTCCAAAAATCCCAGAGCCTGGTTATTTTTCCTGTGTCTCTCTGAAGCTGACAATGGGAAAACTGCTGGGGTCTGTTCAGGAGCTGAAGATGTTTGTCGTGTTCTAAGAACTCGAGAAAGCTTTTAACCAAAGCTGGGGATTAAATCCAAATAGCGCAAATTTTAGCTCAGCTTCTCTCTCTCTGTGCTGTAAGTGATTAAAAGCTGTAAAGCGCTGTCAGAAATTCAGGACTTCCCCTCCTGGAAACCTTCTTTCCTCTTATTTTATGATTACCATGCTTCACTGGCTTTGTTTGATGTAGGGAGGCTTATTTTTTTTAACGTGGGAATGGAAAAAATTGTGGGCAACTGCTGGCTGTGGTGCGGTTCAGTACCTCACGGGGGGCAAAGCCAGGCCAAGGCTTCTGACCCTGTAGGTTTGCCCAACGTAGGTGGATCAACACAAAGCTCCTTTAAAAATCTTGCTCTTTTTTTTTTTTTCTTGGTTATTCTGTTTTCTCCAGTTTTGATAATCTGCGTTCCAAGCTGTTTCCTGAATCCCTTTGTTATTTAAAAAATTGGAAGTGTTATCCAAATGAGAATTTCCACAGGTTGTAAGGGAGCAGTTACACACTGAGATATGCTCAAAATAATCTTCAAGCTTTGTGGTATTAGAACCATCTGCTAAATCACGACTCTGTCAGCTCTCTGGGGAGGTTTTTCCTCCCTGGATTTGGTTTTTTAGATGAACTTTGTTGAACCTTCTTCTGTCTGTTAACTCTCCATCTGTCTGCCTTATATGACGTACCGTATGTATCTGAGAATGTTCTTGGTGCCTCCAGACCTCTCCCTTGCCCAGTGGAGGTGGACAAAGGGCTTCCCTGCGGCGGGAACGTGTATTCTGGGAAGAGATGTACTCGGTGGGGGAGGCGTTAGAGGTGACTTCCCTGAATTATTCATTTCATGAAGGGCTCGGGGAAAATTGATTACCCCCTTTCTTCAGAACATCAGGACAAGGAGTTCATGCGATGAAATTAGAGCAACAAATGGAGATCAAATAAAAGGCAAGGCTGCTTTCTGCGGCATGGAGTTGCTAGGCAGGGTTCATTCCTGCAGGAAGCCGTTTGTCACAGCGTCTGGGTTTTTGAGGAGGGCTGGATACCTTCCTGCCAGCTAACGACGTTCCGTGTGGGAGATGAGGCTAATCAGATCTCATGTGGCAGGCTCCAAGCCGATAGCGCGCAGGGGTCAGGAAATGATTTATCATCTCGAGCCAGCCGGGCTCCGCTTGCCAGGGACGCGCAGGTTTGTGCTCTCCTGGCATTTTGAAGCCTTCGGCTGTGGGCTGGTGCCAGGGCCCCGTGCAGATGGCCAAGAGATTGTGTCAGGGTTGCTGTGGCTTGGAGGCAGCTTTGGGACTCTCCCGGCTTTTCTGGGCTGCGTGGAGATGTGGTGCATTGAGCCACTGCTTTCCCTCAAGCATCCGTGACCCTCCACAGTCATCCAGCTCTACATGGGGTGGATCCACTCAGCCTGGCGAGAGTATGGGATGAGGCAGTATTCCCCCTTGAGTGTGTTTCTGGCACCCCAAAAATTGATGCAGAGCAAGGTCAGAGTATGCTGGAGAAAGGGAGCCCCAAAAGACGTGCTCTGAGCAGGACTGGCTGCTGCGTTGGACAGTCGGGTGTGCTGGCAGGGGCACCACGAGCCGAGAGGTGGCTCCAGCACTTGGGTCTGCTGCTGCTGTGCCGCTGCTGCCTGGGACTGGCTCAGCAGTGTCAGACACTTGGAGTCTGACAATAAAACTCTCTAACCCTGAGACTCCTCTGGGTTTTTTATATTCCTGGGAACACCAATGCTCATGTTGGGCTGACTCTCCGGGTAGCCTGATGCCAGTATAAGAAGCTTAAGGCTTTGATAAAGGGCTTGTCCTGGGCAGAAGCCACTGGACTGAGAAGGATTTTGTACGCTAAGAGCAAATCTTTCAGCATTGTTGTATAGTTGGGCAAACTGCCCGACTGTCTGCTTTTGGGAAAGCGTCTGAATAGAGACGGAGCGTGCGAGGTGAGCTGTGGTGCATATGGCAGGGAAGCTCTTTTGCATTTGTTTACATTTTGTAAACAAGAGAAAATAAAATATTCGGGAGGAGAAGGAAGGTGCCCGTGCAGACGATTCGCCGCAAACAGACCGTGAACAAACCCAGTGAGACAAAGGCAGTGATGCCTATGCTGCTCATCTTCTCTGGAGAGATTCCAGACCTGTCTGGACAATGGGATGCTGGGCCCTCTGCTCTGGGTGACCCTGCTGGAGCAGGGGGGTGGCACCAGAGGAGCTCCAGAGGGCCCTTTAACTGCCACCATGTTGGGATCCTGTGAAGCTGTGGTGGCTGCAAGGAAATTCCTGATGAGCGTCTCTGCTCAGTGCCTTACTGACTGGGATGCTTGTGACTGGTCCCTACGTGTGGAGCGGTCCCTACGTTGATAACTTGATGTGCCCGAGCCCTGTGCAGCTCTGAGCACATGGCGTTGGGAGCTGGCTGGCCCCATCAGCGCTTTCCTACCTGGAAGCAGCCAGGCTGCTTGGAGAGCTGCTTCACGGTGCTGGAGGCACCTGCTCTTCTCCAGCTGGGCTCTGGTTATTGTCAAGGTCTGTCCTCTCTTATTTTTTACTTTTGCTGAGGGTTTTGTTACTCATTGTGTCCTGTTGACCTCACAGGACAACTGCTGGTGTCCAGACACGGGGGCGGGACCTTGTCCTACAGCAAGGCACGCACAACGGCACGAGGCAGGCAGGGCTGGAGGGGAGTCATCTCCAAGATCAGCATTCAGCTTGGTCACCTGTGGGTCCGGGATAACAAAAATCCTCAGCAGTCAGGGGCCTTCCACCCAGCCTCTTGCAGCAATATTTCCCTGCAGTGCCATCAAGTGCTGGATTTGTCCCTCCTGGCGTTGCCGAGGAGTTCGCAGGGGCTTCTGTCTGCTGCAGTAATTTGCGGCGTTGTACCAAAACATGCAAACGTACGGCTGCTCCCGGCCGCTCGCTGTTGAATAAAGCTTTGATTTGCTGGCCTGTCTCCTCGCGTTCAGCAGCCTGGTTTGGCTGACTGTCAGCAGCCTGGAGCTGAGGGATGCTCTGCCCGCTGCTGAGCTGCTCCAGCAGCCCTCGCTTCCCCAGGAGGTCCCTGCCTGTGTTGGAGGTGAGGCCGGACACGTGCTCTGCAATGTTCATACACTTGGAATGCGTTTTGATGAGGTTTTTCTGGTTGGCAGGTTCTGTGATGCATTTGAGAAACTGCTTTATGGGGTTTTCTTGAGCATTTTTGAACAGTGACTTAGGCCAAGAGACCTCTAAGTATAGATATATTTTTTTAAGCAATACCGTTAGCGTTTTCTCTCTTTTCATTCTTCAAAATCAGACTGCGTCCTAGGGACTGAAAATATCCTGGTGCCTTGCTGTTATTGTGGTTTCTTAGCTTGGAAAAACAACCTTCTTGGAGACCTCTCTTCCCACAACTGAGTCGGGATTGCGGGGGATGGAGGTGCGTGATCTTGCTCTGATGCTTCGGTGCAAGTCTCCCCAGATCTGAGAAGCTCTTCCGGGGTTGAAATGAAAAATGTGCGTTCCAGCAAGTCCCGTAAACCTGCAGAGAGTCGCTGAGCTCCGGGACTCTGCCTCTTGGCCTTTGCAGGGTTTTGTTTCCTTCACTTTCCCCAGGACAGAGATGTCTGCAATGAAGACCTGAGGGCCAGGAGCCCTTCTGGCATTTTGCGAGAACAAACGGTAAAGCTTAATGCTTCATTTTTGTTGTATAGAAATGACTCAGGACGTTTGCAGCTCACCAGTAGGATTTGATAACTTTATTATCCATATAATAAGATTTGCAAATGAACTGTCTAATTAGCAACCTGGGAAAGCTGCTGCTTGCGCCGTAGTTTCTAAACTGACAAAGATACCGGCTTAAAATGCCGAGGCGATAAGAGCCCCGGAGCAGCATGGCCGCCCTGGTCGCAGCAGAGCCGGCTGCCTGTCCTGGGTGCTGTGCTGGTGGAGCTCCTGTGCCCAGCTCCTGCTCGGCAGGGTGGAAAGCAGCAATCTCCTCCTGGCGTAATGCGCTGGATTAGTCACGGGAGGAAAGATCTATCAGATCTTCTCGCGGGTAGAGTGCGCCCTTCGGAGCTAAGGCAGGATTACTGGTGTAAGCTCCTGCACCCGATTAAATCTGTCGGCTGGGGTTTATTTTTATGGATTGAGTGTTCACCTAAGCGTGCAGGAAGCGTTTGGACGGATCTTTGAAGGCTTGCGGAGCTTCCTTCGAGGCGCTGGATGTGAAGCCCGCTCTGCGGCGGTCGGCAGGGAGCCTCTCGTTCTCTTTGGACATGTGGGGAAGGGTTGCGCTTCGCCGAGCTGGATGAACATTGATAGCTGGAGATTCTGCTATTCTTGATAAATTCTCAGTTGCCACGAAGATGGTGTGCGGGGACTCAAATGTCGTTTGCTTAATTGAACTGTTAATATGGATGATTTGAACGCACAGCAGTTATTTTGCCAAATGGAGAGAAAATACTGTGGCTCTAGTGTGTTCTTTAGGTGGCTGCTCGAAGGGCAGGAGGTGTAACCTGTGTGTGTATATTTAATGTCATCTTTAATTATTAAAGTCTGCAGTGAAACCTGGAAAGAACACGAGGGAGAGGCTGCAGTAAAAATCTGGGATGGTTTTGAGCTTCTTCAGTATTGGCTTTCTAGTCTTTCTTGCCACTAGAAATGGACATTTCACCCCTTCTCCTTATACAAGTGGAAATGGAAGGTGAATGTGTTCTGCCTTTGTGGTGTCTTTGGAGGGGTGGGAGTGAGTCGCTCACCCTGGGTTGGTGTGCACACACGTGCTCTTCCCTCACTCCCGTTATCCTGTCCACGTTGGGAGGGTCAGTTCTCTGCTTTTTCTTTCCTTGACAGACTTTTGAGCAGAGCCTGTTGCAACAGGACAAGGGGGGATGGTTTGAAACTAAAAGAGGGAGATTCAGACTGGAGAGAAGGGAGAAATTTTTGACACTGAAGGAGGTGAGACCCTGACCCAGGTGGTCGCTGCCCCATCCCTGGCACCATCACAGTGGAAGTTGGATGGGGCTCTGAGCAACCTGCTCTAGCTGCAGATGTCCCTGCTCCCTGCAGGGGGATTGGACCAGATGACCTTGAAAGATCCTCCCTACCCAAACGTGCCTGATTCTGTGATAAATAGAGCAAAGCAAAACCAGGAGGTCTCCTGTGACCCAGTGTCGCTTGTGGGTGAACCATCACTGGTGGGAAAACCAGCACAGGCAACTCCTGCTTTTTTCCTTCTCCAGCTTCTCTCAGCCCAAAGGCAGGAAGGTTGTTTTGCCCAAGCAGGAGCAAATATCCCTGTCTCCAAGGTGCAAAAGCTTCTTTAGAGGTGAGGAAGCACCAAGGGACCTGCTTTTCCTTCTTTTACCTACTCCGCAGAGCCAGGTTTGCATCCAACATCATTTTTATATGTGGCACTGAGGAATGGCTTTAGGAAGTTCAGACTGGCAGCAATTTTATTTCTTCTGTTGAATCAAAATCATTCCAGCTCCGCTGGGAACCTCTCCTGCAGCCTGGATGCTGGCATCAGCGGGAAACCTCCAGGTAGCGCCTGCGCTCCAGCATCTCATGGAGCCTTATTGAATTTATACACACACTTCGGGACAAATCTTTGCTAATAGAGTTCTAATTTCTTCCTTCCTGCTTCCCAGATGCTTCTGTCTCTGTATACAAATGACAGAAACAGTGAACGATGTTGTTTCTTTAAAAAAAAAAAAGAAATGTTTATTTGTTAGACTCAGAAAAGCAAGTGCAAGGTCCTGCGAGGAGAGAGTTCTTGGCAGCTACTGTGCCTCTCAAACCTTCTGGGTTTGTTTTTTCTTATAATGAAAAATGTGAAAAGCAAGACAAATTTAACACTGGATGTAGCAGGGCACAATGAGAGGATTGAGAGTTTAATGGTAAATGTCACTTGCCATTTCCATGTTCCTTAGCGATGCGTTTTTTTGGCACTGCTTGATTTGTTTTCTGTGCTCCATTTTTCTGAGCCCCGATACACTGGGCATCTCTTCTTCCAGTTGCTCTTCCATTTAATGTCACTGCAGCTCTTGAGAAAAGGGTGCTACAAATCAGAGACCCCTGAGACAGAGCTGAGGGTGGTGCCCAGGTTTCCCCCAGACAAAGCACGGCCTTTGCCTGGCTCTGCTTTGTTCACAAAATTGGACCTGGTGGGGCTGGCACCCAGGAGGAGGTGACGTGGGGTGTGAGATGCTGCCTCTGTCCTCCAGACCTGGGGCACCCCAGCAGAATTGCCACCTCCAGCTTCAGGATGGGGTGGGCTGAGACCCTCAGAGAAGCACCTGGGCTATCAGCTGAAGTTATCTGCAGTGCCCAGTGGCCTTTTTAAGGTCTGTTGCTGAATGTAACGTGCTGCTTTGGCATTTAGGGAGAAAATTAGCTTTTAAGTACAGTGCTTTGTCTGCATAGGCTGCAAACCCACTGCTGGCAGGTTCAGCTTAGCATGTGCTGTAGGGGTTTGGTGGTTTAGGGAACGTGGCTTTAGCTCTGGACGCTAACACTTGGAAGCCTGGGTACCGGCGTGTCAGGATTAGTTTTCCTGTACTGTTCCCAGAAGGGTGACTTTGTCATCAACACGCCTGCGTGAGGAGAGGAAGACGTGCGTGTCTTCTGGTCTGGCAAATGGAGTCTGTGGAGGTGCTGAAGAAAAGCAGAGCTGTGGGAGGAAAATTGCCCACCTGTTCCCATCGGTACAATCTTCCATTTTTGGACCCGTGCACTTTTCAGCTCAGATACCCGCGAACGCCAGATTCTCCCTCTTTTTATACGCGGCGGTGACCTTAGAACGTGTGCTGTGAGTGACAATGAGCTGAAAGCGAACAGAAGGGTTCCCAGCCCTCCTTTGACATTCCCCCAACATTTTCCTTTTGCCGAGTTTTACCAAAATGCCCGGTCCCGTTGAGAAGATTTAAAAATCTACCACAGGTTTACTTAAACCTGCTTAGGGTCCTGGGTGTGTCTTCTCACAAATCAGACATAATAGCTTTTTATATTTCTCTGGCTTCACAGGGTGTCGATCCCTGACCGTCCGCCTGACACTGTCTCTGTCTTCTCTTTGCAGTTTGCTGCTTCGTCGTGCACAAGCGGTGCCATGAGTTCGTTACCTTCTCCTGCCCCGGTGCTGATAAAGGCCCTGCCTCAGATGTAAGTACCTGGTGCCAGGCCCCGAGCGAAGGCCCAGTGCCGTGTCACAGCTGCTGGCACCAGATGTTCCTTCTGTGATGTTATTTCACAGGCATCTCTAATTTGTTGTTGTTTGTGTGGGTTTTCGTGTTTTTTGAGATGCTTAAAAGACTTCCAAATCGTGCACTAACTTGCTCTGAGCAGAGCAGGGAAGATGATCCAAGGGCTGGAGCACCTCTCCTATGGAGGCAGGCTGAAAGAGTTGGGGTTATTCAGTCTGGAAAAGAGAAGGCTCCAAGGAGACCTTCTTGTGGCCTTCCAGGATCTTAAGGGGGCCTGCAGAAAAGCTGGGGAGGGACTTTTTAGGATGTTGGGTAGCGATAGGACAAGGCGGGAATGGATCCAAACCAGAGGAGGGGAGATTTAGATTGGACGTCAGGAAGAAGTTCTTCCCCATGAGGGTGGTGAGACCCTGGCACAGGTTGCCCAGAGAAGCTGTGGATGCTCCATCCCTGGAAGTGTTCAAGGCCAGGTTGGATGGGGCTCTGAGCAACCTGCTCTAGTGGGAGGTGTCCCTGCCCATGGCAGGGGGGTTGGAACTGGATGATCTTCAAGGTCCCTTCCAACCCTGATGATTCTATGATTCTATGACGTGGGGGACTGCAGAGGTATTTCTGTTCGGGACTGAGTCTGCAGCCTTGCCTGTCTCTTTTTTTCCCTTGAGTCACAGCCTCAGTTTCCCCACCAGTAAAACATTTCCAGGTTCTGCCACCCAAAGCAAAGTTTTAGGTTTGGAGTTAATTAACATGCATGAAGCACTAACTGCTAAAAAGCTGCTTTAAGCCTTTGACCAGTGCGCCAGGAGCTGAAGAAGACTCTCTCTTCTGACAGCGTTTGGTTCAAGGTCTGGATCAATTCCTTCTTCACCATTCTGAAAGAATTCGCTGTTGTTTAACAGCTGCCTGACGTGTTGGGAGACTAGAGCCAGCCCCGGGGAACATGCCTGTCCTTGTCCCTCCTCAGCTCTTCACTTTTTCCGAAGGCATCGCTGCCCTGCATCGTGATTTCCATGTCAGTCCTGCAGCGTCCCACGGCTGTTTGGTGTTACCTGAGGTCAGGGCTGTCAGCATCCCTGCTCCTCACCCTGGGGCCTGCTCGCTAAAAGCAGGTGCAGGTTTTTCCAAGTCTATTCCGTATCATCTCACAGGTTTAATTAAACCAACGTCTGCGTTTGGTCTTTTCAAGGAAAAAAAGAAACAAACCCCACAGGCTCTTTTTGTGCTCAACTGTGATTTGCGTGGTCAGTGTTGCTGCGTTGGCTCTGACTCCTTTGGAAAACACAGCACTGACCCAGCAGTGTCATCAAGGACAATGAAATTACTGGGAAATACCAGTCTTATTATTTTGGAAAATAATATTACCGTTCTTTAAAAACCAGAAAACCACCTAAATGACCACTAACGAAGTCCCCATCCTTATTTCCACGCGGAGTTAGTTCCCCGGTGAATCCCCGTGCTTTCGGGGGCGAGTGGGAGAGCCGGAGCAGCGGAGCCGGCTCTGGCTGCTCGGCGCGGTGCTGCCAGCGCCTCTCAGGTCTGTCTGGCAGTTTTTTTGTGTTTTACCGTGGAAACTGGCTAATTTGGGGAACTGCTGGGAGGAAAGAGATGGAATTGGGGAAACGACAGTGCACCACAACTCTCACCCGTAAAAATAGATCGGGTGGGAGCAGGCGACGTAACAGGCAGCTGAAGGTGGAGGCTGAACGCGCGGCGGCGGCGGCCCTGCCCCAAACGGGGCCACGTGTCGCGATGGAGATAAGTGGGGGATTCTGTGGAGGGGATGAGGCTCCCAGGAGGGTCAGCCCCTTTTGGGCACGGCATTGGGCAGGGGTTGCCTGTGCCCCTCGGGCAGATCCTGCAAGGAGAGGCTGTGTGGGGGACGTGGAGGAGAAGGGCTGAGTGTGCCGGGGGTTTTCCAGTGACCTTTGCTGCTAAGTAATGTCACACTGTGAGATTCCTTCTGGCCATGCAGATTTAGCTCTGACACTCAGGCTTTCTCTCCTCTGTTCTCTAAATAATGTCATCTAAAACACCTAAAGAAAATGGCAGCAAGAACCACTTGCAAGTGTAGCACCCTGCAGACACGATCCAGGCTCTGAGAGGTGTGTGTCGTATATGATAGAGAGACAGGGAGCTAAAGAGAGCTCAGGATCCAAAGCTGCTGAGGAGCCTGTAGGATCTCTGTGCCCAAGACAGGCTGAGAGCCCTGGGGCTGTTCAGCTGGAGCAGAGCAGCCCCAGAGGGGAGCTGAGCAAGGCTGAGCAAGAGCTCAAGGGCCCCCGGGGGCAAGAGGCTGGGGCCAGACTCTGCTCAGGGGTGCCCAGCGCCAGGACGAGGGGCACCGGGCACCAAGTGGAACCCAGGAGGTTCCCTGGGAGCGGGAGGAGAAACTTCTTTGGTGGGAAGGTGTTGGAGCCTGGCCCAGGCTGCCCAGAGAGCTTGGGGAGAGATTCCAAAGGCGCCTGGACCCTGCACTGCTGGGCCCCCTGGTCCTTTAGGTGCTACTGGAGAAGGAGCTGGTGTCTGAGCAGAGCCCCAGGCTCTCACTCTGGCTGGGCTGGGTGGCTGTGGTCACTGGGGCAGATGACAGCTGTGGGTGTGAGGGCCACTGGCCCCACAGCTGCGAGTGGCCCCTTGCTGCTGTGGGTGCCCAGGGTGCTGTGGGCACCTCTTGGGCAGCAGAGCTGGAACCTTTCCCTGGCGTGGTGCCAAGCCACCAGAAAGGTGCCGGTGAAAGGCGATCAGGGCAGAGGGAGATGGAAATGCTGAAACCACTTAACCTTGCTCAAGGAAAATGAGTCTTGGCAGGGGGGAGCAGGGCGGCTATGGTCCAGATGCCACCTCCGGAGCTTTGCTCGGGCAGCCTGCCCGTCCAGGCGCCGCTTCCTCAGCCTCGCTCATCATCTGGATGGCAGCTCCCAGCCAGCAGATACTGGGGGGATGCTTCGCCTGGTTCTGCACAGTGTTTTGGCTGAAGGTGGATGTGATGCTTTTCTTCTCCTCGCCAGCCCAGTCCAAGCTGGGGTGAGCAAGGTGCCCTTGGAGCAGGACCGAGCTGTCCAAGTGTAGCCCCTTGGCTCCTGACCTGGTCTCTCCCTTGCGTGTCTCCTCCCAGCTTTCTGACCGGCTGTAGGTCGCTCTGAGCAGCCTCTGCTGAGAAGGGAAAGGTCTAAAAGAAACCCAAGTTGTCTCGTTTTAAGAGGTGCCGCCTAATGTGAGAGGGTCTGTGTAGAGGCCTTGGTGGAATTCTCTGCTCCCCGCTGTGGTTGCTGGGTGAGGGTTCCCGCTGGGGCTTCGTGAGCAGACAGGCAAAAGCTGCCTGCTTGGTGTTAATTAATTTTTTTAATGCATCATTTCTGAAAATGAAGAGGAGAGTGCAGATGTTTGGGGCTTAACGCAGGGAGCAAAAATGGCCCTTTTGTAGCTGTTTGTTTTTTTTTCTTGCCGTTTAGCGAAGGTCTCTGGGAGACCCCCAGGTTTGCCCCCTGCACAGCTGCCAGGGGTGTGTGCGGGGCAAACGTCGCTGCTCCTGCACCAGCAGTCAAGCTTCTCACAGCAATATAATCCTTAAGGAGCTTTGAGTCAGGAGGTGGAAAACTCTTTCAGCAAACAGCGATGCCCCGACTCCTTCAGGGATGAGCCGAAGACAGGGGCTTCATTTTGAACTGATGCAAAGCTCGATTTTTCCTCTGCTGCTGCCGCCGATAACCACGGAGTGAATCCAGAGCGAGATGTAATTATGCCAAGCGCTGGTACCGTCTAGGTTGTAACCACAATAGCTGTGTGTATTTTTCAGTTGGTGCAGTGATCTGGTAACTGTCTTTCCTTTCACAAATATTAATACCCAGTGAAATCTCACAGGAGGAGTGAGTTTAATTTATTGCATTTGTTTAGACCTTGCAGCAGCGCGTTCGTCGTTCCGGCGGGCCGCGGGATGTCGCTGAGCCGGAGAGGGAAGATGAGGTGACATCGCCGTGCTTGGCGTCCACAGGGGCAGCGCAGAGCTCTGGCTGGGGCTGCGAAGGGGAGACGCTGCAGTTCCAGTCGGATCCCAGCCTGGGCTGGAGCTTTTCGTGCCAGCTGGCTGCTGCTTTTATCCCCAGAGCTGCTCTCTTCTAGTAGGCTAGTCATGGAGCCCAGGGAAAAAAAAATATCAGAAGAAAAAACATTTTCTAACCTTGTTTCTTCATCTCTGTATCTTGCAGCGCCCCATAATTACTTGAAGAATTAAGGAGAAAAGCATTTTGCATCCTGTGAAGCGCTTGTGTAAAGTATCTATAGGGATGCTTGAATTTGAACACTGAGTAATGCCAGTTACTAAACTAAAACTCTCTTGTTTGGAGCTGAGTAAGTGCTTAAGTGCTCTATGGGATAGTGATGTGAGTGTGGATTGAGCAGGTGCTCCGGGGGGGTGACGTTTTACACTCTCCAGAGCATAGCAAAATAACCGGAGAGCAGCGAAATGCCGACGTCTCCTGCTGTCCGCGTTGCCTAGTCCTGCTTCGGAGCAGTTTTCTGTTTGATCTGGTTGTGTTTGAACCTCCTGGAGGAGAGCGTGAGCGTGCGTGCGTTTAACCTTGCAAAGCCTGCCGAGGAGGAATCTTCCATCTAGACGAGGAGGACTAATTATCCAGCCATCATGAAAAAAAAAAATAAAAAATTAATTGCTTCTTGCAATAGAGAAGGCAGCTGTAGCTGTAAATGGTACCGAAGGCACCAGGGCTGCTGTCATGTGAGATGGCTCTGAAGTCCTGGCAGGATTTTTGTTTTTTTGCTGGCTGGAGATGTGGCGGTGGGGTCTGCGCTTCGGGCAGCGGCGCTGCTGAGGACACTGTGGCTGTCACACAGCTCTGGCCAGCTGAGGGCAACGGCGGTTTTGCCTTTTACTTCTCTGTGGCGGTGCGAATGCCTGTGGGGCTGAGCTCTGAAGTGCTGGGGACAGGGGCTGCTCGCTCTGCCTGCACTGGGCTCCCATATCGTGTTCCTCCAAAAGGTCTCAGCTTCACCACAGCTTCCACATTCCTGGGCTATCGGGCTGCCTCTGCTCCCCAGCATCCCCCAAGTGAAAACCGGTGGGTTGCTCTGGAGAGCTCCAGCGTTAGACTCTGCTCTTCTCCGTTACAAGCCGTGCTCCCTGCCCGCGGGGGCAGAACCGGCCCGACCGCTCGAGCTGAGCTTCCCTGAAATCCGCAGAGCGAGGTCTTCGGGAGCTGAACTCTGGCGTAGGTAATGTCATGCAGTTGGCAGACCTAATTAGAGCCAGAGCTGTTAGTAGAATGCGTAATTATTTAAATTGTAGACAAAATAATCATTAAAATGACCTTCTTTGCATTATCCTGTTAAAGGTCATCTAATCAGGATTCATTAATAAATACCAGAGTTGCTCTAGGAAGGTAACAGGCCAGCAGAGGTCTGCTTCAGTTTTGCATTTCATTTTTCCCCCGTTGGCAGCTTTAGGAGAGGATTTCTGCAAGTGCTATCACTGCAGTTCCTTCGGCCTTTCCACGCTCTGTTTGCTGGAGTCAGGATCATTTCATCTTTGTCTTGCGCTCCACCTTTCTCCAAAAGTTCCAGAGCTGTGTGTTTGTACTGGAGAAAGAATTGCTGCCACTCTTGGAGTGAGAGAGATACTTCACAGAGTGTGAGTTATGCAGGTGGTGGTAGCATCAGGAGCTGTCTTTGCAGCACCAGTACGTGGTGGTTATCCCTTCCTGCAGAACATCTCCAGACCATGAGCTGACCCTTGTAGCAGGGTGCAAAGAGGATTGCTCTGCTCCCCCAGGTTTGGGCTCTTCTCTAGAGCCCTTGGGCACATGTGGGCTTGGCAACAACTAGCAACGAGATGTCCGCAGCAGAATGAATGGAGGTGCCATTTGTGCTACCTGAAAGTTGGCCGCTCCTTCCACCTTCTCTTCTGTGGGATTGTTTCCGGTGGGAGGGGATCCCTGCTGCTGGGCAGCCGCTTTGCACGGGGAGAGCATTGTGGAACTGTCACCAAGCACATCTGCCTTCCCTTCCTCCAGATATGCCGATCGAGCCAGGACCTTCCCGAAGACTCCAAACACCCTCTTGCACTGATCCTGCCTTAGCGAGGGATACCTCAGTCTCTCTTTGCATCTCGCATACCTCCAGGATGCCCTGGGCTTGCTGCCTAAGTAGATCTTCACAGCCTTGTTGCAACTTGCTGCTTGCTTGTGTTTTGCTAATTAACTTCTCCAGCTCTCGAGGTGAACCATCTGCCCCTTGCACCAGGGCACACGCTCGCTGCTCCTGTTGGCGCTGCCAGCCGGTCGCGGCTCCCATGGGATGAAGATGTATCTGCTTTGCTCCCTCCCAGCACCTTCTGGTGTTTTCCTGGCTCTGCCGAAGCCCAGCTCTTTCTCCTGCCAGCCTGCACATGTCCTCAGCCCTGGAACTGAAAGCTCTTCTCTTATTTTCTCAGGGGGTCGTGCCCAGTTACGCCTGTTTTGACGTCAGCCTCTGGTTAAAGGGGTGGGTTGGAGAGGGCGGTTGGGTCCGTGCCCTGCCCCTGGCTCTGGAGATCTGGTGGCCGAGTCTGAGCTGGATTTGTGCAGAGTGTGGCTACCAGGAGGGCAGTGAGGTGGGTGGTGCAGCTTGTGCCCACTTGGGTCGTACCAATGGGAGGGGGTCAGTGAAGCGTCCTGCAGGTGGGGGGTGTTGCAGGGGGTCTGGGAGCTGTTTCAGGCAACCCAGAGGCTGCAAGGAACGTGCTGTGGCAGCCCCATTCTCGTGGAGAGCTTGCACTGTAATAACATGACTCTCGAGGCACATGAGAGATAACAAACATTCCTAAATGCTGTGGAGATGCTAACGCTGCTCAGCGAGAAAAGCTGGGCTTGGCTTTTTTTTTTCTTGGCTTCTGTGTAAGAGAGTGTATTTTACCCGGCGTTGGCAGCAGCAGGAGAAGAATAACTGTCATCCCTTTCCCTCTGCAGTTGTCTGACTAGCAGATGAGATCTTTTGTCAATAAAAATGTAGTAACTTGCTGGAGGCTGTCAAGGGAAACTGTCAAGGGCAGGTTTTATCTGCGGCCGCGTGTTTGCCGTGGAAGCAGCCGGAGCCGCGCCGCTCATGCCCACGGACGCGGGAGCTGCGGCTGAGGTGTTGCTGGTCATGCTCGGGGACCGCGTGCCCTTCCACAGCCGAGGTCTGGGTAGAGTAGCTGCCTGCATCCCGCTGCCCTGCCCACGGGCCCTGCTCTCTGCCGGGGGTTCTGGGGCTGTAATGCTGTAAATGATAGAACAGAAAAATAGTTTTGGTGTCACTTACTGGTGCTGCGGTGTCAATCGTCTGTAAAACAAGAAAGTTCATCTGGGCAGGATGTGGGGGCAGCTTGTCTAGACCGGGTTTTTCCCAAGAAAGGTTGGACCAGATGGTCCTGGAGGTCCTTTCCAGCTTGGTGCTCTGTGATGTTGTTTCCCTGGGAGGAATGATGGGCTTTTCTCTCCAGCGTCATCTTCACAGTCGCTGTCAGGCTGCCTCTGTCTCTGCTGGGAATTGTTCCCTGCATACTGCATTCCCAGTGCAAATGTGGGAACAAAGTACGAGGTTTTGGTTTTGTGCCCACTTCCCAGGTTTCATTTGGAGCAGACAGGAAAGGTGTTGCTGTGTTGTGTTTGCTCTGCTATTATACTGCTTAAATTGCTATGAAATTTGCTTTAAAATAGTCTCTTCACATGAACTGTCTTAATTCTTCTTGGAAAGAGATAATTTAAAGCTTTCTCTGCAATGAGATGGGGAAAGCATGGGCACATAATCTTGAAGGAAACCTCTGTGGCTGTTCTGTGGAGTCCAGCAAATGTTGTCAGTGCAAAGGTTTAAAATCATTCATGGGTGTAGGTCTGGGCTGCCCATGTGCCCGAGGAGAGCGGCGGGGATGGGCTCTGCTGAAGGACAGGTGATGCTGAGCTTCAGGAGAGTGATGGGGGCTGGGGCCTGCAGAGTGCCTTTCGTGTATGACTAATTTCAGAGGTGAACCCAAACCCCTTTCTTCCTTGAAAAGGGTTGTCCAGGCCTGTGCCAGGCTGCCCAGGGCAGGGCTGGAGTCCCCCTGATCCCTGGAGGGGTTTCCAAGGCGTGGAGCTGTGGTGCTGAGGGACAGGGGTTAGTAGTGCTGTGGCAGTGCTTGGACTCAATGATCTTGAAAAGTCTTTTCCAACCAAAATGATTCTATGAAGTGAGCTGGACATGTTTTAGAAATGTTTTATGGCTCAGATGGCTGAGTCTGAGAAAGGGTCTGGTCCTTCCTCTACCTCCCACCTCCTCCCTGCCCGGCAAGGGCTGATGCCCAAGCTTCATCTGAGCCGGGCGAGGCTGAATTCAGCACAGGAATAAATAAAATCCCAGGCAGCATCCGGCACAGCGTTTGCAGTGCTGGGTATGACAGAGCTGCTGCCCTTGCTGGGACACGGATGTTGCATGAGAACAGCTGAAGCAAAGCGCCTTTGCTTGCCAGCTCCGCTCGCCCCGCTCCGCTCGCACGCCTTGGCTCGCGGCTGCTGGACCGGCCTCTGCCCGGTGCCATCCCGCCAGGCTGCTGCCAAAGAGCAAACGTGTTCCTGGCTACCGTGAGCAGCACGGGAATTGTCGATCCGATCGATGCCACCGGCTGCCTGCGCGTCATCGGTGAGCGGCAGCTCCTGCATCAGCGTCTCCACCGGGGTTCAGCGGGAAAGCGAACGTCACATCAGCGCGATTGTTCAGCGAGCTCAGTGGTGGGTATGACCCTGAAGAAAGGTGCAGGTGATCGTTGAGCCTGAGCAAGGGGCTGTGCTCACAGTGCCTCAAAGGCCGTGAGTTGATTACTCACTTATGAATCAAATTCCTTCTGTTCCTGGGAGAGCTGGAGAGCTTGGGCTGCTGCCAGCCCTGGCCTGCAGAGCTGCAGGCTGCACACAGCTGCCCGTGCCCACAGTGGGACAGCTGGGGACAGCTTGAGTAGGAGCAACTAAGGGTGTTTGCGGTGCTGGAGGAGGCCAGAGGCTGCGATGTTTGCTCTGTAAGGCAGGGATGGAATAATGGATCACCTCTGCTGGGAGGCCAGGCTGGGAGAGCTGGGCTTGTTCAGCCTGGAGAAGAGAAGGCTCCCAGGAGACCTTCTGGGGGCCTTTCAGGGCTTCAATGGGCCTGTCGGAAAGATAGGGACGGACTTTTGAGCAGGGCCTGTTGGGACAGGACAAGGGGGGATGTGTGTAAGCTAAAAGAGGGAGATTTAAACTGGAGAGAAGGAAGGAATTGTTAATACTGAGAGTGGGATGAGAGCCTGGCCCAGGGTGCCCCGAGAGGTGGTTGCTGCCCCACCCCTGGAAACATTCCAGCAGAGGTTGGATGGGGCTCTGAGCAACCTGCTCTAGTTGCAGATGTCCCTGCTCCCTGCAGGGGGGTTGGACCAGATGACCTTGAAAGATCCTTTCCCACCCAACCCAGTCTGTGATTCTGTGATGGTTGAAGTCAGGGATGCGATGCTGCCCTGGCTGATTTTAGACCAGAGACCTGCTGTCAGGTTGAGAAGCAGAAGCCGGCTGCTTGTGAGGAGCAGGCCAAAGTCAGCAGCTGCTCCTCTCCTTCCCAGTCTCCTGCTTTGACTCCCTCCTTCAGGCTCACGGCCTCGGGACACAGGCACATCCCTCTGCTCAGAGGATGACAGATCTGTGGCGGCGCTGATTAGAAAGGTCAGAGCCTCTCAGTGCAGTAAAAACTCCACTAACGGCTTTTTTTTAATTCTGCTCTGAAGAAAGCTTCCTCTGCCCTGCTCTTCAGGGCCAGCTCTGCGCCTGTCGCTGGAGGAGGAGGAGCGCCTCTTCTTTTCTTGGCAAACTTCTTTTTAACCATTCTTGTTTTAAATCTCTCAGCATCTGCATGCGCAGTGATCTCGTCATCCTTGTCTCTGGTACAAAAATAGTCTCTTTCATAAACGACTGCAGCCTCGTTCGAAAATGGTACCCAGAGTTTCCAGTTTCTGGCACCTTTTAAAGCACTGGTCGAGGTGAAACGAGCCCTCCCCACACTCTGGCAGCCAGAGAAGTGGTTCTGCCTCCCCACATCCAGCTGCCCCCAACACCCTCACTCCCTTTGGGCGCTGTCCCTCGGAGTGTCGGGTCTCTCCAAAGCCGCCCCTCAGGGATGGGAGCAGCAGGTGAAGCCTGGAATGCCCGGTGAGGGATCCGGCCGCCCCCGAGGGCTGGGGTGCTGTGGGAGCCGCTGGGAAAGACGCAGCCATGCCGGTGCCCGCTCGCTCTCGCTGCCACAGCGCTGTGCGGTGCCTGTGTCGCTTTGCGAGCTCCGACTTCTTTAGCTCTCGATTCCAGTGGGAATTTAACATCCTTCGCACAAAGCAGAAATTGTCTCATTTTGCATTAAGCTTGTGCTTTTTATGAATGACTAAAGCTTTCATCTGCCTGAAGAGGAATATCTGTTTCTAGAAGGGAACAGAGAAACCGGAGCACTCGGGGGCGATTCCTTCCCGTGGCACACGCTGGGGTTTGACTGACACATGGCTCCTGCTAGAGCTGTTCCTGTGCCCTGGCACCACCACCCTCACCCTGCGGTGGTGGGCAATGCCCGGGCGTCCTGGGGCTGTCCTCCTCGGCAGCGTGGTGTGGTAGGGGGTGTGGGTGCTGTGCCCGGGGGGCTCAGGTTATAAACTCAGGCAGGGTGAGTTTTCAAGGGCTCACAACGTGTCCAGTGGAAGGATCTGACTGGCCCTGTAAACCTCTGTAAAAGATGTGTGGGTTTGTGGTGGTGTCTGTCTGTGCTTTGGGCAGCAGTGAATCCCAGAATCCCAGCGTGTTGGGGGCTGGAAGGAACCTCTGAAGATCCTCTGGTGCCACCCCCCTGCTCCAGCAGGGTCACCCAGAGCAGAGGGCCCAGCAGCGCAGGGTCCAGGCGAGTTGGGAATCTCTCCAGAGAAGGAGACTCCAGAAGGTCTCTGGGCAGCGTCGCTGTTGCCCTGCCTGCGGCACAGTGCTCAGCTCAAGGCCCAGCTGCCTGCCTGAAACTTTTGCAGGGGAAATTGGCCCCCTGCCTCTTCTTCTAGCCTAAAATCCAGGCTTAAGTTTTCTGCTCTCTCACATCTCTGGGGAATGCAAAAGACTTTTGAATGCACCAGGTCTCTTCATGAACTGTTGTTTTGGTTAAAGGTGAACCCTCATCCTCTCAGCCGTCCTTTGACAGCTGACAGGCGAGAGCTCCCAGGAGCATGCTGTCCTTTGGATCTGGAAGTGGTCTGTTTAGAGTTAAATGTGAGATATTTGCACGTTCAAGTACAATACCTCTGCCAAAGCATCTCCCTAGTCCCCTGTGCTTAACAGACTGAGTTAAGTGAAGCTCCATTACTTGTTCAACTTTCTGGTGTCGCTGAAGATATGAAGATGTGCTACAAAATGATGCACAACAGTAGTGACTGATGCAAGAGAAAGCTTCAAGGCAGTAGTGGTAGGAAAATTAGTTTTGGGGGAAGGTATTATATCAGCAGTTATGTTATAGCTCGGTTCTGACTCCCCTCTTTATTTATTTACTTAGATTACAGTGCCCTGCAGAGGTGTCTTTCCTAATGGCTGGGCACCTTTCCAGACCGTTAAAAAGCCCAGCAGCTCGGATGACCAAGCTGGGAGCTGTGCCTCATCCCTAACCCTTAAACAATTAACCCCAGATGAAATTAAGCCAGCTGCTCCTTGCCATGGTCTTCTCCTTGGCTGTGCTGCTGCCGCCGAGCCTGCTGAGCACCCGGGCAGGCTGCTCCAGCACCCTCCTCGGCACAGCCGCACTGCTCCGGAACAGCGCTGCCCACCCCGGCGCTGGCTCTGCCTGCTGCGTCCGTGGTCCCATTGGTGACATCCTTGTCCCTCCACGGGGGTTTCTCCAGCTCCTGGGGCAGGGCAGTGAGCAGCAGGCTGGGGCTGTGTGCTTGCTGCCACAGCAGCTTCAATGGGTGCTCTCCCTGCTGCTTTGGGGGCAGTAGGAGATGTTCTGTTCTCCTGTCTCCTGTGTAACTTTGGTCTTGAAGCTGCTCTGCACTGGGCTGGGTAACTGAGGTTGGATCAGGGCTACCAGAACTATCTTGTCTTGTGTGGAAGGTACCAAGAAATGCTAAATCTTTGGTTTGCCTTAGTTGTAGTTTCCAGTGGCTGATCTTATCTCCCTATTGGGAAGTTGCTTCTCATTTCTGTTTGTTTGGCTTTAACTTTTGTAGACCCTTGTTGGACTGGAACCCTCTGCTGGGAGGCCAGGCTGAGATTGTTGGGCTTGTTCAGCCTGGAGAAGAGAAGGCTCCCAGGAGACCTTCTTGGGGGCCTTTCAGGGCTTCAAGGGGCCTGTCAGAAAGATGGGGATGGACTTTGGAGCAGGCCCGGTTGGGACAGGACAAGGGGTGATTTAAACTAAAAGAGGGAGATTTAGAATGAAGAGAAGGGAGAAATTGTTGCTGCTGAGGGTGGTGAGAGCCTGGCCCAGGTCACCCAGAGAGGTGGTCGCTGCCCCATCCCTGGCCCCATTGCAGGGGAGGTTGGATGGGGCTCTGAGCAACCTGCTCTAGTTGCAGATGTCTCTGCTCCCTGCAGGGGGGTTGGACCAGATGACCTTGAAAGGTCCTCCCCACCCAACCCAGTCTGTGATTCTGTGATGGTTGAAGTCTAGGGGCCCTGTGTGCAGGGCTGCCAAACAGCACCTGGGTTACACTGAGCTCTCCTGGTTTTGCACGCTCTGCTGCTGCAGAAAAGTCTCCTCTTTGTTTTAAGAAAGCTCAAAATATTAAAATACTCCCTAAGCAGCTTGATTCCCTAGGAGCGTGCCGGGGATGGGCTGGCACCAGAGCACAAAGGTGTTCACTGGGTATTCTCAATATAGATGGAAATCACGGGGGGTATTTTCTGCTTTACCCCTCTAGGTTGACGTGGAAGTTGAGTTGCGTCCAGCCCTTATCTTATGTACCAATTTCACCTGGTGTTTTCTATGCTAAGCCCAAGTTATTTAAAACCAATAAATCCCCAGCCAAGGCAGTGCATTGGTTTTTCATTGTTATGGCAACACATCTCAAGAGTAATAAAGCTGGATCTGGGCGACTGTTGGAAAAGGTCCACCCCAGTTGGTGGCAGTTGACTGAAGTCCATTAACAGCACCTCCGAAGCCAGCTGGCATCTGAAATGTGGAGAGCGGTGCTGCCTTGCCAATATTTGATGCAAGTTTATAATCTGCATCTTTTATTTTCCTCCTAGGATCCCCGGAGCAAACACAAATTTAAAATCCACACGTACTCCAGCCCCACCTTCTGTGACCACTGCGGGTCGTTGCTGTACGGGCTCATTCACCAGGGGATGAAATGTGACAGTAAGTGGCGTCCCCGATGGCTGTGGTTGCGGTGGAGGGGGGTGGGTCTGGAGTCTGATGTGGGCCTCTGGCCCCCCGAGGTCCTGGGCGGGGACTCCCAGCCCACTTGAGCTGTGGCCGAGAGCCTGTTCCCTGCCACCGGTGTGGAACACGCTGCTGGCACTCGAGGGGCTGGGCGCCAGTGGGCACCTCCTCACCTCTTGTGGGGACCTCCTGTGAGTCCTGCAGGGATTGGGGGGGGAAAGGAACTCGACTTGGGGGGATTTCGCCTGCATCCCGCCTCCAGCGTCCCCCTCATCCCCCTCCGCAGCATCCCAGGAGCAGTTCTGGCTCCTGTCTTTCTTACAAACTAAAATGCCACTTTGCTTTATTTAAGTATTTCACATAGTACAATTCTGACAACATATTATCTTAAAATTGTGGGTTTATGCAGTATTTGTTCCCTTATTGCTTTTGACCTTTTTTTTCTTCTTTTTTTAAACACAAGAAGCAAAATCGTTCTAAGCTGCCTGATTAATTTCTATGGGAGGAAAATGAGTTAGTATCAAAATGATGTCACCAGTCGTTTTCAGTTGGAATGTTTTATGGCCAGCTACATTTTCAAAGAAGAATTTTTCATGTGTTCTATCCATACACACTTCAGAATCCTAATCTGAAAAATAACGAACCCCAAAAGGCTTTCCAGGACGACTTTAGCATCTTAGCAAATATTAAAGGAGAAGAAGAGTTCAAACAACAGCAAATTTAAGCATTTTGGGGAAACTTCCCATTTTGACAGTGCTGGGTTAATGGTTGGACTCGATGACCTTAAAGAGTCTTTTCCAACCAAATTGATTCTGTGATTCCACCTCCCTCCTCCCTCTCGTAGCATCTTCTCCAGGGCTGGTTTCTCCGCAGCGCCGGCTCCGACTGACACCCTGTGGCAGCGATGGTGACACAACCGCGGTGGTGACACAGCCGCTGCACTGACACAACCTCGCCTGGGTCTGCACAAGTACCCGGGGGGGAATTATTGTATGGAGAGGAGAAAATGAGGGGTGAAAGAAGAGGGAGAGGATGTTGAGAGAGAGGTTATTTCCCAAGTGCGTGGCGTAGGTTCCTGTCTGGGAGGACTGAGAGCTGACGCCGTCGGCGGGGAGCAGCACACCCTGCTGCTCGCCGTGTGCCGCCTTCCCCATAAATAGAGACTGTTGTGGGAACAGGGTATTCAGTTAGCACCTTTAAAATGTTACGGAGGGGAAATCGATTTCTTTACGATCTAGATTTGCGTACTGATATTTCTCGTCTATACAAATTTTTACGCGGCTATTTTTGTGCGCACGTGCGCTGAGCAGTTTTAACGCCTTTTATCAGCGCCCGGTGAATCTGGCCCAATACTCAGCCTTGCACCGAGGGTGGGATGGGAGAGAAGTTTGATAAATCAGGAAAACTCGAGTAATTAAGGGCTAAAAGCTCTGTAACCTCCATAGGTAGGACCTAGAGATGCTGTTGGTGGGTCTCTATGTCCAGACAGGGCTGTGCCAGAATCTCCAGCTGCGTTTGAAGATCCATTTGCTGCGTGTTTATCCCAGAATCCCTCACAAACATCTTCATTTAACAGCAGGACAAGTTTTCCCCCCTTCCCATGCCCTCTGAGCGCCCCATGAGCTCTGGCCAAGGCGACAGGAGTGCTGAGTGTCCCTTTTCTCTCCGCAGCCTGTATGATGAACGTGCACAAGCGCTGCGTGATGAACGTCCCCAGCCTGTGCGGGACGGACCACACCGAGCGCCGGGGGCGGATATACATCAGGGCTGACATCGAGAAGGACGTGCTCACCGTCGTAGGTAGGTGTGCCACCCGGCACAGACCTCACACACGGGGTTGCCCCTCGCCGCCGGCATGTGCCCTGCCCTGTGTCTGCCTGGTCAGCGCGGGCACCTGCCGAGGCGGGACGAGGCTCGGAGCCTTCGCTGGGCACGCTCCTGCCCTCTGGCAAGCGCTGGCTGGGACTGCAGGAGCTGTCTGTGTTCAAGAGCTTTTCCACTTCCAGACTTTTCAAACTGCTTTTTGGATCATGTCAAATGTCATCGTTCTGGGAAGGGGTGGGAGGAATTTCTTCCGTTTAGCTGTGCCATGGGGAACAAGTATGTTCTGTTGTGCCATCTGTGTGATGCGCATCCATCTCCTGCTGCTCTTTCTGTGCCCTTAAAGGTACCTGGGCCCAGACAGGTCTTGGTAGGAATCTTGGATGGTCTTTTTATCTCACTAGAGCTTTGCAACTCTCTTCCACCCATTTGGAGACTGCATGGCTGCCTCCTCTATCTGAAGCAGCCTGGCTTGGATCAGAACCAGTGCGGCCAGCAGGGCCAGGGCAGGGATTGTCCTCCTGGACTGAGCACTGGGGAGGCTGACCCTCGAATCCTGGGGTCAGTTTTGGGCCCCTTGCTCCCAGAAGGACCTTGAAGGGCTGGAGCATGGTCAGGGAAGGGTCTGGAGCAGGAGTCTGGTGAGGAGAGGCTGAGGGAGCTGGGCTTGTTCAGCCTGGAGAAAAGGAGGCTCAGGGCTCTCCACAGCACCCTGACAGGAGATTGGAGCCAGGGGTGTCAGGCTCTTCTACCAAGGAACAAGTGACAGGACAAGAGGAAACAGCTCCACGCTGCTGTGGTGAAGATCACTGTCATTCTTCAGTTTCCTTGCTGTTTCCCATCCCGAGGAGGCTGCCGGCAGCCGGGCAGTGCCAGGCTCAGCAGAGGCTCCTGCTCTGAGTGTCCCAGGGACCCGACAGCCACCTGCAGGGAAACCTCTTGTCCCCCATCCCGATTTCCTCTGTGCTGGAATTCCTCCATTCTCAGTTTGTGTTAGGAAACAGAATTATCTTGTCTCTAAAGGCTTTTGCCACCCGGATTTTGAGTTCTGCAAGATACCGCTTCCCCCGTGACCTGTGAGCATCTCATGAAACATAAAGTGTCTTCTTGTAAAGCCTCTTGTCCCCTGCACAGAGAGATCAGACCTCAGGTGTGACTCTCCCCGTTGGGTGCTGGTGCCGGGTAACTCGTGGTGCAGGTGCTGGCAGAGGTGGGAGGCCGGGCGAGCTCTCCGCGGGCAAGGCCGCCGGCTTGCGGAAGAGCCGAGGCTTGTCTGGCAAAGGCTGAGCCCAGTGCTGCCCTGGGAAAGGAGGTTTCTGCCCATGCTGGGTAGCCAGGCAGCTCCAAGCGGTTCCATCTCTGCAGGGGCATGAGCTGAGTCCACGGGGTGTAAAATGCCACCTGCCTGCCCACGCTGCAAAGGGCTGTGGGCCTCGGGGTACTGGGCTGATAACAGGGACCAATTCCTTCTCTGATATCCCAGCTGCCTTGGCTGCTGCTCCTGGAGAAGTCTGGTCTCCAGCATCCTGCTGGGCTGGCAGCAGGAGATGCTGCCACATCCACAGGGTTTGCTTCAGTGGGAGGGGATCAGCTCTGAGGCCTCTCACTGTGCCTGTCGCTGCTTTTGTGGGTGCTTGATCCCCCAGGGTTTTTACCCCTCTCTGTTTAAATCCACTTCACAGAAGTCCTGGTGCTCAGGCACCTTCCTTCCAGGAGGTGAGGCGGGGCTGGTGCTTGGCCTCCCATCCAAGGCCGATAGAGTGCAGAGCTCACCCTCCTGCTGGCACCACGGGCTGCCTGGCACCGGAGCCCTGTTCCCATAGCTCCAAAAGCAGGAGAGAAACTCCCCCAGCCGCTTTCTGTGCAGCTGGATTTTCCTTTCTTCAGCTGGGTTTGAAAGACTGGTTTATTTCTGGCCCTCTATGGAGGTGTTGGTGAAAACATGTTATCTGTTGGCTTTTCCAGAAAGGCAGGGAAACGTACTGTGCTCTCCAGCTCTGCTGCATAGCTAATGAAGGAGTGGGAGCGCTTGGGAGAGGGGAGACGGGCTGCTGGGCTTTGGGGCTCTGCCTCCCACCCCTGCCCTTCCGGGCATGTGAGCGGCTCGGCTTGGAGGGGAGATGGAGCGGTCTCCTTGGCCCCAGAGCAAACGTGGACACCCAGCCCTCAGGAGATGGCAGGCTGGGCAGAGCGGTGTGTGTTGCCATGGCTGGCTTTGGCTCCTCGCCAGTGGGTCAGCAGGGGTTTCAATTCCCCCAGCAAATGTTTGCTTAGAATCTTGGAATCCCAGACTGGTTTGAGTGGGAAGGGACCTTTCAAGGTCATCTGGTCCAACCCCCCTGCAGGGAGCAGGGACATCTGCAGCTAGAGCAGGTTGCTCAGAGCCCCATCCAACCTCCCCTGCAATGGGGCCAGGGATGGAGCAGCCACCACCTCTCGGGGCAACCTGGGCCAGGCTCTCACCACCCTCAGTGTCAAAAATTCCCAGCAGAGGGTTCTCTGACCCTGCTCCATCAGATCCTTGTGTCTCTTGGGATGAGGACTCCAGAGCTGGACCTCGCAGGGAGAGGCCAGATGCGGAAAAATTGCCCTCAATTTGTGGCCAGGGCTTGTTGCAGGGGTGGCAGAGGGCACAGCAAGGGGTGGCCTGGGTTTGAGTGGAGTGCAGAGCAGCCCAGGGGGATCCAACTGGGCTGGAGGAGCCAGACCATGGCGTGGTGAGGCTGGTGGCCACCTGAGGAGCCATCTGCCATCTGCTCTGTGAATGCAGCCACAAGCAGGACGTGGGGCTGCTCCTGGGAGTCTGTGCCCCTGATGATGTGTGCCCAAAAGTGCCACCGGTATCATCTCCTGTAGGACCTGCCTCGGCCACCACAGGGTGGAACAGGTTGGGGTACAGTTGGAGAAGGGCTCCCGTGGAGACGCAGTGGGCTGAGCTTGCAGGCTGGCAGCAGTCTGGGACAGATTTCTGGTGGAAAATGCCCTTTTGTGTGTTTTCTGCAGAGATTTCAGTTAGAGGTGGATTTCTGTGAAGGATGGGAGCAGCAGCGTGGGGGTGGGTGGGTGCTGGAGCACCCTGAGCCTGGCAGGGGTGGGTAGGGGAGTGATCCCCACTGATGGGGTGCTCGGGCTGGGAGGTTTGGGGTTGCAGGTGGAAATTCAGCTGCTTCTCCACCCGCCTGCCCTTCCTGCGGGTGCCATGGGGCTGGAAGCTGTTTGGTATGGAGCAGACCTGTGACAGCTAGACGTTGAAGCACAAATGAGCACAGGGATTAGGGGAAAAGGGGGAAAAGGTTTCTACAGAGCAAGGAGCAGATCTGAGCAGCGAGATAAGGATGGGCCTTGTCCAGCTTGTGGATGGGATTCCATGACCTGGGACCAGCTGCTCAAAGGAAGGGGTGAGCCGCTGTTCGCACCACCGCTGCGGTCAATCCCAAATGTTTGTCAGCATTTTCCAGCATCACACATGCTCTCCCTGTGCCAGATCTGTCTCCATCTTGACGTGAAGCAGCCGAGGCTCAACTCGGGAGTTGCTGGGGTGGTGGAGGGCAGGGGTGTGTTTTTGAGGGGCTTTCTGTGGTTCTGGGTGCCTTTGGTCACAGAATCACAGAACAATGGGGCTTGGAAAGGACCTCTCGTCCAACCCTCCCGCTCCAGCAGGGTCACCCAGGGCAGGTTGCCGTGGTGCCAGCCACTCGGTACAATGCAGGTTCTGGTGTTGGGGCAAGATCTTCTCTCTGTCCCACCAGGTGGGGAGACGATTGCCCAGAAGTTCAGTAAGTCTTGCCCTGCAGAGAGCCTGGCTGGTGTGAGGTGTGGCAGGTCCCCAGGAGTTGGAGGGAGCAGAGCAGGCAGAGTTTGGCTGCAGGGACAAGTGCCTGCAGGTGGCAGCACAGACCGAGGGAGATCAGGAACCCGAGCCTTCTATTTTTTTCATCGACTTGACAAATTTAGCAGGAATTTGCCATATGCTTTTTGGCTGTGTGGGGTTTGGTTTTTTTTACCCCCCTCCGATTTTTTATTTTTTTCTTTGTAAAGCTTATCTTTTCCTCTCAATGGAAAACACAGCTTTTTTGGTTTAACAAAGGGTGTTGTTTGATAAGGAATGACTTGTTTGGTCAGCTACCGACCTGAAAAATTGCATCCCCCTTTTTGGAGGTGATGGTGACTTGCCCCAGACCTGCTCTGCATGGTGGCAGGAGGTAGGAGACGCTGCAGCCTGAGTGCTCAGCATCTTCAGCTGACAGACTGAAGATCAGTGGAGGAGGAGGTGTTTAACCGTAACACAAGCTCACGCTGTGAACCTCACTGCTGAAAGGTGCCATTTTGGCCCCAAACTGAGGGGGTGTTCTGCAGGGACACGTTCAGCAAGGGCTGTGCTCGTGCTTTGCTTTTTTGCAGCACTTGGCAGCGCCCAGGCCTGCCTACGGCACGGTCTGCCAGGTGCCGAGATGTAAAAATTATAATAATAGCATGAGAGAGTGTGTGAGCTCTGGCTGAGATCCCAGAATCCCAGCAGGATGGGGGCTGGAAGGGGCCTCTGGAGCTCCTCTGGTGCCGCCACCCTGCTCCAGCAGGGTCACCCAGAGCAGGGGGCCCAGCAGCGCAGGGTCCAGGTGGGTTTGGAATCTCTCCAGAGAAGGAGACTCCCCAAGCTCTCTGGGCAGCCTGGGCCAGGCTCCAACCCCCTCCCACCAAAGAAGTTTCTCCTCCCGCTCCCAGGGAACCTCCTGGGTTCCAGTTGGTGCCCAGTGCCCCTTGTCCTGGTGCTGGGCACCCCTGAGCAGAGTCTGGCCCCATCTTCTTGGCCTTTGTCCCTTAGATACTGATAAGATGTAAAGATAAAGTGTGATGTGAGGACGCTGTGGAGTGGGACTGACATGGGGTGTGTGTCACGGGGTCTGCTTCATGGGAGGCAGATGTGGTGGAGTGTGGCTGGGCAGCGTTTGGCTGCTGTTGGACAAGAGCAAACAGTGATTCACAGTCTTTGTTCTGGTCTGGGTTTTGATCAAGTGTCTTATTAGCTGGAAAAGACTGCTGAATAAAGTGGGAAATTGTAGCAAATTAAAATGTCATCAAGGCGTTGCACATTTTTGGTTCTGTAATAGAAAAGCTTCCCTATGCAGATTATTCTGAGCCTGCCATATTAAGAGACATGAATATTTCAGTTTGGGAAGTGGAGTGAGAGAAGATGAGGCTGGGCCTGGACTCCATTAAATCTATTGCTTCTCCAAGATGGTGAGACAGTAAACGGTGTGGAGGACTCCACATGTGCATTGCTCCTCTTGTGCAGCCGAGAGCTGGCCCTTCCTGCCACTCTGCTCGGGTGGGAGTTGCAGTTTGTTGAGTGCCAACGTGTCCCATCACGTGCCAACGTGTGGGGAGGTTGAGGTTGGGGGAGCTCCCTGCAACAAGCTGGGGGCCGGGCAGTTGTCACTTATAGCAGGGAAGCGATGTCTACAGGGACTAAAAGGCAGAAAAAAAGGTTTTTTTTTTTCTGCCTTCTGTGATAGGTTTATGCTGCATAATTTAGGCGTAGATATGGGAGATGGAGACTTGATAGAATGAGAGGAAGCGGCCTCCAGTTGCCCCAGGGGAGGTTGAGGTTGGAGCTGAGGAACAATTTCTTGCTCTCCAGGGGGTTGTCCAGGTCTGTCCCAGGGCAGGGCTGGAGTCCCCCTGATCCCTGGAGGGGTTTCCAAGGCGTGGAGCTGTGGTGCTGAGGGACAGGGCTCAGTGGTGCCCTGGCAGGGATGGGCAACACTTGGACTTGATGGTCTGAAAGGTCTCTTCAACCAGAATGATTCTGTGATTCTGTTCCATCACGTTTAGGCGACTTTGGCCTGTATGTGATGGTGGAGTCTGCCTTGTCCTTGTGCAGTGGGGGTGCTCTTGGATTCCCTCTTCTCCCTTGGGAGTCTCAGCAACGTGCTGATGTCCCTAAGCCGTCCGACAGGACCAGTGGGATGGTGGCACCAGCTTGGCGTTACAGCTGATAGCCCCATTGAGCCTGCAGCGTCGACAGAGGCTGCCAGGACCGGAGCCTTGCTATTTACCGAGCTGATGAAGTAAAACATTGACCGAAACTGAAACCAATTATGCTGTGATTAGATAAACGAGCTGGAAGTGCATTAATTAATAATCACCGGCCCAGGAAGATGCAGCCATAATGAGTCCTGTGCCTTTTCTATTCTATAAGCATGTGCAAATATATTCTTCTGCAGAGCGTTAATTAAATGTTCTGAGGCACGAGGGTGTTACTCCGAGTGCCGGGCGCTCGCTGGAATGCGGCTGCTGCCAGCCAGGGATGGTCGGTGCTGCTGGAGAGAAGATGATGAGTTCTGCAGGTCCACCCAAGAGCCCTCCCCTCTTCACAGTCCTGTCCAAGAGATGTGAAACTGGGGGTGCCGCTGGCACGGCCCAGCGTTTTGCTGGCTGAGGCCCTGGTGGGGTGGCTGGGCTGGGGTGAGGTGGGTGAGCTCTGACCTCTCCTTGCAATGAGCAGGGCTTTTTCAGAAGGGTTGGAGGTGTTTTAGTGGGCAATAGGAAGCAGAACTCTCTGCACTGACTACGTGGTGATGACCTTGCTTCCTCAGGGATGGATGTAAAGGGTTTGGCAGCTGGCAGAAGCTGCCTTTAGGAGCAGGGTAGGAGTGGGTTTTGTTATAGGCTTTTTTTTTTTTTTTGCATAAAACTGAACCCCCATATGGCACTGCACATTTAGCAAAGAACTTTCTGTCTTCATTTAACCAGTATATTCATCTTCCCTTCCCATGGAAAACTGGTACCAGCCATGAGCAGACATGTGACCCCGGGCAGATGATGGAGCCTGTGCAGCATCTGCAGTGCCCATGGGTGTGGGGCCAGTGCAGCTCTTTGGGGCAGGGTGGACTGCTCTGGGGCAGGGGGAGCAACCTGCCTTTGGACCCATCCCAGAGGTGGGGAGCACCCTTACTATGGGGGTCTCTTACTAGGCTGTCTCCAAAGCTGCTGAGGAGCCTGTAGGATCTCTGTGCCCAAGACAGGCTGAGAGCCCTGGGGCTGTTCAGCTGCAGAAGAGCAGCCCCAGAGGGGAGCTGAGCAAGGCTGAGCAAGAGCTCAAGGGCCCCTGGGGGGCAAGAGGCTGGGGCCAGACTCTGCTCAGTGGTGCCCAGCGCCAGGACAAGGGGCACCGGGCACCGACTGGAACCCAGGAGGTTCCCTGGGAGCGGGAGGAGAAACTTCTTTGGTGGGAGGGGGTTGGAGCCTGGCCCAGGCTGCCCAGAGAGCTTGGGGAGCCTCCTTCTCTGGAGAGATTCCAAAGGTACCTGGACCCTGCACCGCTGGGCCCCCTGCTCCGGGTTACTCTGCTGCAGCAGTAGGGTGGTGGCAGCAGATGATCTCCAGAGGGCCCTTCCAACCCCCAAGATACTGGTGATGCTGGTGCCTCTTCCTGAGCATAGCCTGAAACCAGGGCAGCTTCTCCTCAGCCATAGCTGGGCTTGGTACCCACAGTGATTTAAGACCATCTGCTTTAAATTGAATCATAATATTCTTACTCATCACTATTAATAATGATGTTACTACTTAATGATGCACAAAACTGTCAGAGTAAGACAGATGTAAGACTATTTTACATCAAATTTGACTGTCAAAGAAATGCCAGAAGCAGTTGGAGGGGAGCACATTTCTCCTGCCGTGAGGTATCACTGCTACGCTTCTTGGGAGTTTTATTTTTCTTTCACTTAATTGTTGATTTCTGCTTGAAAAGTCAGAAAGCTACTTAAGGTCAAGCAGAAGCGTTTTGGTTTTTTTAAATGAATAGATAAAATTATTCCCATTAATGAAATTTTTAGGTCTGCACGCTGAGATAATAACATGAGGTAATCAAATCTCATGCTTCAGGGCATAAACTGATTGACTATGAGGGTCAGGAATTACTTTTCCTATTCCTTGAAGAAGTGAACAATGACTTGCTAAATGATGGAGGCTTATTCATTTGTCTCCAGAGGACGTCGCTCTGGCCTTTGGGCCGTGAGATGCGAAGCAGAGTCAGGGCTCTGACTCAAAGTGACCTAATTTTGCATCTCCTCTCTGTCAGGGGACGCTGCCCGGCGTGTCCCGAACCTTGCGGGCAGGGAGCCGAAGGCCACGATGGGAGCTGTGGTTGGACCATCCAAGGAGCTAAGGATGGAGCTGTGCAGAGGGGCCGGACTGGGGGGCGTCTGGGCAGGGGAGCAGGAGCACCAGGCTCCCTCTACAAGGCTCTTCCCATCTGCAAACTGCAAAAGTTTATGTGCAGTTTCCAATTTCCCGCTGTTTATTTACAAACCCTCGGACCCTGGCAGGGCTGCTTCCCCTGCAGGCTCCTTGCCCATCGGGTAGTGCCTTGGTGGGACCTGTTGTGTGACTTCTCTCTAATATCATTTGTGTTTTATAATTCAAGAACATGGTTATAAAGATTGCCTTTTTTCCTATCTCCAAGGCACAGGTAAAAGCTTATAACGGTGGTGAGAAAATATGTGTTCTCCTCCAACAAGGGGTGAGGGAGAGGAAGGTATTCTGGCTGTATCAGTGCAGAGCCATGGTGGGGCCCTTGGAAATTAAACTCATTACTTAAAGATTTCACACAGCAGATTGCAAGACTCTCTGCTTGGATGGCACCAAGCTTTCCACAGGAGATTTTGACTGAAAGTCCAAATTAAGCCGCAGAATAACTGTTGTGCATCCTCTGAAGTGCAGAGCTGGTGTTTATCTCCAAACTTAAAAAATAAATAAATTTATTAAATGGCACATGAAAATAATCATCATGATGTTCTAGAAACCAAGTCGTGTCGCTTGTGTCTCAGCGGCTACAGGCGGAGGGAGGTGCGGCTGTTGGGCTGCTCTCCCAAGATGTGGGGCTGTGCCGGTTCGTGACGTGGATGAGGTTGTTGCGGAGCAGGTCGCTGGTCCCAGCACCGCTCCAGGTTTCTGCCCGTGCAGGGGTGGCTCGGTGCAAAGCTGGCCCGGTGCAGGGCTGTCCCGAGCTCAGCGAGCAGCCTGTGCAATCCATAATGAATTGGCAATAACTGGAGAAGCTGGGAAGCCATTTGGGTCTGATATTTTACTGTCCTCCAGAGATACCTGTTGTCTTTTTAAAGAAATCCTGAGCCTCAGTCCTCTCTGGTACAGGAAGGATCAAGAGGACGCTCTGCTGTTCCCAAAACTCCTCAGTGCCCTCCCAGGAGGCAACAAGCAAGTTTTGGAGCAGTGCCCTGGGCAGGGTCTCTGGGTGCCGGGAGGGGACTGCCGCAGGGACCGGAGCCTCACCACAGGTCCTTCCTCTCTTCCAAAAGCTAAAGGTGCTTCTCGCACATGAGCCTGGAAAGCTCTTTGCAAACGCTGCAGCTGCCGCCCTGACCCCACACACCACTGGTGGGGGCTCAGCCTCCCAGCAAGGAGATCCAACCTGCCCTGTGTCACAGCTTCTGGAGGTGTCAGGAGCGATGTCACTCCTTCCCTTCTGCCAGAGGGGCAGGAGGCAGCTCTGGAGCCTGTGAGGAATGGCCGGCGCTGCTGGATGGATCGGGCAGGTTCCCGGCAGGTTTGCCTCTCGAGCGGCTGTCGAGGGTGTCACGTTTGATGAATGAGCTGGTTTATAAAAGCAAATTTGAGTTTTGGCTGCAAGTTTTAGGCCGTGGAGCTGGAAATTGGGCAATACTTCAGGAGGACAGCAGTCGATTGCAGATTTTTGATCATTAATGCACTTTTCAGAACTATCTGTCTCTCCCAGCCTTGCACCAGAAATGCCTTACTGGTGATTTGGGAACTGAGCAATTGGTTTTGCTCTTGCTGGCTCTCTGAAAGTATCTTTTTAACAGGCTGCCCAGAGATCTTGTGGAGTCTCCTTGTCTGGAGAGATTCCAAAGGTGCCCGGACACTGCGCTGCTGGGCCCCCTGCTCTGGGTGACCCTGCTGGAGCAGGGGGGTGATCCAGTGGGATTTCAGGCTGCGCTGCGTTCCATGTTCCCGACATGGCACCACCCCTGTGCCTGATCCCCGAGGTGTGCGCTGAAGCTGGGGAGGTGACGGTGGGCACCGTGCCGAGGGGCTGTCAGCAGGCACCGTGCCGGCTGCCGAGGAGGGGCTGGGGGCTCTGTAACCACAGTGCTTTGGCCGGAGGGAAGCCCCCACTACTGCCCAGGCAGGGCTGCTGGCTCAGACCTGGGTGCTTTGGGCAGGAGAGCCTGTGGAACACCCGTGGGATCTGTGTCTGCCGGCTGCAGCCCAGCAAGGGGAGTTTCTGGTCTGGACTTGCTTGCAAGCGGCTTCTCCCCGGGTTACCACGTGCTCCATCATGTCCCATCAGCCTTTCCACCTCTGGTATCTTTGCTCGGGCTGGAGGGAAGATAAGACCCTTCTCCCAGAAGACCCTTTTCAACTTAATCTGGGGAAAGAGACTCAGGCCAGCCTGCCTGTATGTCATTTGTCAAAGCTCTAATCCAGTTGCAGGCAGTCAAGGTCACCCACAGGTCTGCTCTCTCTTCTGCGGCTCCTTCTTCTTCCTCTCCTGCTCCCCCAGGAGATGCTCCAGCTCCTGGAGCCAGGGCACTGCTGCCACCCCGTTCCCTGTGGACGTCACCTGGTCAGTCCCTTGGGCCACTCTCCCTGGAAAACACCACCTCTGTGTACCGAGGTGCACGAGGAAACCAAGCAGCTTTAAACTGCTGAAAACTGAGAGCAAACACCAAATCATCCTGTCACGCGGTGAAAATAATCTCGAGCTGGTCCTTCAGCCCGCCTCGTCCGCTCGAGCGGGATTTGCTTTGCGTGGACTGTGTGGTGTTTCTCACGTGACGTCCGTGTCTGCGCGCATTCCGTTTTAATTCTGGTTTTAATCACTATTTTCACACTTACTCTTGGCACACGGGGAACTTGTCAATTATTGGGTATTTTTATAGCTTGAGTACTGATTTTAATCCTTTTTCTGCTCTCCAGTAAGAGATGCTAAAAATCTAGTTCCTATGGATCCTAATGGCTTGTCAGATCCCTACGTGAAGCTTAAACTAATCCCTGACCCCAAAAACGAAAGCAAGCAGAAGACCAAAACTATCAAGTGCTCTCTGAATCCTGAGTGGAACGAGACATTTAAATTGTAAGTACAAGAAAAATGTTTAAACTTGTAAACCAGTTTTTCTCATCCTTAGGAATTAGTGTGATGTATTTGCTCCGATTTAATTATTCAGAGACATTAAGCTGATTCAACTGAGAAATAATTCTTTTCAGTCCTGTAAGTGTGACTCGGAGACGCTCCAACCTCTGCCCTGACCCCTGATCGAAGCCGAGCGTTCGGGGCAGGAGCTCTGCCTTCTCCCTTTGAAATGGATGTGGTCGGAAAATTAAATATTAGAGCTTGAACGGTTGTGGCAGAGCATCCCTTCAGTTCTCGTCCATGTTCTCGTTGAGCGTGGAGGGGCAGGTTGGCATTAGCAAGGGCTTCCAGAATAAAACCATCCCTTGTTCTTTCCTCTCTTCCAGCCAACTGAAAGAGGCGGACAAAGACAGGCGGTTGTCTGTGGAGATTTGGGACTGGGATCTGACCAGCAGAAATGATTTCATGGGCTCCTTGTCCTTTGGGATTTCTGAGCTGCAGAAGTCGGGAGTCGATGGATGGTAAGAGCGGCAACTGTTCTAAAAACACTGGGTAAAAAGCAGCCCCAATCCTTTTGTGTGTGATGGAAGCCCTGGCAGCTCATCGTGCTTCACCAGCGTCCTTCTGTCCAAGGACCACTGGTCCTCCGGTTCTGGCTGCCGTACAAGGTTCTGCTCCACCTCTCAGACTGGTGAGAATCACTGGTGCTCTGGTGGCTGTGGGGCACCTCACGGAGCACCCTGACATACCAGGACAGCATCCGGACGCCCTGCGTTGGGCTGGCTTCACGTCACCTCCTCCGTGGCCTCCTGCCCCTTGCAGGGTTACTTGGGGGGCACGGCAGACACAGGGGTGCTCTGCCTGGTGTTCACAGCCCCAGGGCGCTCTCGCTGCACAGACTGGCCGAGTAAGCGTTTTCCAGCATTTTGGGGTTGGATTCCCTTAGTTTGGGTGTTGGGGAGGCAACGTGGCCTCATCAGGTGTGCAGGCAAGCAGGACTGGGAGCGAGTGAGGGGCTGGGGGACACGCTTTGCACTGGAATTCACGGCAGAGTGGCCGTTCTGTAGCACGCACAGCAGCAGAACTGGTGCTGAGGGCACCGCTGATAAAAGGAGGAACGCTCCCAAAGTGTGTAATTACCATCGCTCGTTACCGTGCAGAGGATGAGCACAGTGGGTCTGGAACACCCGCGCTGAATGGGCCTCTTCATTTCCATTTTATCTCCCCCCGCAGGACACACTCTGCCTTATTCCCCCCCGTGCCCTTATTTTTTTTTTTTCCCCCAGAGCTGTGTTACCTTCCCCTGTCAAGTGTAATAATTGAAAATACGTATTACGTGTCTTTTGAAACAAACCCCTGCACGCCATTAATTTGCATTCCGCGAGTGGAGCAAACGCCCCGGCCTCAATGTTTTCCCTCACAGAAGCTGTTCGTGTCTCACTGAAAGCAGAGAATGAAGAGAGAGGAGGAGGGATTAGCAGAGGGACCGACCGACCTGCCCGTGCAGCGTGGGCCTGAGCGACTCTGGACTGGGGGCTGGCACCGTGTGGGGCACCCACTGCCCACCCTGGCACAACTCGGGGGAATCCTCGATGCCATCCTCCTGGTCCTGCCTGGGGTGTGCCATCCCCCCAGGGAAAACTGACCCACCCTGGGGCTGCCAGCAGAGCCTGGTTGTGGTGACATGCTCTGGCTTCTATCAGCACCATTGTGGCCAGCGGGACCAGGGCAGGGATTGTCCTCCTGTGCTTGGGCACTGGGGAAGCTGCCCCTTGATCCTGAGTTCCGTTGTGGGACCTTCACGGCCAGAAGGATGTTTAGGGGCTGGAGCCTGGCCAGAGAAGGGCATGGGACTGGGGAAGGGGCTGGAGCAGGAGTGTGGGGAGGAGCAGCTGAGGGAGCTGGGCTTGTTCAGCCTGGAGAAAAGGAGGCTCCGGGGAGACCTTCTGGCTCTCCACAACTCCCTGACATTCAGGAGCTTGGAGCCAGGGGGTGTTGGGCTCTGCTCCCAAGGAACAAGGGACAGGACAAGAGGAAGCAGCCTCAGTTGCCCCAGGGGAGGTTTAGGTTGGAGCTGAGGAACAATTTCTTCCCCTCCAGGGTTGTCCAGGCCTGTCCCAGGCTGCCCAGGGCAGGGCTGGAGTCCCCCTGATCCCTGGAGGGGTTTCCAAGGCGTGGAGATGTGGTGCTGAGGGACAGAGCTCAGTGGTGCCCTGGCAGGGATGGGGCAATGCTTGGACTCCATGATCTCAGAGGTCTTTTCCAACCAAAATGATTCCATGATTCTGGCACGTGGCAGGGCTCAGCCTGTGTTCCGTTTGCCACAAACCAGACCCTGACTGAGACGTGACTTCTCCTCTGGAAAACAGAAGAATATTGTCCCTTCCCCCCAAAATTTCCAGTCACCTGTAAGGACACGTGCGTGTGTCGGCCGGGCTGGGTGCGCTGCCGACTTCTGGCACAGCCCAAATTCTGATTGTTTTCCCAGCCTTTTAAAAACCACGTAAGTGGAGATCTAAGTCATTTTCCTTGTCACAGCATCTGGCTGGAATAAACTGTCAAAGGAGCTCTGCTGCATATTTCATAGCCAAACAATGGCAGTTAATGGAGAAAACAAGCTCAAAGGAAGAGCCTGTCCCCGCGTTGCGCAGACAGCGCTTTGTTCCGGCAGCGCAGCCTCTGTAGATAAGAGCCGGCTGATAACCATCCTCCGGCTGCCGGGAGGGTTCGCCGACGGAGCCGGGGCTCTGCCCACGGCGCTCTGAAACGCCTCAGATCTGAGTGACGTTTCCATGATTTCTGATGATTGCTGCTTAAAGTCTTCCCCTTTTTTTTCTTTTTGGCGGGCGTCTTGTGCTCACAGTTGTTGGCATCAGCCCAGCACCAGCAGGTTCCACGTGCTGTCCCCATCGCGCCCGGCCTGCCTTGGAACTGGGGCAGCTGACAGGGCTGCAGCTTGCCTGTGGTGTGCCCGTTGCCATCATGAGAAAAATGTGCTTTTTCTGTGGGGTTTTGGGTCAGGCTTATATTTTGGAAGAGGCTTTGTGATGCCTCTTTTTGGGTTGTGATAACTGGGGTCCCAGGAAAGGTGAGGAACCCCAGAAACGACCCTCCATTTGGGAGCACATCTGGGAGCTTGTGGAGTGGGACGGCTTGGGGGTGGGTGGTGGGGGATGATCTTACCTTGGGGAAGGGTCACCTGGATGCCAGTACAGTGGAGGCAGAGCTGTGCTCAGAGCAGGAGGTGTGGTCCCACCAGTCCATGTTCCTGCCTATCCATGGTCCTGCTGACCATCTTGACCTGATGTTCTCACTGTGTCCCTCCAGGTTTAAGCTGCTGAGCCAGGAGGAGGGGGAGTATTTCAATGTGCCGGTGCCTCCTGAGGGAGAAGAAGGAAATGAGGAACTGAGGCAGAAATTTGAGGTGAATGGATTTTTCCTGGGGATTCAGGGGTTTTCCTCACTGCTTGCCACACCCTCAGCCAGGGGCTTTCCCAGCCAGCTCGTCCCCAGCAGCATGGGGAGCATGGAGCAGGGTACAGCCCAGCGCTCTTCCCTCTCCCAGCTTTGCACCCACTCCTGGGCACTTGTGCCCGTGGCTGGTCCTGCCTAAGGCTCTCCAGGGCACGCTCGGCTCTGGGGCATGAGCTTTGAATCGTGTTTTCAGAAGGTAAGTAGCAAAAAAACCTCACTCTGAAGACCTGAAGCTTTCCAGTGCTGGTTTGGCCATGTTAAATAATTAACAAGGACCACACGGGAATGGGAAGTTTGCGATGCATCCACAAGTGGTTCCTGCCTCACTAGGTCATGTCACCACACCAGGCTGGTGCTTCCAGGGCAGAGGAGACTGGAGAGACTGTGGGTGCTTCAAACAGGGATCTGGTCTCTCTTAGGGCCAGGGCAGCTGCACAGCTCCTCCGGAGCAAGGAGCACAGGGGGCTGGGAGCCGCAGCGATCCAAGGAATCATGAGGAGTTGGGACAGATTAGCCAAAGGGCATCATTTTGTAGTGGTTTGCAGAGGAGCGAGCCAAGGCAAAAAGATTCAGATACTCCAGGAGCTGGAAGTGCGGGGCTCGTTCGCACGCAACTTTCTGCGGGGATCGACAGGATGGATTTTAATTGCAGCACCTGGAATGACCCATCCTGCTCTCCCTTCTGGAATACCCTCATCCAGTTTGCGAGTACAGTGCCCTCCCTGCGCACGTGTGTGTGTGTCCGTGCACAGCAGGCGCAGGCAGCGGGTGAGCCGGGAAAGGGAACAGTTGTTTCTGGTGGACGAGGGGATGAGGGAGGTGGAAATGACTCCTTGGCATTTACGTCAGGTTGAAAATACAAGAGAGAATATTGCAGAACGCAGGGTTTTGTGAAGTGCTTGCAGGGTGGCTTGTGCTCCGCTGAGATCGTGCGCGATCCTGTGGCTCTGCTACCTGTAGGTAGGGAGGAGTCTGTAATCTCATTGTTTGTGAGAAGTCTTTTCTTCTCCTGCCAAGAAAGCAGAGTAGCAAACAGCCCCCTTTCCTCTGCCTTGTTTCAGACGACGTCTCCCTTTCCGTTAGGGTTACAATTTGCATTTACCCAAAGGAGCAGAGCGTAGCTGAATAAGGAGGTGCTTCATTTAATGTGTTCCCAGCGCTATGTTCCAATTGAAGAGAGATGAAGGTCCAGGCTGTGCCGTGACCTGATGTCACCGTGCTCTGGTGTCAGCACTTGTTGTTGGTACAGCCGTCCTACCCTCCTTCTGAGGTGCCATATAATAGGATTTGTTCATCTGCTTTTAATGTCATGCTGCTGATTACAAATTAATATAATTAACCAAGATAAATGAAGATATTAATATAATTGGATTTGGAGCTAATCTCAGAAAGAATCCCTTTCTTAGCCATTGAATGTTGTGGCAGCCTCTGTACCGTGCCTGGTGTGCTGAGACTGGGCTGGGATTTTAAGAGGGTGGTGGATGGTTGGGTGGCACAGGGTGTCTGATCCCTGATGGAATCTGCCCCCAAGTGTTACCTGGTGTGAGCTGGAACCTCGGGCAGCGTGTGTGAGCGAGGGATCAACCTGATCAGCCAGGTGTCCTGGGGCGGGCGTCTCTCTCTCTGGACTCATCCCCTTCAATCCAGCATGTCAGGAGTAATTGTGTGTTCCTGGTTTGGAGTGTGGATTGATGAGGTCTGGATCAATGCCCAAGGCAGGAGGAGAGGGTGGGAGAGCAGGGCTTGGTGTGGCTGCCAACCCTCACTGTCCAGCATGGAGCAGGCACTTGGCGACAGCACTGGTGGTGCCTGTGAGAAGCAAGGACATAAAAGCCATGTTTTTTTCTGAATGAGCTTGGATATGGGATTTCAGGGAGCCAGAAAAGCTCCACAAAGCCTTATCACACCTGGGTTCCCTGGAGAGCTGGCCCAGCAGAGCTGCTCTCAGCATCCAAGAGCATCAGGGCTTTGCGCTGGCAGCACCGGGGATCTGTGCGGACGTGAACCGGCGCTGATGAGATTCCCCTGCCAGGAACCCAAGCATCACCGAAATCTTTCAGATCAACTCCCCGAAGAGGCTTCAAGGAGAAGTGTCTATTTACTGCTTGATAAGCCATGGAAGATCTTGCCGAATGACTGATCCCGATGTTACTGAATCAGTCGGTCTTTACCGTTTTTCAGTATTTTCAGTCTTCCCAGAACCCTCAGAAGGAATGTGGTGCATCTGGAGACTTAGGTGAAGTGAGTCGTGCAGAAAATAAAATAGTTGCCCTTATGGTTGTCAGTGAGAATCACAGCACAGCTCTGGAGAGTCTGTTCCTTTTTCTCCTTCCTTTTTTTTAATCTCACAGCAGGGCTGGAGCTAGGTAATGTTTGAGATCCCTTCCAACCCATTCTAGGATTCTACAATCTTATTTGTATGTAACTTTCCTGAGCATCCAAGAAAACAAGACAGTTCTAAGACAATAGTTGGCAAACAACCGATGGCTGTCAGCTCCGTCAAGAACTACCTACCTGCTTGTGTTGCATTTTGTGACGTTGCAGTGGGGTTAAATGGACATCTGTGTTGGAAATCAGAGGATGACTCGTCTACAGATCAGAAAATGCATTGTCCTGCCTTGTGAGCAGCTCACCCTTGGAAGGGAAGGAGGCCCTGGCCAGCTGGGTGATGGCTGTGCCGGCCTCCTGTGGGACGAGGAGCGTGCTGGAGCCTGGTCGGGATGCGGAGCCAGGGCGCTGTCACAGAATCACAGAACGTCTCTGATTGGAAGAGACCTTCAAGATCATCTAGTCCAACTTTCGACCAAACACTGCAAGCTCACCACTAAACCATGTCCCTCAGTACCAGGTCTACACTCTGTTTAAATACCTCCAGGGATGGAGACTCCACCCCTGCCCTGGGCAGACTATTCCAACGTTCAATAACCCTTTCAGTGAAGAAATGTTTCCTCATGCCCAGTATAACCTTCCCCTGGCACCACTTGCATCCGTTCTGTCGTGGCGTTTCAGAGGATAAGACTGAAATGAATCCTCGGATTGATCCGCATTAGTGCAGCTGGATCCTGCCCACTCCTGGGCAGCGCCCATTGACGGGACAAAGCCAAGATGCCTGCGACAGGTTTGTGTCTCGAGTGGATTTAACCTGGCAAAAGCACCCGGCTGGAAGGAGCGAGGGATCAGCCTGGACGCTGCAGGAGACACAGATGCTCGCAGAGCCGCCGGTCGGAGCAGCGCCCCTTTCTGGTGTGGTGAAGGTGCCGTTCTTGGCCGAGGTCCCGCTGCTGCAGCGGGCACGTCCCGGCCTTGGCAAGAAACCGTCCTGAGACAAAAGCGCAGCGCGAAGCCTTGCGCTGCATCCCCTGCCAATTCTGCTCGGTCTTTATCAGCCGCTCGCTGGGACAGCTTGATAGATGGGCACGTCAGCTGCTGTTGCATAAATTCAGATGTAGTAAATTAACTATGACAAATGGAGCTGGATAACGAAGGTCAAGTGCTTTTTTTTTTTAAAAAAAAATAAAAAAATTTGCGAGCGATATTTGTCACGCTTCAGTTGTAAACCTTAAAGAGGTCTCGAGATTGTGTGAGCGCTGCAGGGCTTTAAAACCAGGCTAAAGGACTTTTGTACTCGCTTGAAGATAGACCTGAGAAACCCTCAGTAGCAAAAGCAAGAAAACTCACTTGGGGGTGAAAACCTCTGCATCCCCCCTACTCTTTTTATTGGGCTCTTCTGAAAAGACCTTTCCTCCTCCGGTCTGAGCCTGTTCTGTCAAGGAAGTCGCCGTGTGTTTATATCTTGTCTCATCTCCTGCGAGCACACCACGGAGATGCAAATTCGGGTCAAGTGCGCAACTGAGCGTGATGGAAGCAGCCCCTCCGCCACCTCCAGCTCGGGAGCGGCAACGGGCGGGACCCGAAGGCCGGGTGCTCGCCCGGGTGTCTGCTGGTGCTGCCGGTAACGCTGCGCCCAAAGCTGACCTGTCTGCTGGGGTGAAGGAAATGAAAATCCTCTTCATGTTGCTCTTTTCTGCTCTGCTCAGGACTGGAAGCCTCCCCCGGCTTTGTTCAGTGATCCAGAATCCCGTGGCCAAGCCCAGCAGTGCTGGGCTGCAGACCTGTGGGAAGGAGAACGTGGGTTCCTCTGAACCTGAGGTGTGCTTTTGGGTGCCGTTTAATGGAAATGTAATATTGCCCTCGAATTTTGTCACAGCTCGTCTTCGCAGAGGTCTATTTGGTGTCAAATCTGATCTGACAAGATTGTTTTTCAGCTGTGATAGAGTATTTAGGGAGCTTTCACAGGATACGACTATTTTGCCGGCTGATAAGTGCACATTTCTTTTGGAGATAGCTTTGAAACACAATAGGGTGAGGATTGCTGAAGGCAAAGCTACACAACACAGGGCTGGCGTCGTGCAGAGGCTGCTCGTGGTTGGTTGCCCTCGTTTGGATCCCTCTTTGGTCGGGTTTGACGTGCAGCTTTCGGTCGGTGCCAGAGCTCTAAAGGCTTCAGCTTGTGAGTGGCAAAGTGTCAAGTGCTGAGTGCCCAAGGCTGAGCACTCTTCTAACCAGAGATGAGGGTATTTTTTTTCCTTGGGTAAGATTTTGGAGGTTGCCACACTGAGCCACATGGCACGGTCATCATTTCACCCTTGGTGCACCACGATGTGTCCAGTGGAGCTCCGCGTGGTGGGATGAGCATCACACCAACAAGGACTGTTGATTCACCTGAGCTGATCTGAAGTAAAATTCTCTGGCTGGATATTCTGGGAACGTTGCAAAAGCCTAAAGATCACACTGAGGAAAACCCCTTGTGCTTCAGGAGAGGTGACTTTATTCCTTTTCCTAGATTTTCCCACTGGAAAGCAGGCGTGTGCCATGTACGCGGCTCCGCTCGCAGTGGGAGCAGGTACCAGTGAGTGTTGGGTGATTTCAGCCCCCTCCCTGGGGCAGGGCCATATTTCTTGGAGACCCCCATGCGTTTAGTTCCCAATGCAGGAGTTTTTCAGCTGTCTGGAGGTGCTGCAGGTGACCTTGAATGGGGAATTTTGCAGCGTGGAGAACCTTGCAAGAACCAATTAGCAGCAGCAAAGGCTTGGAGATTACTTGTGAGGCTCCTATCTAGAGGAGCTGCGATCAGCAGCCAAATTGAACTGCTGGAATCGGGTTAATGGAATTTCATGCTAGACTGAGCTTGGTGCAAGCCTTGCACTGTCGCATATTTCTAAAAAATTAAAGCCGAATAACTTGTGAGATAGGTTTTACAAACCGTGCTCCAGCAAACGAGATAGCCCCCCGACCAAGGAGGAGGTGCTGAGCCACCGATGAGACTGCGCGTTTAAAAACCTGGGGGTTTTGTGAGGCTCCTTAACGAGCAGCGGTGATGGCAGCGGCTCGCGCGGTCGCTCGGCGACGCGGGAGGAGCGCTTTCCGGTCTGGCTTGTTCAAAATGCATCTGTAGCTCCCTGCGCTCAGCCTGAGCTGGCACGGGAGTGCGATTCTCTTCTATATCAGATAGTAAAGGAGGTGGGGCTGGGTGAAAACTCCTGTGTTTTACCTAAATCTATTTATATTCGCCTGTTCTTTTCTGATGAGGTGAGAGACAGAAGCCACCTTTGAGAACAAAAAGCTCGTTTGAGTCCCTGCTCTGTACTTGGGGTGACCTAGAGCGTGTTATGGGGCAGCTCCCGGGGCACGCAGGCTGTGGGGAGGGGGGCGATGGGGCAGTGAGGCAGTTCCCTGTTGCTCTCGCAGAGATTAACTGGGAACCAGCTGAACAGTGCGGTGTGTCGGGGCTGATAACTTCCCCAGTGCCCTACTTGATGCTGTCCCTGCCACACTGACGGAAAAGGCTCCCGTAGCTCAGGGTAGGGTTTGATCCGATTCATGTGGGGTTTTGGGAGCACGTGCTGGTTTTTTAATGATCTTTCTCCACACTCTTTTCAGCAATATTTTTCTAGCGATGTTTTTCTCTTTTCTCCCCATCCCATCTCGATCTTTGCAGAGAGCCAAGATTGGAACAGGGTCCAAGGCTGCGGATGAGAAGACAACAAATGCCATTTCCAAATTCGACAACAACGGGAGCAGAGATCGGATGAAACTCTCGGATTTCAATTTCCTGATGGTGCTGGGCAAAGGAAGCTTCGGGAAGGTGCGGTACAACGGACACCTTTGCCCTTTGGGTACTGACCGCGGGTGTGGTGGTTGAGCTGTGGCCGTGCAGCTCCTTCAGTGTAATCCATCCTTGCTCTGCCTGGGAGCACTGGTGGCAGGGTAATGGGAGCCCAGTTTGTAGGCTCCCTTCCGGACGGTGCGGCCGCTGTGTCACAGTGATGAGCCTTGAGGTGTCTGCTCAGACCGCCAGAAAAGCCACCTTGGCCTCTTTTGGGAAGCAGGGTGTGTGCTGTGTCTTTAAAACTCTTCTTTATTTGGCCATATTTTTTTCCGTCCAATAATTACAAATATATGTGAACATTTTAATTAACTTTCCAGACTGGTTGAGTGGTAACAGAATTTCATTCTTCTAGTAATTAGATGACTTGGAGCCTTCATTTTTCTTGGGGTCTTGCCAGCTTTGTCATGATTTCCATTAGAAATTCCAGCGCTCAAGTGGCTGCTTGGGCTCCTCAACCGAGAGCAGGCAGGAGGGTGGGCACCAGAGTGGTGTTTGGTGAGGTTGGACGGCCCCACGCTGCTCTGACGAGTTTGTTACCTTAATTGTAGGGAATGTTGCTCTGCCTTTGGGCACATCTCTTGGGCGGGTAGTGGAGGTAAGGAGGGAATACCAGGGGGTGATGCTCATCCGTCTCCTGCAGAGCACAAGGGGTGAACCCACTTTCCACACTGGCACCCCTTCCCTCCACAGCCTTTTGCCGCTGGTGTTAGAGCTCAGGGAGGTCCCAGCCTCTCTAGACGGGTGTTTGCTTCCACTCCGGAGCTGGAGACCTTAGAGATCCGCTGAAGCATCTCTGACAGGAGGAGGACAGGGAGTTCCTGATGGTCTCCAGCACCCAGAGCATCAGCCTGTGCCAGTGATGCTCCCCGGGGTGGGGGGAGGCTGCTATTCCTCCCTGGTTTACTCCTCTGCTGGGAGTTGGCAGCCCCGGCGAGCAGGAACACCCCGTGCGTTGTGCCCGTGCTGCTCTCCCTCAGGAATGTGAACACACCCCCCTTTCCACACCACTTTTGGCTCCTTTTCTCTCTCAGCCGTCCCCTAATCCCTTTTCATCTCCGTGCCTGGCATCTGGAAACGCTGTCATCGTGGTTTTCCCTCCACCCTCCTTTCTTTTAATTTGAGAAACATTAGCAAACTCTTCAGTCGGCATCGTGCCTTATATAAGGGAATGTGTGACAGAAACTGTTCCCTGGAACAGAATGTTATAAATATGCTAATTAGCGCTTATTAAAACGGCACGTTGGGTTCTACGGTGAGATGCAGCCTCACCCTCACGTGTGCCTGCGCCTTGCCAGGGAACCCTCTCCCGGCTTCCTCTCCTGCCTCCCTGGCATCCCGCTGCCCATCCCCTGGCCTGGGGACACCGAAGTGACACAGTCACACCGCGGTGGTGCGGCAGTGGATGCCCAGCTGCTGGGCTTCACCTTTCCCGCCTGCTTTGCACCCGCACAGAGGTGCCGAGTGTTTCAGAGGAGCTGGGCAGAGGTGCCCAGACCTGCGGGGAGAGGGGCCCAACGCCCTGGTGTCCGCCACCAGCAGGTCCCCAGCCCTCGGCGTGCCGAGCAGCCGGGCGCAGCCACGGCAGTGACATCCTTCTCCAGGGCTGGCACCATGTCTGCTGCCAGCCTCCCTCCTCCCAGGCCCTGCTGCCGCCGCCGTTCCACCAGGCTCCAAGAGCTCTCTGACTATAATCACACTCGTTTAGAGAGTCTTTGACTCAAACTTATTAACTTTTTGGCATCAGGAGCTCAGATTTTCTGCTTAGCGTTTTTCTTTCTCCACCGGTTCCTGGCAGTGCTGGGTTAATGGTTGGACTTGAGGATCTTTAAAGGTCTCTTCCAACCCAAAGGATCCTCTGATTCTACAGCTGCCCAGATTCAGGGATATCGAGATGTTGGCCTCAGTGGAGTGTAACAAACTTGCTTTCTCTACGTTCACCATCAGAATATCTCCAGTTATTATGCTGGAGCATTCTCAAACAAGTATTGTATATTACAGGAATAAATCAAGTTAAATATCAGCTTTTTTCTGCACCAAAAAAAAAATTATAAAAAAAACCCAACAACAACAAAAAGAGAATGCAGTCTACTTTCCAGAGAGCGAGCTGGCAGATGGAGGTCCCCACAGAGCCAGGCAGCAAGGCTTAGGGGGTGGAGAAGTGCTCTGGTTTGGAAAATAGCTCAGAGGCTGGGCTAGGCGTAGTCCCAGCTCGACATGTTCAGCTCCAGGACATGGGGCAGCCCTTGGTGGTCCTGGGTCTTCTTGGGCTGGCCCAGTGCCCGTCAGAGCCCCCGGGAGCCGTCGCTGGTGACGGCGCCGGGCTGGGCTGGCACAGGGAAGGGAGATGTTCCTGACTGAAGGTGGCAGCACTTGGCACAGCCCACCCTGGGTTTGCTTTGCTGTAATATAAATAGAGGAATGTTAAATTATGTGGCTTGCTCATATTTTTGCAGCTAATCAATCTGTCGTGCTATCAAGCTGTCAATCTTTTCGGGGGGTTTTATGGCGTTTTTTTTTTCTGAGCTGGGCTGATTCTTTTGCCTCTGCAGTTATGATTATAGTGCAACGGGAGACCATGTTCATGTCTGTGATAATCTTCGAGCTGTAAAATGCTTTCCTCTCCTGGTCGGAGATGTGGCAGAAGGGCTGGCAGCTGGCACACGCGGGCAGGGACTCGGTCTCTGACTTCCCAAGTTGTGCTCTGGCCCCCGGGCATGTGGTGAAGTTTGAGCGCATGTGGGAGCTGCACCGGCGTGCGTCCTGTGCCCAGCTCTGAGCAGGGTCGGGTCAAACTGCTGGGGACATTTGTTTGTTTGAATCTTTCTGTATTTTCGGTGCAATTGAGGTGGATAATACTGAGGGTCTGGAGCGTGGCCAGAGAAGGGCAGTGGAGCTGGGGGAGGGTCTAGAGCACAAGTCTGGTGAGGAGCGGCTGAGGGAGCTGGGCTTGCTCAGTCTGGAGAAAAGGAGGCTCCGGGGAGACCTTCTGGCTCTCCACAACTCCCTGACGTTCAGGAGCTTGGAGCAAGGCGGGGTTGGGCTCTGCTCCCAAGGAACACGCACCAGGACAAGAGGAACTGGCCTCAGTTGCCCCAGAGGAGTTTTAGGTTGGAGCTGAGGAACAATTTCTTGCTCTCCAGGGTTGTCCAGGCCTGTCCCAGGCTGCCCAGGGCAGGGCTGGAGTCCCTCTGATCCCTGGAGGGGTTTCCAAGGCGTGGAGATGTGGTGCTGAGGGACAGGGGTTAGTGGTGCCCTGGCAGGGATGGGGTGACTCTGGGACTCCATGATATTGAAGGAATCTTCCAATCCAAATGATTCTGTCATTCAGTGGGTCTCTGTCATTATCAGCCACTTCTGAAACCTGCTCATCAATGTCTGTCCTTCTCCTGAGATCTTAACAGTACCAGTGCTGCAGTCACCATAGGAACGGCGATGCCAATGTGCTGGTGCCAGCTTGGAGCCAGCCCTTGGCACACGGAGAGCTCGGAGCAGGATGGGCTGCAGCTCTACGCTGCAAGCTGTCGGCTGGCGCCGCAGCACCGGGCTGCTGCCGGCGGGGTCGGAGGGACATGGCCTTGAGATGGTCTCATAAAGCCCCAGAAGCTGCGAGCAGCCCTGTCCTCTGCTCAGAGCTCCTGCAGGGTGCAGAAGGTGCTTTCTCAACTGTCTGTGGACCAGAGCCTGCAAACCCCTTCTGTATCTGCCTGCTGGCAGTGGCGGCAGCGTCCTGGACCACGTTAGTCTCCATGTGCCCTTCTGGAGCTGCTTGCTCTGCCAGCTCAGATGTGAGGGAGGAACAAAATCACGTGCGGTTTTGGGCACCGCTCTGCGCTCACGCTCGGCCGCTTCCCTGTGCGTGGGGCGCAGCCGGTTTTCAGGCAGCTGCAAAATCCTTTTGCCTTTCACAGCCTGGTGAAGCAGGGCTGGCCGGCTCAGCTGGGGATCGGGGCGGCCGTGTCATCGGGGAGCTACCGCGCAGATCGTCTACAGTCTGTCTACGCCCTAGAGAGGTTTTTTGCACTGACTGCGGTACGCCAGCCAGCCTCTGCCTGTCACCACGCTGCAGGTGGTAGTCGCGTGCCGGTGGTAGCCGCGTTCCCAGTCGGGTGGGAATCAGAGGGACTCTGACATCCCGGTGGCACCCTCCATCCTCTCTGGGGTTTCCTCCCATGCAGGGCAGGCTCTGATCATCCCAGCAGAGTTCAGCTCCCTATTTACTGCAGCCAGTCCCTGTTCTCCGGCAGCTGGTTTTACCTTTGCGTTTGATCCGTGTGTACCCCCAGGGCTCTTTGTGCCCACACCTGCTCCGTTACCAATAACAACACGCTCTCCCCTGAGAGCCTTCCAGGAAAACTGGAAGAAGCTCTCAGGTGCTTTCTGAGTCCTGCCTGGCACTGTCATCTCGGGCTCCTGCTGCCACCCAACACCCCAGTGCGGACCCTCCGTGGTGCCAGGCCTCCGAGATTCCATGGTTTAGTTACTTTTTCTCTGAAAGGGTTCTGGGTAACAAGACAGGTCTGTATATAGCTGCTGTTGCATATGATGCACTTTTGCCCAGGTAACAGGCTTCACCTTCCTACAAACCGTGTTCTTGGAGCGGGCATTTCCCTTTCTCCACCACCTCTGAAGAGCTGAAGCTCATCTGCTTTTATCACTTAAAAATCAGCCCTGTTTTTTAGCACCTCTGCATTGTGACTTGTAAATCTCAACTCGCGTAAAAAATGGTGAAGATAAATGGGGGCAATGACCCGAAACAGCTCAGTTTGTGCAGAATCTCAAGGGAGGGCAGAGGTGCAGGCTCCACGTGTGTCTGCTGTGTCTGCTGCCCTGGCACCTGTCTGGCCAAGCCCGTGGGCACTCCCTGACTCGATGCAAAGGGATGTTGAAAGACACCTCAGGGAGCTGGGAGCTGGAAACGATGAAGCAAAATCTGGTCCCAGCACCCGTGCCTCGCTGGGCTGTATAACAGCAGCACGCTGAGCTGCGCCAGGCTCCGCGTTCTCAACTCTCTTCAAACCCCAACGAGTGAATAAATTGGTTCCTGAAGCCCCGGACACACTGTCAATGTGCTTTTCAGCCCTGCCGCCAGATGCGTGCGGCGTGTGGCCGCTGCCACCCCGACCCCGCTGATGAAAATGTAAATGTCAGTGGCTTCTCCAAAGCACTTGGCGCCGAGGAGCCCCGATGCCTTTCCCGGCTAATCCTGACAAGTGATGTGTCAAGGACAAGCAGCATCTCCAGGGCCTCAGCCAAGCGCCTGGAACGAGCCAGAGCCAACGGCTTTCCCAAAGTGCTCTGCCCCATTCTGCTGGCATTTTCACTCAAACAAGACCTCAATCCTTGGGCTGTGTCCCCTGCCCTGTCCTCTGTCCTCGGACTGTGAGGCCAAGAAGAGTGTTAATTCCACTGTCCTTAGTATCTCAAAAGTCGGCTATGAGACCCACTCAGGTTTCCTCTGCCGAACTGCTACAGTCTGAAATCCATCTCTGTTCTACCCGATTGATGCTGACTTCTCATCGTTAATTTTCCAAATGTCCCAGCTCCTGTCCCTGGTGTGACTGGGAGGACTTCTGCAGCCTCTTTCAAATGGAAAGCAGCTCCTTTCCACTGATCGCTCACATCTAACGTGATGAGGGAGTGCGAGGAGGGAAAATGAGAAGCAAAGTGTTGTTTCAGAGTCCGTTTGTTGTACCGGCGGCCTGAGGAGCAGCTTTTGCTGGTGGAATGTGGTGGATCGGTCTGGGGATCCTCACTGGGGCTGATGGGATTAACAAGGGGAATATGCACCGGCAGGGGCAGTGCGTCCCATTTATTGTAACACGTAAACCTGCAAATGGGTGAAGCTGGTTTAAAATGGGAAGTTGGACAAATTCTTCTTTGGCTGCATGATGGGCCAGCATGGAGTTGGGTGGTGTTGCGAAGGGGGAGTGTGAGGCAGAGAGGACCTTGCTGGTTTTTCTTACTCTTGCCTAGGTACTGACTCTTTTCCTCTTCAAGTTTTTACTGCTTCATGATTCGATGGACTCTGTGTTCGAGCGCTTGATGCCCTCTCCCGATGCTTCTTTGCAGGCTGAGGGTGCCAAACATGGGCCCAGCTCAGGGGTGGTGGGTGATGAAGGGTGATCAGTGGCTTGGACATCAGCAAACCCCTTGGGCTCGGTTCCCCGAGGCGATGCTGTGGCGAGGAAGTCCATGTGTTACTTGTGAGATTCAGGGTTCCTAAATGCCTTTGGAGATCCCCCCGGTAGCTTTCTGCGTTGTTTGGCACCTGGATCTCTTTTCAGGGCTATAAAGGGAGCCACAGGGTCGTAAGCAAGTTGTTATTTGTAGCTGTGAGCCCTGGCCAGCTGGAAGCGTTGCAGATCCACATGTTCCTTTATCCTGCGTGTGTCCTGTCCTGGTGCAGGTGATGCTGGCCGAGAGGAAGGGCACGGACGAGCTCTACGCCGTTAAGATCTTGAAGAAGGACGTGGTTATCCAGGATGATGATGTAGAGTGCACGATGGTTGAAAAACGCGTCCTGGCTCTCTCTGGGAAGCCCCCGTTCCTGACCCAGCTCCACTCCTGCTTTCAGACGATGGTAAGTGCCGGTGCTGCAGCCCTTCCCTGGGCAAAGGGGACCCTGCTGGGTCCTGAACGTTGGGCGGGGGGAGTCTGACGCTTTGCAAAATCGATTTTAGTCACTTGGCTTCACTGATGAATTCGTGAGTGGAAACCCTGTTCTAGAGGCCCAGCGTCGCCAGTTATCCCGGACCAGTGCCTCTCTGGGTGGCTGCAGGGTGCTGCGTGGACAGAGCCGTGGGGACTTGTGCCCTGGTTGCATATTTTAGCTTCCCTGCAACAAACCTTTGCTTTTGCTGGTGTTTCTTTTCTAGCTGTACATCACTGGGCTTGCAAAAGCGGCCGTGTATGATCTGCCTCGGCCACCTCACAATTCATCCAATTTGCTTGTGAAAGCGCCTCCCTGAACCCAAGGTGTGGGTTTGAAAGTGGAGGGGGTAACCTGCAATATCTGCACCCCTGAGAAGTTTTCCTCGGGGAGCTGCTGCTGGCATTAGATGTGATTTCCCAGGCCCCCAGGTGCCCCTTCCCCAGGCTGTGACGTTGGGTGGGATTCACTAGCAAAGCGCTGCGCTTTTCCTCAAGACTCATTCTTGTGGTCAAAAACCTGAGTCGAGAGTGAAACTCAACCCAAACCTCGGGGAATTCAGTTTGCAATGGGTGTGCCACCGAGTTGGTACGACCGGGAAGCGGAGGGAGGGGTGAGGGGAAGGGGACCGGGACCTTCAAAGCAATCTCTGCTCAGCCACCGAGCAACCTGTGCCTGCCAACGGGGCAGGTCCGTGTCAGCGGGAGCGGGAGAGGGAATCAGCAGAGCCCTTTAGAACGATGACAATGCTATCCAGGAGGATTACATTTTCATATTATCCCAGAAATTTCATTTACCGAACACATTGAGTGTATTTAAAGCCTGCGGACCGGCTTTGCAGCACAGTAATCAAAATGTGGCAGGAGAAGCTATTTCACACAGCATCTCGCCGGCATCTGAAGTGAGTCAGCGCAGGATTATTCCTGGCAGACCTATAGTAGCTTAATAGTAATCGTATTTGTAATGTAATCAAAATGTATAGCAGGGTGTATTATCAAATGCTGGCACAAAGCACTTTGATTTCTGGGAGCACAGTCCGAAGCACGCTTCTCAGCTGGGGCTGTTGGTTCAGTGACTGGTGGGAGAGAGAAAAGCCCCAAATCTGCATTTTAAAAGAAAAAGATGAGCAACAAGAGAGCTCCTGCCTGAGTCTGAAGGACAGGAGGTGGTCCAGCTGAGAGTCCTGGGGTGCTACCTCAAAAAAAAGTGCCGGGTCAGAGTCTGGGTCCCCAGGAGGGGGTGTCTCCGGGCGAGCCATGCCCTCGCTGGTGACCTCCCTTCCCTCTGGGGCTCAGCGTTGAAGGGCACGAGAGGGACACTGAGAAATGAGAAATAAGGGCTGATGGGGAAGTGAGAAATAAGGGATTCACCTGGTCTCCTGGCTCTGACTCTTGTCTCCAGTGGGAAATCAGGCAGGAGCTGGACCCAGCAAGTGGTTAATTAGGAGGACAGCACTGGAAGGAACCCTGGGAGCTGCCTCTTGGCTGCCCGAGGCAGGGGGTGGGTGTTTTGCCAGCTCCGTACAAGTCTCTGCAGAGGGTATTTACGTGTCTGTAACTTGCTGTTGCTTGGTGAGTTTGGATTCTCCAGACTTGGACAGAGCTCATCCTTCCCTGCCATAGGAAGGAGCCAGGACAGCTTTCTGTCTCCATCCTCTCTTCCAGCCTGTAGCCTGGCCAACCATCTGGCTGTTTTATTCATGACATTTTTTTTATTTTATTTTTTTCCTCTGAAGCACCAGCATTCTCTTCTCCACCCAAATGAGGAAAGCTCAAATCCTGCTTTTAGAGCTCAGCTGGCTGTTTCAAGAGAGCCGTCTTTTTAATATTCTTCCTTCTTGAAGTTGATCGATATATTTAGGAAACAGCTGCAAACGAGCACAGTGTTGCTCTGCCTCCCAGTCACTGTCAGAGGATGACTGGCGTGGCGGTGGCTGCTGAAGGTGACTTTGCTGCCCTGTGCCTTCTGCTGAACGCGCCGATGCCTTGGCAGAGGCAGTCGCTCACAGAAGGCCGCGCTCTGAAATTCCCAGGCATCTGATAAGCCAAAATGTCTCCTCAGTCCCATCAGTGCCACACATTTTCTGTAGCCTGATTGTCCCTTCGGTGCTGTGTTTAATGACCTCTGAGGTCACTCTGCTGCCAGGGTGGACTGTGCTGCTCCTGGGGTGGAAAGGCTGATGACCCACTCAAGTTACTCTTGACCCTTATTATGGTGATGCTCACATTGGTGTGTCTTCTGGGCTCCTTACTGCCTTAGAAACAGGGCAAGGTTTATTTAAGGAGGAAATAGTCTGAATTATTACATAATACTGTGAACCTGAAGGTCTTGCGGTGCTCCAGCCTTTGTGTCTTTCCTTCTGTGGTCCAGGGCTGGGGCAAGCCCAGGACTGTCTCTGGGCTCCAGGAATGTCTCTGGGTGATCCTGCTGGAACTGGTTTTGGAAGGCTGTAGAGAGTTGCTTGTTGTCAGCAGGATGACTCAGGCCTGACATCCCTCATCCATAGCTGGCCTGCGCAGGTCGGAGCACCGATAACCCTCTCGGAGCACAGTCTGTGTCTCATTCCTGCATCCGCTCCCATGGTCCAGAGCCGTTGCTTCTCCTTCCCTGAGAAATATCTTGCATCAGATTTGGTAGGGTTTTTTGGCAGCCTTGCACAATTTTCTTCACAGCCATTTCCCATTTGAAAAAACAAAAGCTCTGAAACATCAGAGGAAAGTGTCATTTCAACGGTCGTGGATTCTCCAGGGTGAAGGTGCTGCTGGTGTGGAGCTCCCCCCTGCCCAAACGTGGTGTCTCGTAGGGCTCGTGCCAGAGCTCTGTTCGAGACGCAACACGATAAGATCCAGCTGCTTTTTATTTATTATAATCCACAGTTCTGAGCTTTGTGGTAACACCTGGGTCTTGTTCCTTGCCTTGATGCTCCCCTCAGGGTTGATCGTGATCCGGGGTTGATTTTGGCCCAAACTTTCTCAAATTTCTAGCGGTGTTTAGAGGACTGGGCTCACATCCAGCAGGACTTGCAGCAAATGCGGGAGCCATGGTGGGTACAGGAGCTGTGCTGGGTGCAGGACCCCTTGCCAGCTCCCCGCAGCCGCTACAGCTCCAGGGCACCGCACGGTGCGAGCCCGAGCCTGGCTTTCCTGGGGACAGCGTGGTGCGGAGGAAAACACCTCGCTTCAGGAGCTTACCCAGGAATTTCTTAGGTGTGTGGCTGCAAAGCTGTGGAAAAGGAGGGGGCTTTAATCTGGAGGATCTTCATTCATGAAAGCAAAGTGCATATTACATGTTAGAGGCAAAGTCAGTGTGTGCTTATAGGTGGCTGTAGTTGCACCTACCAGCGAGTGTTTTAATTGATTCAAAGTCACTGATTGACCTGTTTGTTCTGCTCTTAGTAAACACAATTAATTAACTGTGTGTAGACATCAAGTTTCTCAGACCAGGCTGGAGGAGGAAGAAGAGGGAGCTGCAGCCTCTTTTTGCCTCCCCAGCTCGACCTGGGGCTGCTGGGTCCCCTGCAGACGTGCGTCTGCGGCACTGCCACCGGCTGCTCCTGGGGAGAGGGCGAGACTGGTGAATTGGGACCATCTCACGGCCCTCCTGGTGCTTGGCCAAATCCTACAGGTCACAGCCACGGAGCCTGGTCCCCAGAGGAACTGCTCAGGTCTCTTGGAACTGCTCTTGCTCGGAAAGTGCAGCAAGGAGCTGGTCAAACACCCTGCAAAGTGGCTTCAGTGAAGGGCAAGAGCAGGTCCCGTGATGGGAAGTGGAAAACCTCTGGTTTAGGAATTCCTCCCCTTGCCTTCTCCATCGGATCTACCTGCAAAGGTGCAGAGCTTAGGTCCAGAGTGTTGCAAAAGAATTAATACTCCTGTCCTGTGGACTCAGCACGAGCTCCACCTGCATCCCTCGGGGAGGGCAATGATGATAATTGTATTGCTATGAAAAATAGAGACTGGAGCTGTCAGTCACCTTGGTCTTTATTTCTGACCCCTGTGGATTCCCTGCTCTAATAATTCTGCTGCTAATTGTTTGCTTTTCTCCTTCAGGATCGCTTGTATTTTGTGATGGAATACGTGAATGGTGGGGACTTAATGTACCAGATTCAGCAGGTTGGGAGGTTTAAGGAGCCACACGCTGTGTAAGTTCAGTAGCCCTCGTTTGGCACCTTCCGGGGGGTGTTGGATGTTCCTTTGTCATTGAGCTGGAAATACATCCCGGGCCACAGGCTTTTGTGCTGTGAGTCCTGGGCCGAGAGGGAGGGGAAAGGAAGAACAGCAGGAATCAAAAGATGCAGGATGGTTCTTTGCCTGGTGCCTCCAGCTCATCTTTGGGATACATTGCACTTGTTGATAGGTGAATAATTGTCCTTCATTCAAGCACCAGGCAGGGAGGTTTGGAGGTTTCCTGGGAGACACCAGCAGCACCTGCTGAGCTCCCAGCTGCTGTGTTGCCAGCACACCTCTGTTCTGACCCGTGCCCATCCCTGGGCTGTGGGAGGGTCTTTGGCTCCTCTGCTGGGGTTGCCAAACCGAGTGTTGACAGGTGGCTTTTGGCTCCTGCTCCACGTACTCTGGACAGAGCAGAATGTGTTCGTGAAAGCCTTCGTATGCTTAAATAAAATAACAAACAGTGAGCAGAGCCTGGGTGGGCTTGAAACGGTGTTTCAGACCTTGGCAGAGTCCTCCAAGACCCAGGATATTCTGTACAGCAAGCGGAGGCCGCGCACGTCGTCTCCTCGGCCTCCCTGATGGCAGATAGCGTTTGAAGCCGCGTTGCCAGCGCACGGTAACGAACAGCCGTGGATCCCAGCACTGGCTTAACGAGCGTTTGTGTAACACGAAGTGACGGCGCCCTGCTCGCCCACAGCAGCCCCGTCGCCTCCCTGCCCGCACCGAGCAGAGGGTGCCTCGTGTCGTTCTCGTGTGATGCTTGTCTGGTATTTCTGTGCTGTGGCTGTCTTTACCCTTTGGTCATCTGTGCCCAACGCCTTCCGCTCGGTGTGATTGGATTGGGAAGGTTTTCATTTTGATTCATCTCCTTTAATTATCAGTCTTCCTTTTACATCTCTCATTTCAGGTTCTACGCAGCAGAAATAGCCATCGGCCTCTTCTTCCTGCAGAGCAAAGGCATCATTTATCGGTAGGTGAGCGAGTTCCTCCTTCCTCTCTTCCTGCGAGACCTCTGGCCGCAGGCGGAGAGCTGCGAGGACCGGGATGCTCCGCAGGGCTCCGGCAGCCCCGCTCTGTGGCACGGTGACCGGTCACCGTGCTGATGGTGGCACAGGAGGACTCTGGCAGATGCCCCTGGGCTACACACACCCCAAACAGAGCCGGCAGCCTCGCAGTGTCACTGGGCTTGGAGAAGGTGCTTGTCTTTGTCCCCATTTCATGGGAAGGCAGCTTTGGCTCCTCTCGTGGCCCTGTTTCCTGCGATTCTCTCCATACGACACAAACGCTCCCTGGCAGCACCGGCCAGTTCTGAGCAGCGTGTTCTGCTGCAGGGTTCTGCTGTTTTCTTACTGTTGACACTAAAGTGCTTATGAGAGGCTGGTTCTGAGATCTCAGTGTGAGTCTGTTGCTTCTGATTCAGACACTAAAACTTCTTTTCCGCTCACAATGCGGCTGTAACATCCAAGAGTCAGCCAGGTTACTGCTGGACCGGGCTCGGAGGCAGTTGGTGAAGCACTGAAACTGGTGCACCGCTGCTCTTCCCTGCACGGGAGCATCCCCCGAGCCCGAGGCAGAGCAGAGCATCCTAATGAGTGTCAGATCCCATTAACTGCTCTCTGAAAGCGGTGCCAGCTGTGCCACTGAAGCTATGAGAGGCTCAAGACTGTTCTGGAGATGAAAGAAGTGAAGCAAACCTGACGTGAGGGGTGTGTTTTGCCATCAGCCACTACAGAGAGGTTCTAGGTCTGCTGGTCCCCAGTGTCCCTTCTTCCTTCCTTCCTTTGAATCCCAATCCAAGCTCGTGTCCGTCTGCCTTTGGCCTGTCAGGGTTCTAAGTACCGACACAATAACTGGAAAAAACCAGTCTTAAAAAACAGCAAGAAGCTGTAAATTATGCGTATCAGGCTCTTAGCATATTTGAGGCTCATGGCTCTGCTGAGCTGACTGCTCCTGGAGGGGTATTTCAGCTGGAGGTCCCTAAGCAGAGGGCTCACATGTCACAGTGTGCCCTTCAGAGTGTAATGTCACCCACGAGCAAGGGGAATCTTGCCCACACGCTCTGATATTGAGATGGAGACCTTTGAGGAATGCTTTACTGTACAGACCGGCAGCTGGGAAGGGCACAGGTCACTGTGTGGTAATGTATAAATTGCACCTGAGTGTTTGCTGCAGAACCACCCTTCAGGCTGGAGCCCACCTCTGGAGAGGCCAGTTGGGGCTGGGAGTTGTGTCAGGAGCTCTACAGCTGAAACTGGCTCCGCAGTTTGTGCTAAAGAGCAAAGCTCCTGCCGCGTTGGGTGTAACTAACAGATATTCTGCGGGTGAGGATCAGAGAAATACACGACTGATTTGTGTTTTCATGAGGGGAGCGTAGCATGGGTGATGCAGGGACTTGTGCAGAGCAGGCACTTCTTCATTGCTGGTGAGCTTTAAGTACACTTTGATTTTCATAGGCACAGAGAAAAAAAAAATCTATTAAATCTGTGTGCCAGTGAGAGAGTGTTTTCTGTCGTACACCTCAAAGCGATTTGCCCAGCATGGGGTTCCTGTGGGTTAAAAAGAAAACACACACTTCACCCTGACAGATCTCTGACTTGGTGCTGCTCATTTTCCCAGACATTCTCCTACAGGAGTCTGGGTGTGAGCCGAAGCCAGAGCTCGTTCGCAGGAGAGCACCTGGAGCTGGGAAACCTGTGTCTTTGCTGGGTGATCTTTTGTGTCACAGCTTTGCTTTCTCTTTGTAGAGATCTCAAGCTGGACAACGTGATGCTGGATAGCGAGGGGCACATAAAGATCGCCGACTTCGGCATGTGCAAGGAGAACATCTGGGATGGGGTGACGACCAAGACCTTCTGCGGCACTCCCGACTACATCGCGCCTGAGGTAAGGGTGCGGAAAGGCGGCGGGCGCTCCGCAGGCACTTCGGGAACCTGTCGGACGCTCTTTCCCATGGGTGCCCTTGCTTTGGGTGGCTTTCTGGCTGAAACAGGGACGTTAGTGAATTCACCATCAGCACAGTCCGCCTTGGAAGGAAGCAGCAATGTTGGATCTGCCTCTCTCTGTGTCTCCATGTCCCGCTCCTCCCCCCCAGTACACACAGGAGGACTGTGCTGGTCTGCCTGCGGTGTGTTTTCCCTCTCTGGGTGTTTGTCCCACGTCGGTACTGCTGGTGTCACTGTGCCTGTCCCACCCTTGGCACACTCAAGCCCCGCAACGGCTGCTCCCCACACGCTTCCTTGCTCCTGGAGGAGAGGAGCCCAGGAGCTCAGCTCTGCCCCTCGCCATGTGACGGTCGCTTCCATCACAACGTGACCCATGGGGGAAAACGGAATTATTCGTGGGTAGCGCTTCTGTGTGAAGTGGAAATCTTTAGATCTCTCCAGCTTGTTACTTGTCATGAAGGGCTGTGTGTCTGAGGAGAAGAAGAGGCTCCCTGTCTGCAGATCACCCCAAAATTGCTTTGCATTTGGTAAAAACTTGCATGATGGAGTCACGTGTGACACTTCTGTGAAGTGCTGTATGGGTGGGGTTCCGTGTCAGACCGGTGCCGTTCAGGGGGGTAACTACACCCAATATCTGTTCCCTTAACATAGAAACATCTCTCTAAATTCTCCTCACTCTGCTGAATTTTCAATGGCGAGATTAATATTTATTCATTTAAATATTTTAGAGGAAGAGATCCTCTTTGCTAGGACACGGGCGCTTCTGTAGTAAACGGCGCCGTGTTCTGCTGCAGCCAGGGAGGTTTCTAATTACTCGTTCAAACGTGTGTGACGTGTCCTCATCCCACCAAGATTAATATTGGTGTTCTCTTGGTACGTAGCTCAGGTGCTCTCTGTGATTAATACTCTTTCAAAGCAGGACAAATGACCAGTTCTCTTGGTATTTGCCTGAGCATTATCACTTACGCTCTTATTTTCTTCTTTTTTAATTTTCTTTTTTCCAAAAGAAAAACAGAAAATGGGAAATTAGGATGCAAATCACTCTGGTAGCCAGTGAATGCTATTAACACCTGCTACCAGTGGGTCTCAAATGAGCGAATATTCCCATCCCCTACGCCGTAAACAGCAGAAGGTGGCTGCGGTTCTGGCAGGGTCTCCTGTGGGGCGGCCAAGCCCGTGGCAGAGCCGAGGTCCCTGTGCATAGGTCTGCTTTGAGGCCCTTCTGCCGGACCCTGCTCCCTCCCGTTAGGAAGCCACAATGTTCTCCAGCCAACGTGTCTTCAGGGTAACAACGTCCTGCGATGTGCTTGACCCATTTTAAGGGCTTTTTCTATTCTAAGGTACAGCTCCGCGTGCCAAGGGGACGGGCACCGAGCGCAAACCTCCCCATGTGTGTCATTTCCTCTGAACAAAACGTGTTCTTCAGCTGCTGGGTTTTGACCTTCCCTAACGTGCAGTTGGCGACTTCCATTTACAGAGACTGCTTTTCTGAAAGAATTTCTTCTAAGTGCTCTTTTCCTTTAAGGGCCTTTGTGGTGTGTGAGGTTCACACCTAAATTTCCCAGAGCGCTCTTGAATCATCTAAAGAACAAGGGGGAGGAACTTCCAGTGCTCTCGGTCGAGGAATTTTGGAGCTGAATTGCGGCATCTGATCTCGGTGGGAAGGGTCAGGCCGTTCGGGGGATGTTGTCAGAGTCGGGTCACCCCCTTTGAATGCTTCCACAGGATGGGACTCGGCTCTTCTTAGGTGGGGTGGCAGCGCCTGACCTGCATCTTGATGCACCTCCCGGTGGGACCCCACTGGACACGGCACAGGTCCTTGGTGAGGGCAGGGCTGGCTGAAATAGGGGGGCTTTGGAGGTTGCTCAGAGCCGTGGGACTGGGACGTTGCTCGGGAGCAGGGGTCGGAACGGCAGGAGCAGACCTCTGGGGCTGGCTTGCTGTGTACGTTCTCCTCTGATTAGCATACCATTTGCATTTGTACTCAAGTAGAGGAATCTTTGCAGAATAGAATCCTGTAATTAGGATGAATAAATCGCGTAATTGTTTTGCATCCAGTAACAGATGGCAAAGCCCAAGGCCTGTCAAACCCCAACCGCTGAAATGACGCCCGTCAGCAGCAGCCCAGCAAATTAACTGGAACTTGAAAGACCCTTCAAAGCAGAAAGGTGCCCAGGGGAGCCTGGCTCCTCCTGCGGTCCCTGGGCTGGAGCTGGAACCGCACCCACTCAGCCTCGTGCCACAGCCCAGGGGGGCTGGAGGGTGCGGGGATCCCCTGGCTGAAGGGAAGGGAGCAGGGGGCTGGCTTCGGGCAGTTTCCCCTTGGTAGAACCCAGCATCTTGGTGCCTTCCTGAGCCCAGGGACACGGAGAGCCGAGCAGGGGAGGTTCTGTGGGTCTCTGCCAGGGCTGGGGCCGTTTCTCCACCAGCCACTTGTCTTGTTTGTGTGTGGGATCTTGCTGTCGGGGCTCAGCTGGAGATACCGCAAACCTCTGAGGCGCTCGAGTGAGGTCGCTTGCTCCACGGAGTCAGGTGAGCTGGGTGGCTTTGCTGCAGGGCCGTGTGGTTATGAAACTGAGGGTGTTTCACACTTTGCAGAGTAAATCGTGAAAAAATACAAAAATTCATGGTGCCTTATCCTGAATAAATGTTGATGTTTTAAAATTTAAAAGAAAAAGAAGAAACCCTGAAGTTACATCCTAACTCCTGCACAACCACCCTGCTGAGGAACAGGGTGCAGCCATCGGTTATTAGGTTATTTTGTGAGAGATGTTCTGCAATAAATAATAGAAAACAAACTGTCAGCCTGGAGTACAGAGGGTTTGTCAACCCATTTGCTGCATGGCTGCTTTAAAGGGCCGCGTACCATCCACGGAGGGCCACGCTCTGTTGTTTCAAACCAACTGCACTGAAATCAGCAGGGGAAAAATGCCAAAGTGCATCGGGGAAGGCAGGAACGGCTGCTCCCGCTCCGACGAGCCCGGCTGTGGCGAGTCTGCAGGAGCACAGCAGAGATGCTGAAGTTCTGTCTGAATCAGGATGAATCTGTCTCAAATCACAGGGAATATTCTGGATTTTTTTCTACTATTTCGTGCACATTTGACAGCTGATTTTTTTTTATTTTTTTTTTTCCAAGTTGCCAAACCCTTCGCTTACCATGTTCTGTTTATAATCACAACTTCCCACCATTCAGGGACTGGTGTCTCAGTAAATGACCTTGTCCTTTTGACCCGGACTGCAGCTTGTAGTTAGTTTGCGTTGTGCCAACAGGTTAAAAATGGGAATGTAATCCTGCTGTTTGTCTTGTTTTCAGATAATTGCTTATCAGCCCTATGGGAAGTCCGTGGACTGGTGGGCGTTTGGAGTCCTGCTCTATGAAATGTTAGCTGGCCAGGTAATTGAATTTTAATCGATTCCTCTGGGATTGTGTTGAATTCCACCGTGAGTGTATGCTGACGTCTCACTCGTTTCGTCGCTGGCACATGACGGGGGGTCCTCTCCTCGGTGCTGGAGCGGGAGCCACGGATGCAGCTCTGGGGACCGCGAGGCTGAGCCACAAGTCTCGGCGCAGCCGGGGATGGTTCCGTGGCTGAAGATCGCAGCAGCAAGCGGCAGCTCACGGATCTGGAGGTGCCGCTGAACCTCTGTTTGCTTTTCTCTAGGCTCCCTTTGAGGGAGAAGATGAGGATGAGCTCTTCCAGTCCATCATGGAGCACAACGTAGCCTACCCCAAGTCCATGTCCAAGGAGGCCGTGGCCATCTGCAAAGGGGTAAGGGCTAGCCTTCCATTTTGGGGAGGAGGGGGAAGTGTGGCTGGTGGGTCCCAAGCTCCTTTTCACCCCTCCCCGCCCTGTTCCAGGCTGTGGGCTCCCAGCACGAGGGGAATATGACAAAACTCGATCATGTTCTGGTTCCCCTGCTCTCTCTCTGCTCCCAGCAGCTTGTGCTGCTCCCTGTGTATGTGCTAAAAACAATTAAAAACAACGCCTAGATCCTTTCCGTGCCGTTACGCTGCTCTGAGCAGAAGCCCAGGTGGGACCTGAGGGCTGGCCTGTCTCCACTCAGCTGAAGGTCAGGGGAAAATTGGAGCATTGGCTGGGATGTGGGCGATGAGGACATCTGCCCAGAGACCCTCCTCCCATTTTGGAGACAACAGGGGAGCTTTTTGCATCTTTGCCTCAAACAAAGAACGATGCTCAGAGGAAGTGGACGTGATTTCCGAGAAGTTTTCCTGAGATCAGGTACAAAGGCTTCATCCTGCAGAGGTTTCCATTTAGCTCTGATGAGTTGCCCTTTAGGGCCCCCTGAAGTTCCGTCCTGGTGAGCGTCTCTGTTGGGTCAGGGCAGTATTGTCCTTATTGTGTCTCTTAATTTGCAATGAAGCTCTGCACTGCCCAGTGTCCTGAGCTCTTCGTGGACTGGGCCTAGGCAAGACTTAAATGCAGTCTGAGCTGATTTAGGTGATGAATAAAGGTTGGCTAGGTCCTGATGTCATCAGGCATGTGGATATTGCTTGGGACTGAGCCTCATCTCAGCCAGCTGGTGTCAAGCAGGGCTATAAATATGTGTTTGTGTAGGAATTTTTTAAAAATAAATGTTTACTTTTAATAGTTAATATTGAAAATATCTGCGCGTTCTATGTCTCAAAATAGTGTTTCTATCCACAAATGACACATCTTGCACTCAACGCTCCCACTGTGGCATTTCAGAGCCTCTTCCCAGTGTTGCCAGGATTCCAAGCTAGTGTAAGGGAGGAGCCTTCACGTGTCCCGTGGGGAAAAGCTGCTGCAGGTGCTCCCTGCCTGGAGGAGGGTGCAGGGAGGGGGTGCTGTCCCAACCACCAGGCACCTGCAGCAGCAGAATGGAGTCAAATCGAGTCCTTCATTCAGAAACCACACTGGAAAGTTCTCCTCTGGAGAGATTCCCAGCCAGCCTGGACCCTGCACTGCTGGGCCCTCTGCTCTGGGTGATCCTGCTGGAGCAGGGGGGTGGCACCAGGTGAGCTCCAGAGGGACCTTCCAACCCCCACCGTGCTGGGATTCTGGGCTGGAAAGGGAGATTTATACAAACTTTCTCATTGTCTCTTATTCCTCTTGCTAGTTTTGGTTGGGACACGAGGGGAAAGTGCCCTGTGTCCCTGGCGAGGCAGGAGGGAGGGACGATGCTCGGCGCCGCTGAACATCGTTATCCCTGTTATCGGTGTCTGAGGGAATGGTGCTGGTGAGGCAGCGGAGGCAGGAACAGGGGCGAGTCTCCCTGTCAGCTTTGTTTGCTGTTGCATCAGTCGAAATGTGAGAGCTGTAAATAGACGAGAAGAGACCGTGACTGCAGCGTCTGCTGGGTGTAGCGGAGATGGCTTTTCTCACTTTGGGAAATGTGAGGCTGCATGGGAGGACATTTGGCCACGTGTAGAGAGCTTGGTTCTTTATAGATTCTGGGTTTTTTGGTTTGTTCTTTTGGGGTTGTGGTTTTTTGGTTTTGTTGTTTTTTTGCAGCGAGTGGTGGCTCCCTCTGCACAACTGTTGTTGTTTCAGGGAAGCGCACAGAAACTCCTGACAGGCTGTGCTGCCAACAGACTGCTACACCAGGAAGTTTAATTAAAAATATGGGTGGCATTTAAGAACTGTCAGTAATCAGGAGACAAAGTATTCATATTTTCCCCTGGAATACAGTAAAATAGGTCTCAATTAACTGTGGGGACATGGAGGCCACGCTGTTGGTGTTATGCATGGTCAGTCTTCCAGGAGGACACAAACCCAGCCTTCCATCCGTCCAGGGAACAAGCACTTGGAAAAGCCTCCGCTCTGAAATGCAAAGGGTTTGGTATTTCACTGCCGTGCTCTCCAAGAGAATTCCGGTGTTCCCACGCGGTTTCCCTCCGTCGTGCCAGTGCCAGTCATCGCTTAGAGTTGCACAGCTCGGAGATGAAAAGCATTTGATCCTGAAAGCCTTGCCTCGGCCCGAGCCAAGAAACAAGCGCTAATCAGAGATCCTTGGCTGGGAAGCAAAACGGAGAGTTAACCAGAACACGGCTCCTTGACTCGACAGTCGGCATCAATTAGCGGATCAAACGGAGCATTTCCCTCCCTCCGCTGTCAGCTTGGGCCGTTCTCCCAAAGCTGATGCCGGAGCCACTGTTCTGTGCTGCAGGTCGCTCGGCTTCGCTCTCCTGAGCTCTGCTTTGGTTACCGGGAGCCAGGCTTCCGTCTCCGAGCCGCGGGGCGACGTGCGTGCCCGTGCCCGCCGCCGCTTCCCGGCCCATATGGAGGGGTCTGGCTGTGCCTGAGCAGAGCAGCCCTTTCCAGGTGAACAGATTGCCTGCGAATATCAGCTCCCTCTTTCATCTCTGCCTGGTAGCAAAGGCGTAAAGTGGCACATTTGCCGCAGTGGAGTTCAGAGGTATTTGGAGTGGTGTTTCCGCTGGTGGTGCTGCCTGGGAAAAGCGCGGAATAGCTGCTCAGTGCCTGTTAAAGACGTTCCTTCACCCTGGGTTTCCTGTAGCAGAGTCTCAAGCATCAAATCTTATAATTTATGTAGATGGTAGAGCTGGGTGCTTCCAGAAAGGGACCATGAACAAAGACATCCTTGGGCATTTATACCCTTACACTTGAAGTTCCCCTCCCCTCACGCAGTGGTTCTGCCCAACAGTGATATTTGGGTCTGGGGTCGTCTTGTTCCTCATTGGATCCTTTCTCTGTCTCTTGGCTGGTAGTTCCTTTTCTTATCTTGAGGATGCAGCTTTTGCTGATGAACGTGGTACCTTATTTTTCACAGGATGCAGCTTCCTCAGGGCCTGCTTCATGTAACCAAGTCTGAGTTGAGCACAAGTTCACCGCTTGTGGCCTAAGGCATCAGTAAATCCAGTGACTCATGCTAAGTAAAGCCAAACACCTCAACATGAGGGAAAATCTTCTTTCCTCTGAGGGTGACGGAGCCTGGAACAGGCTGCCCAGAGAGGTGGTGGAGTCTCCTTCTCTAGAGACTTTCAAACCCCCCTGGATCTGTTCCTGTGTGGCCTGCCCTGGGTGATCCTGCTCTGACAGGGGAGTTGGACTCAATGATCTCTAGAGGTCCCATCCAACCCCTACTATTCTAGGATTCTATGGATCAGCTTTGCCTCTGGGTGCAAAATGTGCTGCTGTTAAATGAAGGCCATGAACACGCCGTGTTCGCTTGCCTTCCGGAGACAGAAAATAGAGCTGTGGTTTAGCAAAGCAGTTAACCCAGACCTGGGCTTGCCCTGTGTCTGAGCTCCAAACACCAGAGCAACCATTACAGGTGATTTGGTCTAAAATATTCTTCCTTATCTGTGAAAGCCTGAAGGGTTTTTGCTGCATTGGCACAGGGATTAAATCAACTTGTTCCTGTTTAATGCAAACAAAGCTAACTGATTATCCTACCTAAGCCAGGACAATCAATCTGCGTGTTTATGGGGTCCTGTGTATCAATAGCAGATGGTACCTTCGTGCTCGTGTGCATCAAAGCACAATGGGAAAGCAGGAAAATTAAATTTCTGGATGCGTACGTGGAGAATACCGAACACCTGCACTGTAGTGCAGCTCTGCTCAACTTTACAGGCAGGTACACGAAGTAGAAAGTATTTTATGGTTCATTAGTCGGCCGAGCTGCTCTGAGTCCGGTGTTGCTGTGGTTGTGTTCGGCTGGGGGCGGGGGGGCCTTAACCGCAGCACTTCAGTTTGCGGGGCAGGTGTGTGTAAAACAGTTGCCGGCGCAAGGCAGCGGGGATGAACCTGGAAAAAACCTTTCTGCGTGGAAGAGCTGATACATATAGGGCTGGGTTTTGGAGGGAGGGGGGTGAAGCATCTGCAGGCAGCGCGGTGGCTGAGGGTCAGCAGATGTGAGTGGAGTTTAGAGGCTTTCTCTGGGTGCCCGTGGGCGAAAGGGGCTCTCCCACCAGGGAGGGTCGGCTCAGGGGGAGCCCCATCGTGGCACAGCCTTGGCAGCTTCACTGCCCTCCAGGAGGGAGATGCTCGGGCATCCAAGAGCTTTAGTGTCAACGGAGGCACCGATCTGGCCGACACAGACCTGCTCTGCCTCCTGGCCCCAAACGCTGCCGGCAACAACTGGAGGTGTGTTGGTCTGTTCAGGATTAGCACTTAACAGAAAAGACCCACAAACAGGTTCTTCTTCACGTTTGCTGGCAGCGAACTAAGCTACTGGATGTGACAGCCAAACCGCTAAATCAGTTTATTCACACAATTCAGGCTCACACCTTGTTGTCGGGTTCTTGCTTTAGGAAAACTTATGAGCCACAGGGTGCTTCTTACTCTCCTGCTTGAGCACAGCTCAGCAGGACCCGATTGAATTGTCAGGGCGCTGTCCGGAGCCTGCTGAGGAGATGCAAAGAGCCTCTGGTTTAGCTGAACCTGAGTCAGATGGAAGCAGATGTCGTGAAAGCCAAGGCACGCGAGGGTCAGGGGCACGGCTTCGCCGGGGCGGGCAGACACCGGGCCCGGGTGCCAAGGGTGGTGTGAAAGCTTTTTCCGAAGGGCCGCGTGCTGCAGGACCGTCGGCGGCAGCCCCAGCGGGGATGGGCTCTGCGGGGCTGATGCTGATGCCGGTCACATCCCCGCTCTGAGGAGAGGCAGGTCTCGCCATCTGGAAAATCTCTTGTCCAGCTTGCAGAGCCTGGTGAGCCCTTGCTGTTTGCAGATGGGCTTTCCAGGGGGTGATGCTGCTTCGAGGAAGCCTGGCTCCATCAGTGCTTCGGCTGCAGGATGCCTTCGCAGCTGGCTGCCCACGAGTGCCGGGCCATTTGCTAGCACAGCGGTGAGCCACTCGCTCTTACTTCACTATAGTTTTTTCCTCTTTTAGGGTTTTGGAGTTTTCTTTGCAGTCACTTCCTTGCTTTCACCTCCCTGTTGTAGCAAGGCTTTTAAAGATCAGCTTCGCTGAGCAAGTTTGGTTTGTGTGGTCGTGGGTGGCAGGGCTGACTCGTGTCAAAGCCTCACACCGTGGGGCAGAGGAGCTCTGCCTGGACGTGAGACCCGGCGGGGGTCACCAGCTCCCTGTGGCACCGCAGGCTGCCCGATGCACTTATTTTTTTCAGAAGGTTTTTACTTACAAAAAGCTGGTCTTTCAGGGGTGGGCCATTCTCAACAGGAGGGTGGGAGATTTCTCGGTTCTCCTTCCGCAGAGCTGTGGGTGCACTGTCCCTCCCGGGGGGTCTCCTGCAGACCCACACCCTGGGATGCAGAGTCAGGCTTGCGGCACCCTCTGCACAGCTCTGGGATCAATTTAACTGCCCTCCTTTTAATAAAGTAGTCCTTTTGTTGCAGGTATGATGCTCATATTTGCTGTGTTTATCGACATCTGAGCAATCTCAGGGTTCTCCGTCAGATCTCCAAACACAGCTCGAGCAATGCCCCCAGGATATTAATGTTTGTACAGACACCCTTAAGGCCTGTGGCCTGTTTCACTTTCTTATTGAGCCAGTGAAGAGGAGAAGTTGAGATGATAAACAACGTTAATGGACTGTTTGCACTTTTTTTTTTCTTTCTCCAAATTGTCTCTTTCATTACAAATAAAACTCTTGTTTGTGCTGCTGTGGCCCCGGGATAGTGGGAGTTCTACTTCTCAGGCTAATGAAAGCTTTTGTGGGCAAATTGTTCGTCTTAAATTAGCAGTGGCCTTCAAAATCCATTATGCAGATGCTGAGATGTTTGCTACCAAGCAAATGTGGCAGCTTTGCATGATTCTGCTCCCCTGCTGGAGCAGGCTGGTGAGACAGCAGCGGTGTGAGCAACTCTGCCAGCACCCTGGTGTTATTTCTCTGTGGACCAGTTTTGTTCCCAGAGGAAAAGGGGATGTGCTCATCCCACCCAGTGCTCATCGCACTCAGCACTCATATACCTGTGACCTGCTTAGTTCGTGTCATAAGCCATCAACTTTCCCTATCCCTGGAGCCTCTCCAGCTTCTCCCTCTGTCCTCTGCTTTGAGCACCAGGCAGAGGAGGTGGCAGCTGCTCATGAGTGGGGTGTCCTGGGGCAGCGACCGCATGGCGTGGGCTGCCCAGCCGGGCCTTTGGACAGGACTTTGAGGAACCTGGTCTAGGGGAAGATTTCCCCCCACGGCACGGAGTCAGAACTGTATGATATTTAAGGTGCCTTCCAGCTCAAACTGTTCTGTGATGGGAGCACCCAAGGGACTTCTCAAAGTGGACGTTTTGGGGAGCAATTGACCACTCTGTGAGTGACTGTTTCTTCTCTTCCTCTCCCCAAGCTGATGACCAAGCACCCTGCCAAGCGACTGGGCTGCGGCCCAGAAGGGGAGCGGGACATCAAGGAGCACGCGTTCTTCCGCTACATCGACTGGGATAAGCTGGAGCGCAAGGAGATCCAGCCGCCCTTCAAGCCAAAGGCTGTAAGTGTGGCTGCGTTACGTGTGCGCGTGTCCCCCCTTCCTCTCTCCTCCTCGTGCTCGTGGGCACGCGCCCAGGCGTGCGCGGCGCTGCCATTTCTCATCGCGTCTGCTCGGCGTTGGCTCGTGCCGGAGCTGCTGTGGGAGGATAACTCTGGGCCGCCTGCTCTCGTTCTGACTTGCAGAGGCAGAAGCACCACGCGTTTGGCTCCCAGATTTAAGTGCATTGCAATATTGTCTCTCTGTCATCGCAGGGGTCGGTCTTCCTGTTGGTTCTTTTTCCTCCCTTCTTCTTAAGCTGAACAGATCTCTCTTTTTTTTTTTTTTTTTTTTTTCAATATAACCTTTATTTCACTATCTAGCTCAGCACCGCAGTCTGAATTGGCAGCGGAGCCGTATTTCACCCCACGGTTTCTCTCCAAGGTGCAGCAGTGGAAGGCGGGATGGAGCCCGGCTCATGCGCGGGTGCTGAGGCGAGTGGAGAGGAGCCATGCAGCGAGGAGAGCCTGGCTGTGCTCGCTCTCCTCTCTGCCTTGCTTTGAGACGGGCTCTGCTAGCGAGAGAGACGCCGTGCGAGCCGGGAGCGCGAGGCTGTCGGGAGAGATAAGCTGCGAGCAGCGGAGCTGAGGTGGAGGCAGGAGTCATCTGAAAGCTGGTTGTCAAAAAAAGACAAGAGTACTTGACTGCTCCTTGTTCCGGCGTCTTTGCAGGGACGTCTGTCTGTGCAGTGCCTGGGCTGGTGCAGCCTGAGCTGCAGAGCGGGGCTCGGGCGTCTCTGTGTGACCCTGAGCACATCATTCTGCTGTGTCTCTTTGCCTCTGGTCTCTCTGCCCTTCCCCAGAGAGGATTCTCTGGCACCAGTGACCACGTAGACTCAGGGACAAGGGTATCTCCCTGGATTTCTTTATTGCCCAGGAAGGTGGTAGCTGCCCCATCCCTGGCACCGTTCCAGGAGAGTTTGGCAGGGGCTCTGAGTAACCTGCTCTAGTTGCAGACGTCCCTGCTCCCTGCAGGGGGGTTGCACCAGATGAGGTGGAAAGGTCCCTTCCAACCAAAAACATTCTGTGGTTCTGTTTCTCTGCCCTTTTGGGACTGGCAGGGTCAGTGTTTGAACTTCTCAGTGGTGGTTCAGGTCCTTAAGGCCTGGGCTTATTGATACATTTCCACCTCCTGCATTTCTGGTCGCTGCTGTGCCCTGCTTGGGCACTGGTGTTTTACAGAAAACTGAGTCCAAAGTTTAATCTGATTTATGTGGCTGCTATGGGCTGGTATTTCACCCCATGAGCGAGGTGGGGATGTTGCATGCTCTCTTAATCCATCATCCTGGATCATAGCTCGGAATCCAGAGACGCTCCATGGATTTAACTGAGCCTCCCACTGCCCTTAACAACCTTGGACACATCTGTTTTTCCTCTGCTCTGCAGTAAGCCTGTTCTTTTGGAGACACCACCTCAGTGCTCAGAAAAACTCTGCTTTTGGGGAAAACATGATGTGGGAACCCGTTTGGTGGGAGCTCCTTTTGCTCTCCCCCCTCCAGGTACCTCTCAACTCTAGCAGCCCTTGTCCCTTCCACAGCTTCTTGCTTGACTGATGAAATACAAGTAAAGGCCCATCAGCTGGGCCTGGCATGGGGCTCAGACTGCCTTCTGCATCAGCAAAGAGAAAATGTCCTGTCTCAGAAATGTGGAGCCCAGGTTGCTGGGGAGGAGCTGGTGGTGGTCAGCACAGAGATCCATGTGGCTCCTGCTTTCCTTCCCCTCGGAGGCAGGAGTGGGCCGTTTGTACACGCCGTGATTTGTTGGCTCGGGAAGGGACCCGACCTTTGTGCAAAGGCTGCTGAGACACGAGCTGGGTGGTTTGCGAGCTCCAGCGTGGGTGGGGGGACACTGGAGCTCACTGGGAGGGCTGAGCCGGCACTGGGGCTTCAGGGGTCTTTTTCTGCAGGAGCTCCTTTCTGCTGAAATCCATAATCGTGCTCTTTCCCACCTTCGTGTTGGTTTGCTGATGAAGCTGTAGCTGCGTCCCCCTCCTCCACGTCTGCCCTTTCTTCCTGAGCAGATCCCCAGCGACGCTCTTTGCCTTGGGCTCTGGCACAGCGTTGTTCTCTGGTGTTGTACCGTTAAAAACAATTCAATTCTGCCAAAAGTACCTTCGTACCAGCTTTCTGTCTTCAAATGCGCGAGTGCTGTCCTGCTTTAAACGTCTGTTTCCTTAAAAATCCTTTTGATGCCGGCCCGTGGAAGGGGGACGGCAAAGATGCCGTCTGTCGCTTGTCGCCCAGCGGCTGGCGCTGGGGAGAATTCACCATTTGATAGGACGAGAAGATTAACAGCAAGGTAGGCACAGGAGATTTAGGATTTAGGTAGGATTAAGACAACTCAGGTACCTGCTGATAGCTGATATTTCAACAGCAGTGGATCTGTGCAGGAAAACACGGCTCCTTTCACACCAGCTGTGAGCGCGGAGCAGAGCAGCACAGAAATGAAAATCCTGGTTTGGGCACTTTCACGATGTACTTGGGTGGGTCACAAGGAAAGACGTTGTTACTGCTCCTGATCTCTAGTTGGACATGCAGGGCTCGTGGGCTTGCTGGAGTGCAGGGCTTGTGGTGCCAGCCTGGCTCTTTACCTTGTCTTAAGTCTTTTTTTTTTTTTCCTTTTTTTTTTCAAATCTATAATCATAGAATCATTCTGGTTGGAAGACACCTTGCAAATCATCGAGTTGAAAAAAAGAAGATACAAAGATAAGATTACAGCGATTGTTTGCAATCCAAAGTTTCAAAATATGGAATAATACAAAAAATATGGCCTTGGTAGCTGCCCACAGCCTTCCTGTGTCCCAGCACCGTGTGGTGCCTGAGCACTTCAGCCCTTTGAGCACAAGGCTCCCTGTTGATAGAACAAGAGGAATCGGCCTCAAGTTGCCCCAGGGGAGGTTTGGGTTGGAGCTGAGGATCAATATGTTGCCCTGCAGGGTTGTCCAGGCCTGGCTCAGGCTGCCCAGGGCCCTGATCCCTGGAGGGGTTTCCAAGGCGTGGAGATGTGGTGCTGAGGGACAGGGCTCAGGGGTGCCCTGGCAGGGATGGGGCAGCGCTGGGACTCCAGGAGCTGAAAGGTCTCTTCCAACCCAAACAATTCTGTGATTCTTAGTTGGGGTGAGCAGAGCCTGGTCCAAATTGTCTTTAGCATCACGTCAACAAATCCTGCTTCTCAGAAGGTATCATTAATTCACGTTTGCACATTGCTCAAGCAGCACAAACCTCCCGGGCTGTGGCCGGGCGGGGGCAGGAGGGGGTGCGGTGGAGGCACCAGGGGAAGTCCGGTTCCAGGGCAGGCAGGTGGGCAGCTCACCTGCTGCCTCCACAGCTCTGCCCACGGAGGGTGGTCCCCATCCACACCCGCTCTCCTCAGAAGCATCTTTGCTGGTTCATCTCTTCTGTAGCACCCACAATTTCTTTCTTTTATTTTTTTTTTTGCCACGTTTTTCTAATTCTGTGACATCCCTGCGGGTAGCGAGCGCGGGTATGGGAAGGGCTTCACATCCCAGCCCATCACGGCCTCCATCCTCCTACAGCAGCAGGAAAACAGACCCTTCAGCCCTCTGCCTGGCTGGGCTCGTTACGTGCCTGGAGCTCAAGATGAATTCCCAAGAGCTCCCGTGTTGCTTCCTGCTTTGTGCTTGATTAACCTTTATCAGAGAGACGGTAACGAGACAGATCAGGGGCTCGGTTGTCTTTGGTGTGCAGAAACTCGGCGGGTTTGACGTGGGGCTGTGCTTGGCTGCTCCCTGGTTTGACTTGTGCATAACAATTCCTTTCGTGGGTCTGGTTTACCCTGGGAAGTGTATTTACACTTGCCTGCTTTCCCTGTCTCTCGTTGAGATAATTATTGTTTTTGGTATCTAATTACTCCTTTACTTTACATGAAGCCTGGTGATTTGAAAACTCTTCTCATTTTGAAAGCATTGAAATCACACGGCAAAGCGCAGGATTACTCACAACAGGACAGTGGTTTGAAAAATATTGCCTTTAATCTAATAATTTTTAATTGCATAAATTAATTTTCCTCTAACTGCTTTGAATTAATTAATATTGAAATGCCATTTATAGACCTGGATGGGTGAAAACTCCAGTTCTCCTGCCTGTGCATTTTTATAGCCTTAGTTTCAGCCTTTACGAGGTGAATTCAGATGTTTGCATAAGTAATTTCCTCATTAGGAGCGATTTAAGGATCGAGGGGGCCAGCGGCGGGCAGGAGCACGCTGCGGGGGAGCAGCCGAACGCGTTAAGGTTAAACATCTCCTCTCGTAATCGAGTCGAGAGTCCCTCTGGTAGCCTCAGGGTCTCGTAAAGACTTTCTCTGGGATTCCCCCCTGATTATCCAGCGGATATTTTCCGTGCATTGGGCAGAAGCTCGGCTGTGTTCATCACAGAGCGATGGAAGCCGGGGTCCCACAGCAGGGACTCTGGCAGTGAACGCTCCCAGCCTTTGCCTGGAGCAAGGATGGAGCATCCTGAGCTGGGATCTGGGATCATCAGATGGGCACTAGCGAACAAACAGCACCTTCGTCCCCCTTGCCCAGCTCAAAGGGGCCCTTGATGTGGCCTCAGATTCCCCCAAACACGATGCATCTCTTGCCAGAAGTGCCCAAGATTCCTAATCCTCCCCAGGTTGCCAAGGAGCTGGGTTTCTAACCCAGAGCAGCGAAAGGAAGGGCAGACTTGCCCGAGAGATGCCTGTGAAGCCGGTGGGATTGTGGCTTTGAGCCAAAAAAAGGGGAAATTGAGGGCGTGTTCAACCAAAGCGGGGGCTTTGTCACAGCAGGAGAACGGCCGTTTTTTTATGATCTTTGATTGCATCTCAGGGATCAATGGGAAATATTTTATTATGCCTTTTTTTCTCTATTTGAAATCAAGCTAGAAAGTGATGAAATGAAAAGGCTATCTTGGAAGTTGACAGTTTTATTTCTGCAACTCGGGGAGGGGGGGAAAGTCATTCTGTGCTGGCTATAAATATTAGACAGGACACGTTGGGGATTTATGTAAGATAAATTCCCACCCTCCCCCTTTCTCCATTCAGGAAGGAACGATGCCTGTACATTAATACAAGACCAAAATGAGGCAGATTTTTCACGACGTGGGTTTAGATAGATGTAAAAATTCGTACAGCACGTCTCCTGCCCCTTAATGAGGAACCTCCTGTCAGAAGATTTAAAGATGGTGCCCCTGCAGCAAGCCACCGTTGGCTGTCCAGAGCGGTGGGCATCCTTCTTGCTCTCTCTTATCGCACCCCTGAGCCACACCTTGCATCTGAAACTCCAGCTGCTGCCAGTTGGCCACTGGAATAGAACCTGCCGCGTTCCCAGGAGCCAGTGGCCGTCTGGCATCACCGGGGCAGCAGAGAGCCACGGTCACAGCCGTTGGACCTTGGCTTTGGCCTTGGATGCGGCTCCCATAAACCCAAAGACCACTCCCAGCCTTTGAAGTGTATGTTTTATCCGTGTGAAGGCTCCCTCAGAGGAGGATATGCTGATTGCTTTGCTGACCAGGACAAGTCTTTGTGCGTCCAAACAGAAAGCCTGCAAACTTCACAAAGCTGGGTGTGAAATCCTGTGGATAGAGACGACTTTGAAAATTTTCCATCCACGTATTTGTGGCGTATTGCATTTTGAGGAGAATTATTCCTTGCCGATATACATATCAAATATCTATTTGTATTTTCTATCCAAATAACCGGAAGCATTTCACAAGGATTAGTCCTTAAATCTTCGATGAGGTTGCTCTTGTTTGATTGATTGATTGATTGATTGATTTATAATATTAATTTTTTTTTAAGAGGCAGCTCATTTCTTTATAGTGAGAAGGCGGCCGGTGCTGTCAGACAGTTCAGATGAGCCGCCCTGCGTGACTCCACCAGGATCTCCCAAAGCTAATGGGCAGTGACAGCTTTATTTTCAAAGCGCTGTAAGGCCCTCGCAGTATATTGGGAGTTGATAGAATCTGCAGGTTGAGCAGCTTATTAGCAGGTAAACCCTGCCACGTTCTGTGCTCCTGCTCGAATAACCCGAAGCCCTGCAGGCTTCCCCGGTAATCTTGCTCGTGGTTTGTTTGATCCCGGTGCTGAGAGGGAAGAGTGACGACGTGGCCTCGAAAATCATCGGTCTCTTTGTTTCATGACTTGAGCTTCCGGGCTTTGTGGTGCCGGCAACTTGAATTTTGGGCATTTATTTTCTATTTCGATGTTAATGCGATGGCTTTCGGGGAGGCATTTGGCTCTGGCAGGCTTGTCGAGCATCTAAACCAGGCTTTTGCCAGACTCTAAAGCTGTACTTGGTTGCATGGTCTGGAGCAGCGACCAGCTCTGCCCACACAGACTGGAGCGGTGACAGCTCGTGATGGAATTCCTTTTGGTGGGAGCTGTCAGCTCGTCTGGAGATCACCTCACTATTCGTTTCTGCACACCTACAAACCTCACTGCTGGCCTGGAGCAGAGGGTATCTGCCAGACTTTGAGCCTGCTGCTGATGCGGTGCCTGGTCCAAGCTTTTACAGAGAGGGTCTGGGGGCTTGGCAGCCCCTTCCTCTATCCCCCAGCACAGCCAAGGGCAGCTGGGGCAGGTCCTCCTCTACCGGTGCGATGCTCTTTGTAGGCTGCGGCAAAAGGCTTCTCAGGCTCATTTTGGGAAGCCGTCATCTTCGATGTCCTGGTGAACTGGTTTGCGCTGTGCTTGCATGTTTGGTCTGGGGGGATTTTGTTTGTCTTTGGATTTTTTTTGTTTGTTTGTTTGTTTTTTGGTTTTTTGCCTAACTTCTTCCCTGACCATCACCAACTCATTTTTGCATCAAAATACTTTAAAAAGAGCAAACCAGATAGTAACCTACCACACCAAGAGCAGCATCTGCTCTGGCCGGGGCTCAGGTGCGGGCTCGGCCGCAGGGCCAGGGGCAGGAGCCATATTCACCGGGGCTGATGCTGCAGTGCTGGTGCCACTGGCAGCCCAGGAGAGATGCAGGAGGGGAAACTGCCCCGAGTGAGTGTGAGTGCTGAGTTAGAAACTGAGCTGAGCTCCTGGTGGTGGCCAGGAGATGCGCTTGGGAGCAGAAGCTTGACGGATCTGGACTAGAAATGTGCTGTAGGTTGAGACGTGGCCTTGCAAAGTACGAGAGCTCCAGTGGTATGTAAGGATGGGCTTGGAGGCTTCAGCACAGCAGGAACCAGAGGTAGATCAGCTCAAATGTAACCCGTTGGACTTTTTCTAGAGACTTGAGGGTAATAAGTGTCTCACTTGGTGCTATAAGAACACCTAAGAGCTGCCAAAGGAACATGCCATTGGAAGCTGATGGATGTTCACGTTTCCTAATGTCCACGTCTTCCCTAAAACCTCTTCTCTGTCAGAGGAAGGAGCTGGGAAACGTTGAAGTTTACATGTATTTGTCTTCAATATTTCATTATATTTAGTCTGGTGTTTATTAAAAATGTAAATCTGTTTCCTTAGCAAATGGAAGTTAAATACCAGGAAGAATTGTCCCAGCACTTGAAGCGTTATGTTCTCCATGGGGAAATGGAGGGAGGGAAGTCAGGGACCGAGTGGTGCTGGCTTCTGCATCTCTTCGGAGAAAAGAGGCCCAGGAGAGCCTGGGTTGTGTGGAAGCTCTGGTAGGAGAGAGCGTTCGCCAGCCCTCAGAGCAAAGCTATCACGTGCAGCTGGCAGGGATGTGACAGGCGTGTGACAGGCAGTAATTGAGCACAGTCTGTAGCTGCTGCAGTGACCCGGCACCCACCTGGTGTTAGCTGTTGCTGTTGTTACTGTATTAAATCACGACTCGCAGCGCGGGAAGTTACAGGAGCCCTGTTTTGATTGCTAAGAGAATTAAACAAGGCACTTGGCTCCTCTCCTGACCTCTCCCTTCTGCTGCAGCGCAGCCGGACGGGTCCTCAGCACTGCCCAGGGCTCCTGTCCTGGCAGCCTGGGAGCAATGGGTGCTGAGCACCCCTCATGAGCATCCAGTGCTCTCCAGACCCCGTGCTCTCCTGCCCTGCAGCCCCGTGACTGCCAGGGCACTGGTCACCCAGATTCCAGAGCTTTGGGTTTCTTCTCTCGTCTGGCTTTGCCGGCTGCTCCTGGAGCTCTGCTTGTCATTAGCTGCCTTCAGGAGCAAGAGAGAAAAATGTCGCTGCGAGCAGGGTTTGCAGGGCCAGCCGGCCTCGTCCACTTGCAGCGGAGAGCTCTGGGGATGCCGTGCGGGGAGCCCAGCTGCCACGCACCACAGGGCGGCCAGGAGAGCCCCCAGTGCCCCAGCTCCTGCCTGTCTTGGCTGAGCAGCACCCCATACCCCAGTGTGGACCATCAGGGTCTGATGGGCTTGTTGGGAAGGCATGGAGCAGCCCTGGATGTGGGAGTGGAACTTCTCTCTTATGAGGAAAGGCTGAGGGAGCTGGGTCTCTTTAGCTTAGAGGAGACTGAGGGGTGACCTCAGGAATGTTTATAAATATGTAAAGGGAGAGTGTCAGGAGGATGGAGCCAGACTCTTCTCGGTGATGTCCAATGACAGGACAAGGGGCAATGGGTGCTGCTGGAGCAGAGGAGGTTCTAGGTGGATACAAGGAAAAACTCTTTCACAGTGAGGGTATTGGAGCCTGACCCAGGCTGCCAGAGAGGTTGTGGAGTCTCCTTCTCTGGAGACATTCAGAATTGCTTGGACAGAGCAGTTGGACTAGATGATCTTTTGAGGTCCTTTCCAACCCCTACCATTCTGTGGGCATTCCCAGGCACCCAGCAGCAGTTTCCAAGAGCTCTGCCAAAGGTGAGGAGCCTTCTCCTTGAGCAAGGGCAAGGAGAAGCCTCTAAGCGGTCCAGCCATGACGAGACCTTCTCACTCCCGGGGAAAGAGTGACAACCGAGTGGGTGAAGCCGCAGGTGGCTTTCAGCAGGCGGTGCCAGGTTGGAGGCAGCAGTGCTGCGCGCAGGCAGGGAACGGCGTCAAGTAATTGCTCTTCCATCTCATTCCTGTCCCGCAATTACTCGCTGCGTCCAGGCCGGTGGGTTTTACCGGTCTCCGGCCGTGCCGTGAGATAACATCGCCTCGCAATTAACAAAGCTCATGCCTGTTTTGCACCTTTTTCTGTTCTGCCACGGCTGCTCTGCGCGCGGCGGGGCTGGGCGGGTGGCTGCAGCCCCATCCCCACGCTGCTTGCTCCACCCACCATCCGTTCTTTTCTTCCCCTCATAGTGTGGACGCAGTGCTGAAAACTTCGACCGGTTTTTCACTCGCCATCCACCCGTCTTAACACCTCCTGACCAAGAAGTCATCAGGAACATTGACCAGTCAGAATTCGAAGGATTTTCCTTTGTTAACTCTGAGTTTTTTAAACCCGAAGCCAAGAGCTAAGTAGCTGTGTAGATCTCAACCCTGCACCTCCGTCATCCGGTCCCAGCTGCTGTTGTGGTGACATTTTCCATTGCAAAGCTTTGCATTCATGGTTTTTCTTTAGTACTGCTGCTAGAGTGACCATATTCCAAAGCCAGAAGTGTCTTCACAGGATTTAGGGCATGACCAAAGGGTGGGGGATGTGCTGTTAGCGCTGTAAATGTGCTTTTATGACGTTTCATTTGTAGAAAATGAGAAAGGTTCATTGGCTAACGGAGGTAAAACGGAGAGCTGTAAGCCGTGGCAATGAGGAGAAATCTCTTCAGCACGTGCTTCCTTCCCTGCTCTTCCCTTTTTCTAGTTTTTTAACAGAATCGTGAAAATTAAATATTTAACCTCCTTGGCTTTAGTGGCAAGTAAGTGTTTTTAATGAAGCCTCTCCCTGCGGTGCGGCTGCTGCTGGTGGAGCCTCTCAACTCCCCTCTCTGCTCCACAGAGCTGGAAATGCCGATTCCGGCGCCTTTGGCAGCTCTGTCGTGCGGTGCAGTGATGCCCACGGCAGCCACGGGCTCATCCCTGTGCAGCTTTGGGCAGGGGCAGTTCCTTGCGCTGGCAGCGCTGATGGACTGTTTGGGAAGTCAGATCTGCGGCTCGCAAAGATTTCTCCCAATTGTGCAGTTTCTAAGTGGCATTTTTCTAAAAAGCAGAAGAACCATATCTGGTTGCAAAGGGGGAATTTGAAAGAGCTGTTGCAGGTGCTTTCGAATCCATGGTCACCCTAGTAAATACCACACAACGTCGGTTCTCAGAGCAAAAACCTTTTCTTTTTTTCTTTTCAAATGCCAAAGCAATTGATTAAGTTTGTTACCTGCGCTTTAAATGTGTCAAAAAGTGGTATTAACACACATGGGATGCTATTTAACTTTGATCAGTATTGTGAATTCTGATAGGAAGCTTGTAAAGAAACTTGTTTCAACTTACAGTCCTACTTTTACAAGAACGCCGCTAGATGTTTCAATGGCCTAAGCTTCGTTTCTGGCATCAAAGGAAAAGTTTCAGGAAGGGTGAATTTCTCTTGAAACAATCACAATCATGCAGCTTCCTTTTTATGCTGTTCTGCAGATGTTCGTGGGCTATCACTGTATCAATCTGCTTTAACTTGTAATGTGCCATGGTTGGTTATTTTATTTTATTTTTTTTTCCGATATCGATTATAAAATAAAAAGTGAGAAATAACGTCAAAGAAACCTGCATGTGTTTGGCAACAATGAGTTTCCACAGTTTGGGGCTCAGAGATGCCAGGAGTGCTGGGAGTCGGGGCTGCCTCGTGTCGGGGGCTGGAAGCCCGTGGTGCTGGCTCAGGGCCGCAGCCTGGGCAGCAGCCTGGGCAGCAGCCTTCATCCCATCCCATCCTCCTGCTCCGCCAGTGGAGCCGTGACCCAGCCATCCTCTGCAGCGTTTGTCCCCAGACCAAGGTACAACCTACTGGAAGCCTCCTCCGTGCCGGCTCGTGCTGCGACGCCAACCCGGACAGAGAAAGGAGTTTCTCTGGGATGCCTCTCGGAGGGAAGATGATTTGGGGCATCAGGACGACTCTCCCGCGAGGCGAGAGGAGCTCTGCCGCTTGGGGATCTCTCCGTGCCTTGAACAGAGACGACTGCGGCAGGCGCTCCGGATTTCTGGGGACTGCAGAGGCAAAGCTCTCGGCGAGGCAGCGCCGTGTGTCGGTGACTCATCGCTGCCTGCGCGCTCTCCCAGGAGCAGCTGTTAAAAGCAATCGGCGGTTTCAGCTAAAGAGGGATTACAGGTCCCCGTTAACCTCCCTCCTGAGCACACGCAGAATTTCCCTTCCCAGTTTCCCCTCTGGAAATCCACTCCTGCTGAATTACTGCGGTTCTGAGCTCTGCAGGATCATGCCAAAAGGCACCGAACGACGGCACCGTAGGAGCTGCTCCCCAACATCCTTCGGAGCTCTGCTGTGAGGAAGGGGCTTGGAGATGGTTGGGGAGAGTTTCCATCCACTCTGGTCCAGGCACAAGTGCTGTTCTCGGTCAGAAGTGCCCACACTGCCCAGGGCATGTGGGAGCCTGAGCTGCTTCTGCCACAGTGTCCCTCCCGTGCTCCTCGTCACTCCCAGAGTCCACTAGCCCTTTGCTGGAGACATTTTCAGCCTTGAATCTGCCCCTGCCTTCCCTCTCTGTTTGCCAGATCCATGCAGCCATTCTCTACCTGCTCCCAGGCTGTTCATCATCTTTGACAGAGGCCAATTTACCGCCAATTTCAGGCAGAACTCAAGGTAAGAAATCAGCAAACCCCACTTGGCCGCGGTGGCAGCTGGGCGCTGCCGGTGCTGCGCTTTCCTGCCGAGCCCCCGGAGGAGTCAGGGGGAGCTGCTGGAGGCCGCTGTGCAGGGGGCGGTGGGCTGCCCTGATCCCCCTCCCCGGCACATCACAGCCCTTGCCAGAGCTTTCTGCCGCCCAAAAGCAGCAGGAGGTTTTTCTCCCCTGAGGGCTCCCAGGCTGAGCGCTCGCTCTCGCTGGTGTCATCAGCAGAGGCCTCTCGGAAGGGCTGGGGACCACGGTGGCAGTTTGCAGCAGCAGCAGATGTGGATCTTTCATTCCCCTTTGCAGCATCGCACAGCATTCCTGCTCGGGAGGAGCTCCTGCCTCGCTAGGACACTGTTGTCTTGGAACGCATTGATCTGGATCAACATGGCTCTCGAGAACCATTTGGTCAGCTCAGCATCCCTCCAGGAGCAGGGCAGGAGCCCAGTGCCACCATCAGCTCCTTCCTTCTGCACGTGCTGGGGCTGCAAGAGACCTTCTGTGCCACAGCTTCAGGACGGCCTCTCCGCAGCGAAGGGCAGTGCTTCTGCTCCACTCCAGCCCCTCATCCCAGGGGGATGCTGCCATCCATCGAGGTGGGCTTACCCTTGCCTTTCAATTGCTTCACCCTTGGCCTGGCAGAGTTCTGCGCCTCCAGTCAGCTCCTCCACCCTATCCACCCTTCACCTCTCCTGCTCCCTGCCCTCAAATCCGCCTCTTCTTCTTTCTCTGCGCTGGGGAGAGGAGGCCTGCAGGGACTGTGCCGGCTCCTGAGCGTTGCTTGTCCGAAAGCAAAGGCAGAGCCCCAGCCCCGGCTCGGGGACGAGCTGAGACCTGCTGGCACCAGCAGGTCAGGATAGTGGGGTCCTGAGCACCGCTGCGTGCTCAGAGCCTCGCTGGTGTGACAGCGCAGCCGCATCCCAGCTCTTCTGGCTCTTCTGTCTTTGCTCCTTGAGCTCCAGCCCCGTTTTTCTTCCCATCTTGGCACTCTCTGCTCCCGGCTCTTTCCCGTAAAGCTGAAGCTGTCCCAGTGGGATGCCTCCTGCAGTGAGTGGAGTCTCCGAGTGGCCTTGGAGGTTCTGATCCAGTGCTGACATCGGAGCTCATCTCCAGAAGCTCCATCTGGCTACGGTTGTGATGTGATGCTCCCAGGCTGGCCAGAGGAGGCCAGGGGGTCCCTGACTCTTGGCTGTATTCTGACCATGCTCCTGCTCAAGGCACCGATGGCTCTGCCCCAGCATCCCTGGGTGGGGTGGGACAAGGTGTGCTGCAGTGAGGACACAACATATCGCTCGCCGGGGGCTTCCTGAGCATGGAGCGGCAGCGAGGATGGGCACGGGGGCGCAGAGCAGTTGCTTTAATAACGAGACAAAGCCAATCAGACTTCCAGCCTGAGTTTGCCCCCTGGGGTTTTCTTCACTGATCCCAGGTCCTTGTATTATATCTCCAGTGCTCTGGTTTCCCATTCAGCCAAGGCTCTGTAACATCCCACAGGCAGAACACACCTTGATTGAGCAATCTCTGATACACACACATTTATAAAAACAGCCCGAGCCTTCCCGCCGGGCGGGCTCTGCGGAGCCAAGGGCAGGTCACGGCGCTGAGCGAGACAATAACTTCCTTTTTTTTTTTTTTTTCTTCTTTTTTTTTCTTTGGCTTCAGTGTAGCTGTGAAGTTCTTCTTGCAAAAGGAAAATGATAAAAGGTTGCACATATGGAATTTTCAGTCTCTGAGGTTTTGTACTACTGTATATTTTCTATATACAGCCCTGGAGCAAATCACATCCTCAGATCAATAAAACACTGCATTGATCAATACCATACCGTACCATACCGTAATTTTTTTTAAAAATGAAGCTTATAGAAAAAGGAGCTCTTAAAGCTGATGATTTCGTGCAAATTTTGAAATCCTATTGAACGTTTACTTCCATTTCGAGGCATGTTGCTTCCTCCAGGCTCCTTCCTCCTGTGTGCTGTGAACCTCCGCTTGCAGTGCCGAGTTTGCACGCTGGGAATCGGCTCTGTCGTTGCTCTCGCTCGCTCACTCTCTATCTCTCTCTCAGCAGCCAGCAGAGGAGGATGCTTGGCCCGGGAACACTGCAGCCCTCCCTGACACCCTGTCTCTCATCATCTCCCTTCGCTGTCTGGTTGTGTGTTTCAAGGTGTTAAATTGGTTCTCCTGTTCTTGCCCGGGGTGTGGGGTCGCTTCTATTGTACAGGGACTGCTGCCGCCTGGCCAGGCCTGTGCTCCGGCTCTGGAAGCCCACATGGAGACCTGGAGGGCCAGGTGCAGAGCCCAGGGACAGCGGAGCATCCCTGGGGATGGCAGAGCTCTGCCGGCCGCGTGCCCTCGGGTGCCGCCACCGCTCGCTCTGCTCTCTCGCCGCGCTCCCCCCTTTGCCGCGTTTAACTCTGTGCTTTCCGTTTAACAGAAGGACAAACGAGACACTTCCAACTTCGACAAAGAGTTCACCCGGCAGCCGGTGGAGCTCACGCCCACGGACAAACTCTTCATCATGAACTTGGACCAGAACGAGTTTGCTGGATTCTCCTACACTAACCCCGAGTTTGTCATTAACGTGTAGTCGCGGCGCAGCCGCCGCCCGCCCTCTCCTCTCTTCTCCTCTCCTCTCCTCTCCTCGCAGTCCGAAACTCCAGATCGCCTTGTACATACCGACTCTAGTCTTCCGGGATTAGCAGTGCAGACATACCTACCCTCACGCGAAACACGCCGACCGCTTGTTTTAGGAGGCCTTCCTATGTCTGTGTCACTCGCTAGCTTGGTTCCCCTCGCTGGAGATGTTTGGGGTTCGGGTTAACAGTCAGTAATACTTCTAGGAACTATAGTTGGTGGTGACTAATAGAGTTTTTAAACAGGAATATACCAAATCGCTACAGTCTTTGTAATTTCTGAAATCGGATGCTGAGATCCCAGTGACCCTAGCTACTCACAAACCGTTTCTGTTGAATGCTAAGCATGGTTGATATCTTAAACCGTTGTGCCGAAGCTTGCGATGACTGTGAGCTTGTCTTAGAGGAGCCTTTTTTTTTTGTTCAAGACATGGATACATTTGATCAGTGTGGGAAAAGTCTGCTCATAGACATATATTTTTAAAGGCGCTGTACATACCGTCCGCCCGGCTCGCCGGAGCCGCCGTCCTCCCTCGCCTCCCGCACGCCCGCGCCTCGCCATACGGCCCTTCCTACGCTCCGACGTTCGGACTCCCAACAAATTCCCTGCCAGTTCTTGTAAATCCGAGCAAATCCTTTCTTCAAAGTGAAAGGTGGGATTTTATTTATTTTAGAGGTTTGTTTTTTTAACATCTGGAACAGTTTGCAGTTTTGATACACTCTGTCAGCACTCTCATAAATCTTTCTCCTGTTTTTTCACAGACAGCGTCAAAATTTAACAGCTCTGTAAAGGATATTAATATTCTACCAAAACAAAACACATTTATATTCTCGGTTTACAATTTACCGACTTAAAATATGCCCGCTACAAAAGGGCTGTACTGAGGGCTATTTATAAAGGTAACTTTTCTACTTTACACCCTCTGCTATTATCTTAAAGGCTCAAAACCCGTAAATTTTACAGGCATCTTGATTTACCTGATTTCAGTCAAAATTCCTGGGGGTTTTATTCAATAATCCAGGACCTTCTGCATCATGTACAAAATTCTGAGTCAGAAGAGACGGTTCCAACAGCTGTTTGCAAGGCAGAGCCGGGCCGGGCCAGAGGGCAGGAGTGTGCAGGTCGGCCCCCCCAGCTTGGGCTTGCAGCAGAGTGAGCCCCAAGTGTGAGCATCCTTTGAGTCCCTGGCTGTCACCCCTCTCTCGTGACACACCAGTTCAGTTGGTTTGCCAAAAAAAAAACCAACACCAAACCCCGTAGGTATATTTTGTGAACTGCTACCCATTCTAATGTAAATAGACATCACTCCATGCCTATAGGGGGAAATGGGGGTGGAATTTTATGAATCATGAAGAATCCTAAATTTTCTCGTTTGTAGATCTTTTTCTAAACGTCAAACTCTACCTTTTGAAATTATTCCCTTCTTTTAATGATTCATCGAGAGGGGGGAAAAAAAGGCTGCTGGAAGCGGCAGCTGCTGTCCCGCCGGCCGGGCATCCCAGCCCCGCTGGTGAATTGCAAGCGGGCAGAGCCCCACACGTGCTGGGAATGTGAGCGGAGAGGTCGTGGCTTTGGATACTGACCTGGGCTGGGGGGAACTAAACCAAACCCAGAAAAACTGCAAATTGTGCCAGATGGATGAGGCGGGTTATGAGACGCTCTCCACCAGATGAAGCCCGGGGTGGCCTCGGATGCGCGGGCTGGTTTCTGGTGAGGGTTCCCGTAACTCCAGCACACATTTCGGAAGACGTCTCGCCATCCTCTGCAGACCACAGTTGATGTTCAGAGCATGTACATTACTGTAACCTTCAACCCTGTTGCTGCAGAATTAGTATTCCTTCAAGTGGTGAATGTTTTTAATTTCCGTGTCTTCAGCTCTGAAGCCGCTCCCTGGGTCTGTCTAGGATGCTGCTGTCAAGTCTCCTGTGCCAAGGGGCCCCTCGGGGCTGTGGTTATGCGCAGGGGCTGCTGGGGGAGGGAGTTACGTCTTTTCTGTCTGGGACTTCTGTGTTGAGGTGCCACTTTCTGCATGGAGCAGGTGATGCTGAACTGCTGAGTGAGCGGGGCAACCTCAGATGGGGCCCGCGGGGAAGCTGGGCTGGCACGTGGGCAGCTCCGGTGGCATCCTCAGGATCTGCAGGGTTGAGATCCACACTCCAGGGAGAGCTTAGCAAAGGCCAGGTTCTGTTTGCAGGACTCCCACCTTGAGCCTGTCTGACGTTGTCTGTTCTGCTGCTTGCCAAACTCTTAGTTCAAGGTTTATTTCCAGATGACCTGTTTCTTCTGTGCAGAAATGTATAACGGGATGTGCTTGGCCCGGCACAGACACTGAGATTTGTGCAAACTCTTCCAAGGAAGGGCAGAGTGACAGTGGTTGACTCACTGTTTGCTGTAATTTGATGATTTAATCTTCACTCTTGGATGGGGAAAGCAGTGCTTCAGGAAGATGCTCAGAGCTGAGAGGCTCCAGGAGAGCCCTGTTAGTTGGTCCCCAGGTGCTCTGATGCACAGATAAGGCCCAGTAAAACAGTACCCGAGCGCGCTGCCAGCTCGCAGCACACCCAGCGCTGTGGGGACACGGGGACAGCCTGAGCGAGCGGTGGGTGAGGCAGGGCAAGGGTGCTCACCGGGAGGGAGGAGGCATCTCAGCCTCCAGCTAAGGGGAAGATTTGCAGGGTGGGCCTTGACCACTCACTGCATGCTGGGCAAGGGGTTGGCTGCAGGTCCAGTGTCCCACGGTGAGCAGCCTGGCTGCAGTGAGACGGGCAGTGGGGTGCAGAGGTGGCAGGGTGGGACCCGGATCCCTGCACCTCACCAGGTGAGGGCAGGACACGCAGTCACCCCCCAAGGATGGCAGGTCCTGATTCTTTCTCTGGGGCTGAGTTACATGTGAACTCAGCAGGTAAGTGGGGTTCAGGCTCCTCAGGTAACCAGACAATTCTCCCCCAATGCTGTATTGGCCGCTTTCTCACTGGTCAGTGGTTACTCAAGGCAGCGGAATCCGCACGGATCTTGCACCCAGCCCCGGCATGGGCTCTGCAGAGGAGACCACGTGCTGCGCGAAGAAGACACAGGGCAGAGCTGAGGCTTCTGGAGATGGAGAAAAATAGCTGCTTGCATTTGCCCACTGGCTGGGGATTTCTTCCCCAGCGCTGCTGGTTGGGAATGTGCCAGGATACCTCGGTACAGGAGCGGATTCCCAGCCCTGTCTGTGGGGCTGCCAGGGCTGCAAATGCTGGTGCTCCCTGAGCACACCCTGGTCTTTCACTTGGACACTTTGCCAAAGAAAAGGAGAGGGGCCTGTGTTTCTGCTCTGAAGCATCAGCCTGGCTTGAGCTGGGAAGCGCGGGGGAAGCTGCCGGGTGTCCGCTGCTGGAGAGGCCGCGTGGCACATGGGGACAGTGGATTGGCAAAGGGAATGGAGCAGACCCTGAGCCGAGACCTGGCTGAAGCCAGGGGCAGAGCCAGGGCTGGCTCCTTGGGCTTAGCCAGAGGAGCTGCCGGCTCGGGGCCAGTCTTGTGCCAGGGCTGCCCGCTTGGAGGTAGCTGCTCTCCCACCAGCGCGTGCCATGGGGCAGCCCCGGTGCCGTGCCACTTACTTGCATGTGGCACAGGGGACCTGCTGCTCTGGCTGCCCTTGACTCCCCTGGCTGGACATTTGAGCAGCCTTCTCTTGTTAAGAGAGTTGTCTCCAAAGGAGTTACTGATCATTTAATCCATCTAATAAACACATGCAAGTTTGCATAGTGGCCACCCCAGACAGGTAGTCTGAAGGATGAGAAGGTGAGCGAGCACTCTGGATAGTAGATGTGCTCTGGGAATTGTAAATCCCAGGAGCTCTAGTACAGGTGAAGAACTGGGGTGGTTTCCAGCTCAGAGTGCCAGGATCTAGCTGTTCACACGGCAGCGCTTACGTCTGGAGGATGGAACGAACCCACACAAGTGCTGCAGCTTCTCTGCTTCTGCAGAAGCAGCTGAGCCACTGAGCCTGGAACAGCAAAAGAAGCAACAAGCGCCTTGCTCCATGCACGGAAGTGTCACCCAAGCTGTTTATTTCTGATCATGTTCAAAGTGGCAATTAAAACAAAGGGAAAAAAAAAAAAAAAGACAATGTTTATTGTTAAACAGTTTGTGTTTGTGAATTTGATTTCACCTGCAAGTATTTGATGACTTTTCTACATCCTAGACTACCTGCTGTGTATTGTCAGAAGATTCTCATAATGACCTCCTTTTAGATGGGCATATACTCTTTATTCTATTTGCTGCATGTGTGAAAAAAAATAAAATATATAATTTTAAAGAAACCTTGAGAGCTTGACTTCCTTTGCCTGCAAGGTTCCGGCGGCATGCGGGGGAGAGCCGGCGAGCTGGGAATGCCCCGGGATCCCTCCCTGGCAATCGGCAGCTGGCTCTGGCTGTTGGTCACCCAGGGGTCCCTGACAAGCCCTGTTACAGCAGCAAACGTGGAGAAGTCACAGCTTTTCTGTAAAAAAAAATGCATTATCTGTACAGCTGGAGAACATCAGTGAATGGTGTCCCAGACTGGAGACCTGCAACTGGCAGCCATTAAAGCTGCATAGAGAACATACAGAGAGAGGAGGGAAGGTGTGGGTTGTTTGTATCTTCGGTTAATTGCTAATCAAGATGAGTTAATTAATTAACACTATGCAGATGCTCTTCCTGCTATCCTAGGAACACCAGTTCCCAGTCCCTGTAGCTCACACGAGGGGATTTGGTTGGTGGGGGGAGCTCAAGTGCTGAGCAGACCCTCTGCGGGTGCTGAGCATGGCCTGGCCCGGCCCAGCGCTGAGGGCGGGGGAGCTGCAGGCTCAGGGGGCTGGGTCTCTGTGAATACCCCAGCACCCCTGTGTGATCCTAACGGGGCTGCAGAGGGTTTCCCAGCCCAGCGCACTGTTCCGCAGCTCTCCGCTTGCTTCCACAGAGGGTGGCCTGGCACCCGCCCGCTCTTCTCCATCGAGGAAGTCGGTTTTTCCTGGTGTCCTTGTGAAAGCTGGTGAGTGTGTTGGGAAGGACACGTCCTTCTCCCTTGGGGACTCCGGTTGAGCTTTCAGCAAGATGTCCTCAGCTCTCCCACCTGGCACAGATGGTGGTCACTGGGGATGACCCTGATTCATGTGGGGGTGGGAAAACTGCAGAGCTCGACCAGCCTTGGCACTGCCCCTCTACCCCTGGCATCTCTCCCAGAGGCTGGACAGCCCTGGTCTGTCCCCCACTGCCTCTGCTGCTGCCCTCCAACGCCCTGCCGTGGGGCAGGGTGAGCTGCAGGACGAGGGGTCTGTGGGGTCCTGCCAGGAGGGTCTCCCACAGCCCCAGCACAGGGTTTGGGGGTGGCTGGTGGAGCCCCTCCCCAGCTTCACTGACATGCCCGTTCCCAGCACGTCGGAAATGCTTCTGAGCTTCAGTTTTCCTGGCTTCTGTAAGTGAAACATTTGGTTTTGTGACACTTCCCTTAATTACGGGAGCTAATGACAAAACCATTGTGACAAATGACTCAGCTTTTGATAGTGAAGTTAATTAATTCTGAAGTTAGAGTCTCCATTGGAGTATTTGGAAAAACCCGATGAAGAAGCTGGCTCGCCCAGCATAGCACGGGCAGCAGAACCTCGAGTCCCTGCAACAGGCCAGGTAAGATCCTCCCCACAGCTGTGAGGGGAAGATCTGCCCAGAGCGAGGAGAAGAAAGGCCAGGCACGAGCGCAGAGTTTGCCTCCCGAGCTGTCCCTCCATCCATCAAAGGCATCAGGAGGAACACAGCCTCATTAATGTTTGAATGAGTGACCAGAAGCAGCTTTGCGTTAGGCTCTGACCTTCAAGAGCCGTCTCCCTGAAGCCATCTTTCATCACTTTCATTTGCATTACAATCCTGTTTGCCTCATTATTCGTTATCCCCTTCTTCTTCAAAGAGTTTAAATCAAATCAATTAAATTGCAGTGTGTTGGAGCAGCAGCAAACCTTTTATGGTGGCTTGGCTTGGTCTGGCTGGACTCGAGCGACAAAATATCTTTTAATCTCCTCCTATTTGTTCCTTTATTACTCCTGTGGTACCACTGCCTCGAGGGAACCCTTTGATCATCTCCCTCCTTCCCCACCCATCCCCTGCAGACACGCTCCGTGAGGAGGCTGCTCTTTCTATGACCTTGGGGAAGGGATTCCCACAGCTTCCCTCCTTCGGACCGGGATTGAAAGGTCCCTTCCCAGCACAAGAAGCCGATGCAATGGTGGGCACGTTGGTGTGCCCAGCTGGAGCGTGCGGCAGCAGAAATGTGGGCAAACCGGGCCGACGTTAGCCTGTGGCTGCTGTGAGCGCGTTCCCCCCCAGGCTCTGAGAGGCCGTGTGCTGCTCGCCAGCCCCTGCACGGCCAACCCTGCGCTCCCCCTGCATCCTCCTGGAGGAAAGAGGTTTAATAAGGATGGATTTCTCTTTCTCACCCCTGCTATTTTTATTGGTATTAAAGTGACAGAGTCCAACAGGGAGCTGCAGAGCTGGGAGGCAACGGCACAAGCTCGCGCCATGCAAGCCGACGCATGCCACGCGTGCTTGGGCTGGCGGCACGTATGGCTTTGCCTGCCTGTGTCACATCTCAGAGGACCTCCCAGAACTCGGTGGCACATCGCCTAGGACCAGAGCAGCCTCACCGCTGGAGTCCCGTTAGAGCCGGTAGATTGCGAGCAGCCTTTCCAAAGCATGTGCAGATATAAATAATCCCCTGGTAGGAGTGGGGAAGGATGAAGACACGTGCCAAAGACTCTGGCATCCTTATCCCCTCGCAGCCCCCAGGAGCAGGGAAATGAAGTGAAGACTAGGCAAGGCTGGAGCTCAGCATCTCCCTGCATTGCTAATGACCTCAACTTGCTGTGTATCAGAGCCTCTCTTCCTTCAAGGAAAAACCTAATCCAGCTAGGGATTATTTCTGACTACTTACTTTCTGTCACTTTGCCAATTTAAATGCAGCAGAGCTTTCGTTGCTGGATTTGGAAGGACAAAGCCTAACAGATCTCAGTTTAGGACATTTTTGCCTGCAAGGACGGCTTAAATTTTTGCACAGGTTGTACAATCCTTGCAGCGTGAGCTGGTTTCTGTTATTTGTTTCCACTTTGCTGAATTTGGAAGGGTCCAGATGCAGGTAGATGATGATGGAGAGGGCAGTGAACAGCAAGGGTGGACGGGGCCAGAGCTGGAGGGACCTGGGCTGCGCAGAGCAGGGCACCAGCTCTGGACACTGGAGCACGCTGAGCTGCAAAGCTGGAGGGAGAAGGCCCCGAATTCTTCTTGGCCCCAAATCTTAGTGAACCCTTGCATGTCCCCTGGAGTGTCTGCTCCAGGCAGAGCTCAGGGATCACTCTTGGGATTGGCTACTCCAGTAGGAGGGGTGCAGGGCTTGGTGAGGGGTGCCATAGAATCATAGAATCATTTTGGTTGGCAGAGACCTTTGAGATCATGGAGTCCAAGGGTTGCCCCATCCCTGCCAGGACACCACTAACCAGGTGTCCCTCAGCACCACATCTCTATAGCTTGGAAACCCTTCCAGGGATGGGGACTCCACCCCTGCCCTGAGCAGCCTGGACCGGGCCTGGACAGCCTTGGACGGTAAAAGATTGTTCTTAATATCCAACCTAAACCTCCCCTGGGGCAACTTGAGGCCATTTCCTCTTGTCCTATCATGGCTGGTGGTGGGGACACCCACCACCAACCCCAACAAGGGCCAACATGATCCAACATGGACTTTGATTCTGCTTGAGCTCGCTTTGTTAAGAGCCTAGGAAACGGAACATGTGCACTCTGCACACACCTACACACACTATGTTAAAATAACACAATTAAGGCTGCAAAATCCCCCACTCGCAATGCAATTTGCAGCCCCTTCGCTGTAGGTGTGAGATATCTTTGCTGCCTCCTCCCTGGGCCGCCTGCCTCTGCACAGGGCGGGGGCCGGGCAGGGTGCTGGCGTCAGGCTCTGCCCCACGCGCTGCCGGAGCTGGGTGACAGGCGGTGGGAGCGCAGGGGGTGGCAGGACGAGGGAGCGAAATGCCAAGGCCGAGGCAGCCGTCCCCAGGAAGCACTGGTCTCTCTCTGTGCCCTGCCCCGAGCTACCTGCGCGGTACCCGGCAGCTCGCTGGGGAGCAGCATCCCGGTGGAGCCGTGCGTGGGGCTCGTCTTGGCGTCCGACTGGTGACGCCAAGGTGTGACCGGTGACCGTCGTGTGCCGCCGCCAACGCCAGTCACAGAAACTGGGCAGCTGTAATCCCTCCTCCAAAAATACACAGAAAAAGGCCCTGTGATGCGGGTTGGGTGGATGCCTCTGACCAAAACCCCAACTCTCCATCCTCGTCAGAGGGAGCTGTCGGCCCCCAGCCCACTGATCACCGCAGCTCTCCAAGTGGGAATGCTGGAAAACGCTGGTGCTGTGCACCTGGGAGAGCCTGAGAGGACCTGCCCCTGCTCCAGGCTGAGAGAGAAAATGAGGCAAAAGGTCCAGAACGGAGCAGGGGAATGAAATAGGGTGACCAGAGCTGGGCAGCCAGTGCAGTGGGTGCTCTACGGATGCCAGGGGACTGCGGAAGAAGTAAAATATAAATAAAAATTTGCAATGTTGCAATCAGCATGCCCTGCCTAATGAGCATGCACAAAGAAGGTGATTTAAGGTTGAGGAGGCTACTTAATTTTCTTACTTAATTTCTCAGTACCTGAGGTTTTGGTAACCTTCATAATTTTCTGTTTGCATTTTGGGAGTAAATAACAAGTATTTACATGTGAGCGTGTACAAATGGGAACTGTGGAAGTACACACTCTCAGGTTAATCACATGCTTTCCTGTCTCACCCGTGGCCCTTAAAAGACTATTAATTTAAGAGGTGGGTATATTATGGGGCTTATTTGAAAGGTCGCATGAGTCATAAGCTCATCCAACCGGCTGTGAAAATATTTGAGAGAGATGAGGAGACAGTAGAGAGGTGCAGAGCGAGCGAGTGAGGGGTTTGACTGGTGGCAAACGATTAAGGAGGGTGATGTGGAAACACCCCGAGGTGCAGCGGCTGTTCACTGGCACCTGCGCTGGGTTGGGGCTGTCACCGCACGTTGGGGCAGGGGACGAAAAGGGGTCCCCCCCCGGGGCGGGCAGTGCCCGCGGGCTGTGCAGGGCAGGCTCTGGAGCATCCCCCCGAGCCGCTGCTGCCGGGCCCCCCGCCCCAGGGTCTGCGGGTGCCCGGGGCTGGGTAGTAGCTCGGTACCGCAGCAGCAGCTCCGGGGCGGACCGTGGAGTAGGGGGGCCGGGGACGGTTTCTGCTCGGCAGCCCTGGGATGGTGCCAGCACCCCGGGGTGGGCCCCCCGGCCCAGTCCTCTGGGGCAGTCCCAGTCCCGGTCCCAGTACCTGGAGACGAGATGCCCGGCCCAGTCCCCGCCCGGCCCCCGCC
>VWZK01006947.1:287520-342132 GCA_013396935.1 Baryphthengus martii
CGGGCCCCCCACCATCCCCACCCCAGAACCGGGCCCCCGGCGAGCCCCGGTCTCCGCGGCCGGCGAACGGAGCATCCCTCCCAGCCGGGGTGCTCCCCCCTCCACCCTCCACCGGCTGCCGCCCTCCCCTCCTCGGGGTCTTGCTGCAAGGGGGGAACTCGCGGGGTCTCCCGCCCGCAGGACGCGGGGTCCGGGTGGGGCCGGGCCTGGGAAGCGGCCGCGGGGTGCGTGGTCTCCCCGCGCCCGGGGACCGGCAGCGCTAGGCATCCGCCCGGCAGCACCGGGGAGACCGGGAGCTGCGGGCTAAGAGGCCACAGGTCCGTCTCCTGGCCCTGGGAGCTGTTTTAACGTTTTAAGTTGGCCCCACAACCTCTCTCCCCTCCTCTCCGAGGCTCCGCAGGCACCGTGTCCCTGTCATGGGGAAACCCATCGCACCCGGTATTTCTATAGACGAGCCCTTCCGCCACTGCCAACCCTTCCCCTCTGAGCAGCAGAGCGGGGTAAGGTGTGATGCTGCTGCTGCCCCACTGCAGCTTGTCCCTCCATCCCTGGAGGACTGCGCCCCACGGCTGTCCCATGGCCGGGCGGCTCTCCCACGGCTGTCCCACGGCCGGGCGGCTGCGGCTCTCCCACGGCTGTCCCACGGCCAGGCAGCTCTCTCGTGGCTGCCCCACGGCCGGGGTCCCACTCAGTGCTTCACCCCATTGCTTCACTCCTGCAGCAGCACCCGGCTGGAGAGGCCACGGCAGCCACTGCCCTCCTGCAGCACAGGCCACCCTTTGGGGGCAATTTTTGACCCAAAGCTGCTGGTTGAGAGTTATTTGAGCAACAACAGGCTGTGCTTAAACATAAACTCGAACAGAGACAGGTGCTGGCACCTGCGCAGCAAAAAATGGCTGATGGGATCACACTGGGCCATAACTTTTAAAATTAGCAACAGCAGTTGGTGTCCTGTGTAGTTGAGGGGACCTACCCCCCTGTCCTGTGGGCCCCAAGGCTGTCACGTTCCCCCAGCCCCAGAGTGATGCCTCTGATGGTGGGGGCAAGCGAGCCGCAGCAGCCGAGCTGCGCCCTCCACATCGGAAAGTTCTCGGTGAGTCACTGCCACGGATGCAGAAATTCCCTGCCTGTTCCTGGTACTCGGTCCTAAACCCGGTGAAGTCAGTTGGGGCTTTCTTATTGATTCAAGGAGGGTTTGGAACATGCTCTAATTCCATAATAAATAATTTGAGATAATCCGTCTCCCCTCTTGGACTGAGGGAGCCAAGGAGGCAGCAGCCAGGGCTGTGAAAGATGGGATCGCTGGAGGCATGAGTAATTTCCAAAATTCTTGGTTTTGCTGGCTGTATTTTTTTTTTTTTCCAGCAAATGTTTTATGTTCCCCTCACTACAATAAATCACTGCTTTGGAAGGAGCCGGTGAGGCCCCGGTCTCCCGGGCACAGCACACTCAGGAAAGGGCTTAATGGTGCCGTGCCAGAGCTCAGATCTGAATCCCAGCCCATCGCCCTGCGCCCAGGCACGGGGCTGGGAGCTGCGGGGCACGTGCTCGCCATGGGGTCCTCACTCCCCCCTGCACCTTCTCCCGCCGGGCCGGTGCTGCTTGGCCGTACCTGTGACAGCGTCGAGGCCTCATGCTGGGCACAGGCTCCGTCATCCCTGACGTGCGGGTGAGAGAGCGCGCGCGAGCAGCGAGGCTGCGGGGGAAATGTGGCACTGAGTTGGTGGCTGCCTGGGGAGAGTCCCAGTCGGTGCTTGGGGAGACCACGTGTGATGGCGCTGGGGGGGCTCGGCGAGGCTGCTCATCACCCTCCTGAATTTTGCTGGAGAAACAACCTGGTATCTCACAGGCTGGTAACTGATGCAGTGCTGGGAAGGGGAAGAAACTCCCCCCAGGCCAAGATCGGATCACACATGTCCCGGGCAGAGGAAGGACAGCACTGCAGCAGGGCTGAGGGTCCCTGGCGCCGAGGCTCGGTCGCTGCTGCGGCCGCTCTCACCAGGGGAGCACTGGGTGCTGAGCCCCTGCGCTCAGCACCTGTGCAGCAGGTCCTGTCTGATCCCCGCCTGCAGGGCCTGGCCGTGCTGCTGGTTTCTGGGCCCTCCTACCTAACTTGAAAAACGGACAAAGGCTGCTCTTTGTCGTCCTGCGCTGGCAATGAACACGGACAGCGTGAAGGGCCGGTTCTCCTGTGGTGCAGAAGACGCCTTTAGCACCGGGCAGCGCTCTCTGCCCCTTGGGAAGCGCCTCGGCCTTTAACTCTCCACTGCTAACGGGGGGTGTAACGACGGAGGAGCGAAGCGGCGAGCTCCGCTCCCTCGCCCGGCAGAGCGTGCGTGGCGGATCACTGAACTGACCGAGGCGCGCGCTGGCTGCACGCTCCGTCGCAGATGCTCTTTAAATCCATGTCAGTCACACGCGCGCAGCGCCTGCGTGGGAGCCACTCGCACCACGTGAGCGTCAAAAGCCCATCGGCGAGAGCGGATAAATCTTGAATGAAGCCGCCGCAGAACCGAGGTAGAGACACCCACACTGGCAAACACAACTCAGGGGCTGGCTCCATGGCTGGAGCCCAGGCAGGAGCTCCCAGGCTGCTGTGCTGGGGCGGCCTCTGGTTTAAATTGCGGCGTTTGGATTTTAATTATCGCTTTTACAATATGCGAGTACTTGGTAGGTGTCTCCTCGTGCTTCTCGCTCAAACGTGACCAGCCTTTGTCCGTGTGTGTCCCCCCGCGGCTGTTTATCATCAGTTGTTTTCCTCTGTGACTTCCTTGCTAATGTAAAAGGCAGGGAAGCACGCGCGGCACTTCAGGGAGGGAGCTGGAGCTGAGAAGTAGCTGCTTAGGTTTGTGTTGTTTTTAGGAAAGAAAAGAACTTCGGTTTTCATCAAACTTAATTAAATTCAGCATCATTAAAGGCAGGGAGCCTCCTTGTCCTCCCTGCTGCGTGGTATAGATTGGGACGGGCTCCATGGCATCATGCGGCGCTGAAGCAGGCGGGAGGAGCAGGAGGATTTGTCCAAGGTTGCTTGAAATACCGTGTTTTAAGGCGATGTGGTACTTTTCCTCTCCTCCTTCATTTTCCTCATCAGAATAAAGTGCTCCGTCATTTCTGGAGGACCAAAAGCGTTGCTCTGCTTGCCTCCCTCCCGGGGTGGGTCACACTGTCCTGCTGTCCCTCGGGGCTAGCCTCAGCTGGGGTAGGACGTGGGATGGGATGGTTTGCAGAGGACGTGGGGTAGGATACTTCTCGTGGCTGTGTGAGGATGTGAGGACCCAGAGCTGTTCCCCAGCTGAGCTGTCCCACTCAGACCCATCCTGGCCCCTCTGCTCCAGTGTCCCCCACAGCAGCAGCAGCGCAGCCGTTGCCAAGCCACCAACTCCTCCCTGCCAAGCGTGGAGATCTTTGCTTAGCTTTCGGTCTCTTTTGGGGGGATCCCATCTAAATTAAAACAGAATATTGTGGCTATTGTTGTCTGACCGCTATGGCCCACACGGGACCCTGCTGGGGCATTTCTGTGCCTGACCCACAGCTCCTGCTTGGCCCCTGGTGTGTTTTACACTGATGGTCAGTCCTGGAGACTTCAGCTGAGGGTGAATCTGACATGTCTCTAGGCTCGCTGTTGCACTGGGAAAAGAAATGAACCCCTCAAACTTCCTTGGAAAATAAGAAATCATTTCTGATATTGAAGTCTCATGTAGCCCCATAAGCTGCTTTTCCTTGTTTCTGGCTGTTAGTCAGGCTGTTAGTCTGGCTGTAGGCTCGCAGGTCGCTTCAGCCCTCTCAGCTACAGCACCTGGCAGGGAGCTCCCGCGTGGGGTGGTCCCCCACAGCTCCCAAGCCCCTTCTGTGCTGCTGAGCCTCAGGGTATCACCTCCCACACCCGAACTGTGACTTGCTCTCCTAGCTCCTAACTGTAAAGCCTTGGCCATGGCTGTGTAAAAATGGCCAGCGCTGAGTCCAAGTTGTCCGGCTTGGCCTGGCCCCACTCTGTCGCTCACCGATGTCGCAGCCAGGCTTTTCTCTGCCGTTCGCCTCTTTTACCCACAATTATCTCATGTTTTCTTTAATACTCTCCATAAAGACATTGCTATAGCTCGATGGTATTGCAGTAACAGGCGATCCCGTCTAGAATAATCCCATTGGATGACGACGTGCCGTCTCTGCGCTCTGCCTCCCGGTCGCTTTAATAAAGCGCTGTTGATTCTGCATAATACTGGTCTTTTATTTTTTCAGGAGAGCTAAATCAAATACCCTGTGGAACTCTAAATCTATTATGTTACTGATTTCCTTTATCAACTGAATTTGTAACCGTATCAAGAAAAATTTATGAAGTTGGATAAATCTATTTTCCACAAGGCTGTTTGACATTTGTCTCATCCCCTGGTCCCTCCCTGCTGCTGCCCACCTCAGCTGACCCACAGGCGATGCTGGGGATACAGCTCCTACCATTGCCCGTCGTCATCGCTCACGGCTTTAAACCGGTTTTTCTTGTCTTCTAGAAATTCAACAGAATGCCAAGATTTATTAACATCCGTTTTAGACCTTCAGAAAACGTTTCAGCCTTTCCTCTGAATGCTCTTGGGAGAAAGTTCTCTAGTCCTACTGGTTTCATGTTTACACTTAATGGTCGCTGTTTAGCATCCTCCTGAAGTCCTGGCGGAATACAGGAGCCTATTTGTCTCCGAGCACAGAACAGAAGTATCTGATGAATAAATAATTGTGTGTCACTTCTGCTTCGTGACTGACAGTTGCAGCATCATGATCTGGAAGTGATTTACATCAGTGGTAAAGCTCCTTTCTTCTAACAAGACTAAAGACTAGAGAATTTCTCCTTGCTTTGCTTGAACCTTTTGGTTGCAGATTTATTTTAACCGACTCCATTAGCTTCTGTTATGAGCCACCTGCATGTCCCAACTGCTACTACCGATAGCAAACCCCCTGATTTTTAATGTTTTTGTTGCAATTTTCAGCTCCCCTTTCAGCAGGCCCGACGGAAGCATGGGGCACAGGGAATCCTCAGCAGCAATCGTGCTCCTGCTTTCACCTTTTTCCCCCAAATGCTTTTGTTTGTGGTTACTCTTGGCTCCGCTGAGCTAGTTCACCCTGAAGGTGTTAAATTGGGCTGGACGCAGCTGCCCCTGGACAGGCACCAGCTCTTCTCCTGCTTTCAGCTCATCTTAGTCTTTCTGAGCGAGGCCAAGCAGAGAATTTCCCCAAGGTGACAGCAATATTGTTTCTGTTAGAAAGTTATTATCTTTAATTTTTAAAAGCGCCAAGCAAATGTCCCTGAGATTGCAATCATCCATGATAGAGCACTTTTTCTCACTACTCATTATAGGTAGGTATTTAAGGAGCTGCTCATCCTGTTCCTCTGTCTGGTTGGTGTCTGTAATAGATTCTCATCAACAACCCATCTTGCAATTGAACACTTCTCCACGGCGCTCTTGATCCAGCTCCGCTGCGCTGCCAGCGCCGGTGATGGTGTTTCTGCCGCGGCTGCCAAGCTCTCCGTGAGCGGCCACACTGACCTCCCGCCTCCCATCCACCCGGCAGCCCCGGCACGGCTGCCCGCGCCGATGCCACCGCACATGGCTTTGTCCTGGGGACGCCCACTGGCCCTGGCACCCAGGAGAGCCCCGGGCTGATGGCTGTGTGGGTGGGGGACCATCAGCATGGGCTGGGGGTGATGGAGGGGGAGACAGGAGAGGTCTGTCATAGTGTGGGAGGTGAGCGGGGAGGGGTTGTTTGCTCTTCACCACCTAGTGCTGGGAGGCCTAAAGTTAACTTGTGTGCTGGGAAGGAGGCGATGGGATGGAGGCCTCTAAGGTATAGCAATGGCTGAAGGTGAAGAGGGACCAGTTACTCGTTTGAGGATATCTGATGAGCTCATCACGCTGCAGGTTTAACAGCCCTTCTCCTCCACCCCCAACCAGCCTTTCCACCAGCTCAGCACTGAGAGTGGGGCATCCACGCGCCCGGCCCTGGGGCCACTTGTGTCACCTGGGTCAAAACGAGCACCTTGAGCGTGAGGCTCTACGAGGTGTCACGTGTGATGCCCCAGGCATAACCTCTGACATAGGAAACCCCTGAACCTCGTCTGGGTGGAGGATATATAGAAAAAAACCATTAATTACTGTGCTCTGACAGGGGTGAAAATCGAGCTAGCTGGACCTTCGGTCTGCTCCAGAGCCGTGTCCTTGTGGCACGTGGCCAAAAGCCAAGAGCCGTAAAAATCCTTCTGGACAGAGAAGGGCCCTGTGCTTCCAGGCGGTTGTGCCTCTGGATCCTGCTGCTGTTGGGAAGGTGTCTGGAGAGGAGCTGTGCTTCAGCTGGCTACCACCAGCTCTGCTTTGAGAAGCTGTCGCTTCGAGCCAGGGGGTGCAGAATTTACCCTCCTGGGATGCTGCAGCGTTTAGCTGGACAAAATTCCCATCTCCTGGGGTGGTGTAGAGAGCTGGTTCCCACTTTGCCTGTGAGCAGCACGTGATGGGTAAAATGTATGCTGTGAACAGCTCAGAAACAGGCGCTTTATTGCTGCATAGGCGTGGTGCAGAGTCTGTCATCTCCAGAGCCGTTGCTGTTTAATAGAGGTGGAAGTCTGAATTTGAATGAGGCTCAAGTGGGTTTTTTCCCATGCAAGGTCACTAGCTCCATTACCGCTGTAAATAATTAAGGGTGACTAACAAAGGCTGCAAGCTCCGGTGCTGTTGGCTGGACGAGAGGCTGGGCTTCAGGGGAGGATTCCCCACGGATCGATGCCGGATCCTGCTCTCCCCATGCCCGGGGAGGTGGGGAACTGGCGCGGGCTGGCCAGGAGGTGCCGGCGGAGGATGTTTGCCAAGAGCAGCCAGAGAGTGGGGAGAGATGCTCGTCTCCGCTGCCCAGAGTTACGTGGCCTTTGGTAAATCTTCCCTGCTCTCTGCATGAGGTTTGCTTTTTGTAATGTGAGGTTGGGTGGATTCGTTAGCGTTTGTCTCCTGCCCGGCACCTGGAGAGGCACGGAGCACTGGGGCCATAGGATACAGCCCCTGCCCGGCTCCACGGCACAGCCTGGCCCACGCCGTGTTCTTTGATTCGGGGTGATGGTCCAGGTGTGGAGACTTGTGATGCTCTTCAATATTTTAAATTGCCCAGAAAATGGGTTTTATTTTTACAGCAGCTCTGTCATGGAGTTTTAATCTGATAAAATATACCCAAATGTGTCTACAGGTTTGGGCCCTTCAATCTAAGCCCTACCTTGGGCTTGTCCAATCTGAACTGCTGGTGGAATGAGCTTCCCAGTGTCTTTTGTCCACCTCTGTCTGGGATGGGGTGAGACAGCTGTGGTGCTAAACCCACTCAGTGCTTCTCTCATCTTGGTGGCTACTTGTCACATGGATTTCACCGTGGAGTTTTAAAAAACCACAATCTGCACTTCATAAACAGACATTAACCTCCTTTTTTAGAAAAAAAAAAAATCCTAAAAATCCTCTTAAAATGATATAAATGCACTAACCCACAAGTACAGGGGGTTGCTCAGCTGCTGCCCGGGGTGTCCTGTGTGGCAAGAGGGCTCACCCCCAGTCACCTTGCCAGTGATGAGCGTCTCTGGCTGACTCACAACTCAGCGATGGCAGGAGGCAGCTGCAGCGTATCCACTGCCGTTAACACTCATCAGCGCCGATCCCAGCTGAGGGCGAGTTACTCAAAGACACCCAAGGGGAAAGGTGCCCACCCTGCTCACTGAGTTACTGCGAAGCACCCGCAGGGAGCTGGGGAGCGAGCAGGGGTGTGCGCTCGGCGAGGCACGCACGCCTGAGTCGTTGGAGGCACTGGGGAGGGCGGATTCGCATCCCTTCCTAAGGGCTCGCGGGTGGGTTTGCTTTGGCTGACATTTCGGGCTCAGCACCAGAGCTTTTCTGTAGCTGTTCTCCAGGAGGAGGCACCCCGGGAACGAATCCATTGCCGCTCGCTCAGTGCAGTCCCACAGCTCGGGCTTTGGTGAGCTGTGGCTTGCTCGGAGAGACCGCAGCAGCGAGCGTCTTGAGATACGTCTTTGATGAAGAAGAAACCTGCTGTGAGAAAGAATGATAAGTGCTGGGGTGACAACAGGGGTCTTCTCCCTCGGCTCGTGTGTGCTGGTGGCTCCGGGAAGGAGAGGTTCCGTGCCGGTGCCGAGGAGGGGCGCCAGGCAGAGCTGTCACAGCCCCTGTGCGTGTCGTGGGCCAGTGGGTCAGCCCTGGGGATTTGGGGATGCGTTCCAAAATTTTCTTGTTTTACATTTGTGTTATCGTTTAACCGTCTACTTGCAGTAGGCATTGAACTGCGTCTTCCAAACAAAAAGCTCAGGCCAGGGCGTGCTTTGAACTGTCCCACGTCCTCCAGAGTGATTCTGTCGGGGACGTGTTGACTTCTGACGGTCACTCTCTGGATGCCTTTGGCAGGGCCAGAAAACCCACCTGGGCTCCCTCAGCAGCTCTGCCTCTGGGCCAGCGCCGGCACGAGGGCCAGACTGTAACTGCTCTTAGGGCAACTTGCTGATTTGCCTTTGTTCGCAGGTGGCTGGTCATTGGGCTCCCAGGGCAAGGTTTCCCGTCCTCACCGTGCTCCGTGGCGGGGCCGATTTGCCATCATCTAACCACCCTCTCGGTACCAAGGGTTTACAAGGATGCTAATACTAATCCCGCCACGATCTGTACCTCCAGCCCACCTCGCCCCGTGGCTTTGGCCGTGCTCTGGCCGCTGCCCTCCCTGTGCTGGGTCTCACTTGCCCAAAGGAGAAGGGTTGGAAAGGTCAACAATGGGATTCTGTAGGACATCCGGGCTGTGCTCATCTCCCTCACCCTGGCAAAAAACAAGTGACTGCATTCGACAGGCTTGAAAATACCTCGAAAATTCGTAGTCATCAGGAGAGGCAGGAGGAATGATTGCGGCTGCTGGACGGCTGATATTGCGTGATGATTTTCTCTGATATTGCCTGTTCCTTATCTCCTGACACCACAATCTATAGACAAACCTGGCGCTGCTGGGCTGCAGGGGCCGGCTGAGCCGTTCCCATGCTAGATTCTTGGGAGCCGTGTTGTTTTATCACATGGAGACAGAGTCATAAGGGGATGATAAGGCAGCGAAGGGAGGGTGGGGGGCAGGCGTAGGAGCAGGAGCAGCACCTCCTAGCCAGCCCCTGTTCTGTGTTGGATTTTTGTATCCATAGAGGAGAATTGAGCTGGGATAGGAGCCCTGGCGTAGGTGCAGGGAGCAGGGGGGGATTTGTGACCCCCCCCGCCCCGGCCTTTTGGGAGCCTACGGAGATGTTTGCATTGGCAACGGATCCCATGGGATTCAGGCGGTGGAAAGCAGTGACAAAAGGCAGCGTTTGAGGGTGACATTTGTGTTTGTGCCTCGCGAACGCTCGCATTTCCAATTTCACTGGTGATTTGGTAATTGTTCCATAATTACACCTTTACTCTCGGTTCGTGCCTGGAATCACAACAGGAGGGGGAAGCAACCCCCAAAGAGGCTACCAACAAGTGACTACCCTTTTAAAGTGTTCCTGATTTTAACTTCTGTAAATGAATGCTGGCTCATGCTGCCGGCACTTCTGTCGAGCCACTCGCCTCCTGCAGAACTTCCCCTGCTCCCAGGGCTCCTGACAAGAACAGCAGGAACCCCTCGGGACAGGCCGGCTGGTGCTCGGCTGGGTGTTGAAGACCCACTTACCGTGATTTTTTTGCGGCTGTCAGAGCGCTTTGATGCATCAGCATCACCAGTTGCATCACATGACATCATCAGATGAGCGATTGCAGGGGCTGCAAGAGGCACCGGCTGCCTTCCCTCTGGGCTGCCTCCTGCCCGGCCTTGACCCCAGGGGCTGCTTGCCTAGCCAGGAAGGGTCACCATCACTTAGCGAGACAGGCTGTGCTCTCCCACCAGCCATCCCTGCTGCCCAGAGCCTGCCGCAGCTCCGGTGCCGCCTCCCCAGCCGGCCGAGGCGATCGTTCCTGCCAGGCTGCGCCGCGGCCTTTGCCAAACCCTCCATTTGCCTTGCCAGCCCGGCTCCGCTGAGCAAACCTGACCACGGTGCCGCAGCCGTGCCGCGGCCTCGCCGCCGAGCAAGCCGGGGAGTGCGCGCCCCATGGGGCGGTCGAGCAGGGGCCCCTCCGGATGGGGACCTGCTGCTCCCGCCCTGCCAGTCCATGGGCTCTGGGAGCCTCTTGCAGCCCTAAGGCTCCTTCTCTCCACACCAGGAGAGTCTCTCATCATTCCTCAGTGTGCTTCAGCCAAGGGTGGAGGTGTTCCCTGTGCATCAGTCTTTGGCCTTCCCCCTGGACACGAGAAGCTGAAGAGCCAGAGGGATTACACCTTCCATAGGAAGCAGGAAAGCTACAGCCAGGGGTGTGAGACCTCTTTGCTGGGGGAGGAGGAGGAACCGGGTCTTCTGCTCCTGTCACCGAGCGGTCAAAGTGTGCTCCAGCATAGGGACAGGGATGGCAGTGGTGTGGGAGCTGAGGAGGGGGGAGCACTGCAACAGGCAGGCCAGGGAGAGGTGGGGTGTGCCTTTTAAATAATTTTATGTAATAATAGTTTTAAATAATGCCTTTAAATAATTGTGGCCAGCAGGTTGAGGGAGGGGATCCTGCCCCTCTGCTCCCAGAGCTCTGGGGAGACCTCCTTGCAGTGCTGGGTCTAGCTCTGGAGCCCTCAGCACGGAAGAGCCAGGGACTTGTTGGAGTGGGTTCAGCACTTAGAGAAAGAAGGGGACAGACTTTGGAGCAGGGCCTGTTGGGACAGGACAAGGGGTGGTGGTTTAAACTAAAAGAGATTTCAACTGGAGAGAAGGAAGGAACTGTTGCTGCTGAGGGTGGTGAGAGCCTGGCCCAGGTTGGCCCAAGAGGTGGTGGCTGCCCCATCCCTGGCACCATTGCAGGGGAGGTTGGATGGGGCTCTGAGCAACCTGCTCTAGTTGCAGATGTCTCTGCTCCCTGCAGGGGGGTTGGACCAGATGACCTTGGAAGGTCCCGTCCCACCCAAACCATTCTATGATTCTGTCTACTCTGCATATTGCCCGAACCTGTCCCAATTCCCACTGCTGCTGCCCCCAGCCTCGGCTGGCAGCAGAAGGGCAGGGACCACCAGCTCATCACCTCAGGGCAGAGGCGTCTCTGGGGGTGAGCTTCTGAGCAACCCTCTGGACTTGCCGTCCGGCGTTCCTGCTTGTCCCAGCTCGCTCACGGCTGAAGTGAGAGACAGACGTGTTGGCGCCTCTGCCCCTGAGCCGCGTTCCCACCGCGCAGCCCGTCTGCAGCAGGGAGCGCTCGGCCACAGGGAGCGAGCAGAGCCATGCGGGGCCGTACGGGGAGCTGAGGTGTGGGAGCAACAGAACATCCCTCTCTGCCCATTCAAATGTGCAGCGGCCACGTCTGTCGCAGGCATTTGGTGCGTGTGAGCTGCTCACCATCACCTGCAGCTCTGTGTGTGGAAAACTGCAGCAGGTCGGTGCATACATCAGATATTCCCAAATGCCAGCATGGTGGGGGTTGGAAGGGCCCTCTGGAGCTCATCTGGTGCCACCTCCCCTGCTCCAGCAGGGTCACCCAGAGCAGGGGGCCCAGCAGCGCAGGGTCCAGGCGCCTTTGGAATCTCTCCAGAGAAGGAGACTCCCCAAGCTCTCTGGGCAGCCTGGGCCAGGCTCCAACCCCCTCCCACCAAAGAAGTTTCTCCTCCTGCTCCGAGGGAACCTCTTGGGTTCCAGTTGATGCTGTTTCGTGTCTGTGCCGCACACGAGAGGATCTCAGAAGCAGCCCTGCATCTTAAGCAAAGGCTTTTCAAGATAAGCAAGTTCAGTCACTCGCTTAGAAATGATTTGCATTGTCAATTTGGACAGATCTCCCCCTCCTAGGATGAGGAAAAGTCTTCCCATGTCCCTTCAGCATCCAGGAGCTTTGCTCCTCAGGGTGAGGGTTTTGCTGTAATTGGCAGCGTTGGGCCGGCTGGGCGGCACCGCCCGCGCAGAGCCTATTTCCAGGGCTGTGCCGAGGGCTGTGAAATCCCAGGCTCTGCGCAGCTCCAGCTGAGCACCCGAAAGGAGCAGCCGCCGTGAGCCGCGCCTCTCCAGTCCTCCGCTACCCATCTGTAAATTGGGGATAACATCACCTGCCCCGGCTGAGCGCGGGAGCTGGGGGGGGCCTCCGAGGCGCTGCTTCGCTGCTGGAGCCCAGAGGGGAGCCCGCAGAGGGGGAATAGCTCCCGGTGGGCAGCGGGCGAGGTGAAGGAGGCCGGTGCCACGTGCTGAGCACTGAGGGCAGATAACGAGATACCAAACGCAGCTCTGGCAGAACGCGCCGTGCCCCAAGGGAGCTGGCAGAGGCGGGATGGGGAGCGGCAGTGTAGCAAACGGTGGTGACCCCACATACACAGGCTGTCCCGACCCCACAGCCCTGCCCTCAGGTGCACCTTTCACTCTCTCCTTCAGCCAAGTCTGTGGGTGCATCTCCAGGAGGGAGGCAGGTGTGTGCCGTGAGCGTTAACTGGGTGGGGGCTGCTGGGCTGCAGCTGGGACAGACCCAGTAAAAGGGCTGCCATGAGGCACTGCTCAGCCCGTGCTATGTGTGGGGCAGGGAAAGCAGTGCCAAGGGCAAAGCAACGGACCCTGGGCACAGGCCTGAGCTGGAAACAAGGGAAGGAACCTGCAGCAGCAGCCCTAGGTGAGCACTGGTGGGGAGGCAGGGCTGGGGGGGCTGGTGCTGAGGTCGTGGCAGCAGCTCCTGTCGTGCGGGTGTATCAGAGCCTGGCTGGGGAGGCTTCTCACACGTCTGGCAGGAACAACCCTTCCAACTCCCCATCCTGCACCGGTGGGCACAGCCCCACTGTCCTTGAAGCTGATGGCAAAATGTCACCTGGCTTCAGCAGCAGGATGGGCTCTTCTGCCTGATTTAATGCAAAACAGGAGCGGTGATGGAAAGCATTGGCATGAGCTGCGAAGCTCTCTGCTTGCCCATCCATCTCAGGGTCGCTTATGTTTTTCTTCTCTTCACCTTTATATCTCTATTTGGCTGCAGTTGGCTCCTGGAAGGGCAGAGTCACGTGGGAGCCAGGGCTGTTTTTTGAGCCCTAGAGTTATTCTAGCAGAGCCTTTTGTACTTTCAGTTGCATTTGGGAAGCTGAGGGAAAGTGAGGCTGGTTTAGGGCCAAGATAACGGCGTGAGCAGCTTGAGGACCTGTGGGGCAGTTTTCCCAGGCCTGACCTGTGCGAAAGCAGAGGTTTGTAGCTGGGAGCGTGGTCCTGCTCTGTTCCCCAAGCCTATCCAAAGGCAGAGCCTGCAGAGCCAGGACAGCAGGCAGGGGAAGGGAGAGCCTTCAACAGCAGAGTCCCACGTGCTGCCCTTGGGCAGGAGAGTGTTCTGAGGGCACAGGGAACTGGTTGTGATGTGTTGGTGTCTCTCGGTGCTGTGAAATCCCAGAAGGATGGGTGATGGTTGGGACACACTGTCCTCCTGTAGCCCTCCTCACCGCTGCCCATCAGCCAAGCCCACTCAAAGGCAGCAGGGGAGTCATGGTGGGAATGGCTCTGAATTTCTGGACAGCTTACCGGGGGTAGGTGAGCATCTTCTGGTTCTTGGAAGGGGCAGGCAAGGTTGGCACCACTCGCTCATTCATCAGCAAAGTCCTCTCCTGAGTCTATTGGAGAGTCCTTTCTTGTTCTCCAGAAACAAGTCAAGAGTGAAATTATGGTGCTACTCTTGAAAATCGCTTTTCCCCATCTGGGGTGTTGGAACCGGCTCTCCGGGGCTCTCTTCCCCTCCTGCAGATGGTGAGGAGGCGGCTCTGCCTCCAGCAGGCAGCGAGCTAAATCTGGTGGGGCTGGATGTGCTCCGGTGCCAGCAAGAGCGAGCAGGGCTGGGCTGAACCCCGACCCTGGGCTGCGCCGCAGAGCAAGCCTGGCGTCGGTTGTGGGGGGGAAAGTGGGGAGCCTGTGGCCTCTGGCACCCCCTGCTCCCCCACCAGCAAACATGCTGCATGATGCCCGCTGGATTTCCTGAAATAAATGAGCTTTGATGGATTGAGTCCCTTTTAGCACATCAGCTGAGAACTTCAAATATTTATATCGTTAGGGAGATGTGACAGAAGAAAATATATATATATATATAAAAGGCAGGTGCTTGAGTGGCAGCCACATATTTGAAGTTCAAATACTTACCTTCAAATCAATGCTATAAAAGAGAAAGGGAAAAAAAAGTATTTAATATCACTTTTGCAAGGAAAACAACCTGCCGAGCCTCCTCCCAGGCTAAATGTGCTTTAAAGATTGACTGTGCAGCTGTAAAAACTATTGATGAACTGTAAACATGAAAAGATCGCCCCGCTCGCGGCCTGTCAAAAGCATTAGGTTGGCAATGCTCTGTGCTGCGCTCCAGCGTGACTCACCGAGTCCCCAGCAAATGTGTTTATTTGTAAAGATCCTTATTTCAGAAATAGTGACCTTTTTAATGCCTTGTGCAGCGAGCTCGGAAATTCGAAATTGCCTTTTGGGAACTCGTGAGTCTTTGCTGAAGCTCTGACAGCACTTTCCATGGTGATTTACATATTTTTAGCCTTGATATTCCGCACGGTGGGGCTCCTTTGGAAAATGATTCGCTTTTTGCAGCCCTCAATACAACTCGGCATCTGCAGCGCTGGGCTGAGCTCAGGCTGTGCAGAGGGCACGGGGTGGGGGTTTGCTCGCTTGCCAGTCGGGCTCCTTCCAACCCACCTTCTGCGCTTCTGCTGCCTTGAGCCCTCCCTTGTCTTATTAACACCCTCCTCGGGAACTGGACCGTGGTGCAAGAGACAAATTTGGGCAGCTGCTTCACCTCGAAATAGGGAATTCAACTTCGAAGCTGTTTTTCCAGGCTGCTGTGCATCAAAGCACTAGGTCAGCTCTTTAGGCCCTCGCACTCATCCTCACCGGCACGAAGTCCCCGTCGCCGGCGCTCCCGCAGTCTGCCGTCGGTTGCACCAAAGCAAATACGGTGCCCCGGCGACGTCGTTGCTCTGTGTCCGTGTCCTGCCCCTTTGTTCTGTGCCACCGCTTGTGCCATCGGACACCAGCCCCTGAGCGATGGGACGTGGCACCGGCTCCTCGCTGGGCTGGGGTGTGCTGGAACGCCAGGGAGGGGGGTACCAGCTTTGGGCAGCCCCACCATGGAGCATCTCCATCCTCACCCTTCTCAGGAACTTCCCAGGAGGCGTGAAGTGTCCCTGTTAATTGCTCAGCCAGCTCAGTCTCTGTAAGCTCTGGGATGCGGATGTGCTGAGTATGAGGCGTCGCAGTTGTAACAGGAGTTATTTAACATTTCTGGGTCCTGTGACTAACGCTGCCACTGCTTGTGTTTGGTAACGGGCGAGAGCACTGCTCCTTTCTCTTGTTGTTCATCCTAATGCATCGGGGAAAGATGTTTTGATGGTTTTTCTGCTGTTTGTTTGTGTCCTCTATCAGTGCTCTACAATTTCAAGCTGCTGATTTATATTCAGAGTTATGAATATCTCCTTTCTTCTTTTTGTTGGGCATGTTTTTATTTTTATAGCTGTGTACATATTAGCCAGGCAGTTTTTGAACCGATGCAAACTCCCGTCGCGGTGATGAGTTTTGGGGTAAATCGCTCTTAAATCATTCTCTATTCACAGTTGTGCTTTTATGCTTAAATCCATTCTCCTAACTGATTTGGCTTATAATTGTTTTCTGCTCTGTGAATTGACCTTTGCGAGCACCCAGAGTATATGCCAGCGCTGTGGACTTGCCTCTGTTTGCCCGTAAGAAGCGTAATCAAGTCATGATTGCTAGCAACTAGTTTTTAATTCTGTGATCCATTCCCCTTCAGCTGTCAACACGGAGTCTAAAATAGCACTCCCCTGTGCTGGATGCCACGCTTCAGAGCTATGAAATTGTCATTTATAGGTTTTTAGAAATTCAGAGGACATTTTAATACTGGTGAAGTGAAACCTCCAGCTTCCCATCATAATGCAGCTTTCTCTCCTCCTTATTATAACGAGGCGCTTGAGCAGCCTCTGGTATGAGCCGGCCTCTGACAGAGCTCGGGGTTTGAAGCTGACACCAGAACACCCCAGTATCTATAGATCAGCTTTGTCTGAATCACTGGTGACTTGTTTAACCAGAGGATCCCAGGTTTTTACACTCTTGTTTTTCCCACTTGGTTCCTCCTGGGGTGGTTTTATCATCACTTCACTGTGTTCTGGCCCCAGGGATCTCTGCAGGGCTCGGAAATGCCGTGTGGGTCAAACTCACGCCAACAAATGCTGAGTCCAGATCCTTCTGTTCGTTATCGCAGCTCGTGCTCGGATGTGCAGGCACCTGAAGTGTTGCCTTTTGCTTTCTTGGTGACTTTTGTTCTCCCCAGCTTGATGTTATGCTGGAGGAGGGCTCAGTTGTTCCCCAGTTCCTCCCTCCCTATTTTTCTGGCGTTTTAATACCTTGGCATTGCCCCACCGCTGCCGGAGAGGCCCTCACCGCGGGAGCAGTGAGCTCCAGCTCCAGCCCTCTTGGGGAACAGAAATGAGACAGAAATGGGAGTTATAGATGCTGTGAATGATGCTTTTAGGAAGAGCTGGTCAGCAGCCTGGCAAGGGACATGAGTCGCAGTCCCATCGTGTCTGATCTGCGAGGTTGTTTAGTGAGCAGAGTGGGCTGCTGGGGTACGACGGCTGCAGACACGATGGAGCCAGGCTAGAGGTTCACCAGCAGTGGAGAAGACCCAAAAACTGTCACAGTGGAAGAGCAAAGGGGAGAGAAAGGCATCACTTGTCATATGGAAGTTGTGTCCGAAGAAGAGAAGCGGAAAAGGGCATGAATTTTGTCAAGTTAAATGAGGAGCAGTTTTAAGGCGGGCAGAAATGATCCAAAGGCATAAAAAACAATAATAAAATCTTTCCTCTCAAGCGCGTCCCTGCTGCCCTAGGGCAGGTGGGGGACAGACCCACTTTCCCCATATCCTGCTTTGTGATCCAGGGATCCCTCAGGGCCAAGCTGGTCACCCTTGTTCCCAAGAGCCAAAGAGGAGGCTGGGAGGCAAACTCTTCCCAGAAGCTCATCAGTTAACCCAAGTGAATCTAAAACCTTCGTTAAAGGAAGGACAGTGGGATCCTGCCCTCACTCTGCCTTCTCAGAGTGGGGTCCTGGTGCCTCGGGCACGGAGGTGCTCAGCCAGGGCCAGAGCTCCTGCCCCATCCCTTACTATCAATGTCTGTGAGCAGGCAAACAAGCCACAGGCTGTCATTTTTTTAATTACAAGGATTGTATTAATTTAAATGGATAAACTCAATCAGTGCAGCTCATTAATTTCTATCACATGGCTTATTTATGCTCAATTCTGGCTGCTCCAGCCCTCACTTCGCTATCAGGAACGTCAACTACCTTTTAAAAAAATAAAAATCTATGATTATTCACTGTTAAAGATAAAACATGAAAGGGTTTCTGTAGACACAGCAACGAGCACTCTCCTCCCCAGCCCCATCTGAGGACTCCTGGCATCAGGGGCTGGTCGCCCATCGCCGGTAACTGTGCTGCGGAGGGGAGAGCAGCTTGTTGACCTCCTTGCAGGGAAGGCCCCCCACACACACACACCGACTCTGGGCACCCTGTGTCTTCCTATCCCAGCTGGCTGAAACAGCCTGGCATCTTCCCAGGAGCTGGGTTTGCAGTGAGGTGTTTCCCTGCCATGAGCTCCAGCGGTGTGGAAGGATGGAGGGGAGGGAGGGAGGAAACCCAGGGGAGGAGGAGGGGAGACCCTGGCAGGCAGCTCCAGAGCATTACCTGATTACTTTTATAATGAGAAAAACAAAGCTAAACCCTTGAAGCAGAGCGCTAGAAATTACCCCTCATTTTCAAACTTTTTTTTTTCTCCTCTATTATTCAGAATTGTTTTGCTTTTCTGAACTGCCTTGTGTAGGCTGCAACAACCCCACAGATTCTAGAATGGGAGGTGATGAGTCACTGTCAAAATGTAGATGATTTTTATTATATTTTTTTTTCCTTTTAGCAATGCTGAGGGAGTAAACTCCCTGTGACACACTGGTCGCTGGCACCTCGCAGGCTAAAACTGGGAGAAGCTCCCAGTCCGCCCCTGGGTGTGAGCACCCAGGCTGTGCCCACGGCCGCCTGGCGTGTTCCCTGCGGGGATGCCCGTCACGGGCAGCGCCGAGCTGGGCGCTGCTCCCCAGACCCCGCCGAGCTGTCAGGGCCGTGCAGGGCAGGGGGTGCTCAGCCCTTGCACCGCCGTGCGCGTGTTCAAGCGTGTGTTTGCGTGAGCTCGGCGTCCGGCCAGCGCCGCGGAGCCCACCTCTGCCGCCCCCTCCCTGTTGCGCTTATTTCATTTGACTTGGGGTTTTTCCACTGTTTTGGGTTTTTTTTGTTAAAAACGGGAAAAAATCCTTCAGAAAAGGCATCTCTGTGTAGGTGACTCTGCTCAGGCACAAACCGCCACCGCTGAGAGGGGGAGAGGGTGTGAAGTGGAGATGGAGCCAGATTACGCCAGTAGCCCGGTGGGAAGTTGATGTGGGGCCGCTGGGCGATGGGGATGTGCTGGGGGCAGAACTTGGTGCTGAGGAGGAGGATTCGTGCTGCTGGCAGGCGGTGGGGAGCCCAGCACCCATCCCAGCACAGACAGAGCTGCTGGCTATGGAGAATGACATGGAGCAGGGGGCTTTTTTCAAGCCAACACACAAGTTTTGCCTTAATTTCACCACTCTCCAGTGCATCTTGAGCAGATGGATGTGCGTAAGGCGACGATGCCCTACGGACTGAAGGCTCACAAGGCTGATTCAATGGTGAGAACTGGTCGCTCACCTGGCTCCCTGAGGGTTCCCAGATGAGGATGGGGAGCAGCTCCCTTCCTGAGGGAGCTGCCTTGGGCAGCATCCTTGACTCAAGCAGCAATTCCAGCTGGGTCACTCTGAACCATGGGTTTGGGGAGTCTGTATCCATCCTGCCGGCCTTCCCTGGTGCTGTTCTAAGCTGCTCGTGTTGTCTTTGGAACTGGGCTGTGTCAAAGGCTTTGTGATGTCGGGGGTGAAGAAGATGCTGGTGGGTGGCTGGGACCCCAGCAGCCCTTCCTGGGGACACGGATCAGAGCTGCTGCTCGGAGCCGGACCCTGCATGGTGGCCACAGATCTCCGGGCGATGTCCAGATCGAATGTGGACCTGAATCCCCGGAGCTTTGCAGTGTCACACCAGGGACCTTGTGCAAAGAGCCTCAGGATCCCTTGCAGAGCGTGAAACTGGGGAAGGGAAGGAGTAAAGATGAATTTCTTTCCATCTCTCCAAGCATCTGGGAGGTGGGTGGGAGGTAAAAAAAGATGAGCCCTGAAGTTTTAATTCCTCGGAGATATTTAGGTATCGTGCTCTTGTTACTCAAGGGAGCGCAGAGCGTGAACATCTCGCAGGATGTGCCGCAGGCTCGTACCCCAGCGCTTGCCAGCTGAGTTTGGACTGCAGATTCTCCACCCAATATTAATTTTCAGAGAACTTAAATGATAATGACCCCACCACTTCCTCCAAATGGATTTGGCCTGACAAGAAGTCTTTAGGAAGGCCATTACTGTAAACTGCAACTTAGGAGATAACTCACTGGGATTTACTGAGAGCTGTGGAGGGCTGAGGAATGGAATGTGACCTTGCCCTGGGACTTCTGGCTGAGCCAACCAATGTGGGGAGAGAGAGAAGTTTTGTTCTCCTTTAAGCACAGTGTTAGCTCTTCTTTCCCAACCTGAGTCTCGGTTTGCACACCAAGCAGTAACAACTAGAACAGTTGCTGGAAAACTGTTCCACTGGATGAAAAGGAATGAAAATTTAAAACCATAACTAGAGCTCTTTAGTCTTCTGGCTCTCCAGGTTGAGATTGATGTTCTTGGCCATATGTCCACCATCACGAGACTCGCGCTTCCCTCGTGCGCATCCCCCTTTACCCTCCCTCCCCAGCCCTCCCTGGGGAAAAGGGCTTTGAGGGGGAAAGGACCTGAGATCAAATCAATTAATTGCCTTTGCATTCTGCAGCAAATGCGGTGCAGAGAAGCGCGCGCATCGGAACGGAAGCGACAAAACCCCGCTGGAGCCGAGCGTTGCCCTGGGACAGGCAGCCCCTGGCCCGGCGAGAAGGGGGGACTCACGGATGTTACTCTTGTGATTTAATGTGCGGCTCCGTGATGCTCTGGTCCGGCGGGAAGGAGAGGGATTGAAGAATCACGCAGCGTGCGGGGTGAAAACCAGCCCTGCGGGAGGAGAAAGGAAGGGGTGGCTCCGCAAAACCAGCAAATGCAAAACGTGTTATGTGAGTTCATCTCTGCCAAACTAAATCCGATGTTGCCTAAAAGGCAGGGCTCGCTGCAGGAGGCTGCAGCCATCGGCAGGGACACCCTGTGGGCGCCGCGCAACTGATGGTCCCATTGCCATCTATGGTGCTTACATGTGGAAAATGCCCTGGGAAGGCTTGCCAGCTGGAGAGGGCTTCTCTGCAGTGTAATCCAGAGTGCCCCTGGATTACAGTGGGACCAGTAAACCAAGAGCTTGAGCTGAATCTTGCTGAGGCTGGTGCAGAGCGTGGGTGGATGCTGCTCTGCTGCTGGCCAGGGGTTTGTTGTGGCCTCTACAAAGGACGAGGAGAGAGGTGGCACCTCATCCATGCCACCTGACTAACTGGTGGCAGAGCTGGGATCGCTCACCCTGACCCTGTCCCACAGGGTGCCCCCGGCAGCCCCCAAAGCAGGGGGACCAGGCAGAGGCTTCCTGTAGGGCTTGGATGGCTCAGTTCCCAGCTGGGCTCCTTGGTGAGGGAGCGGCTTGGTGATGGGTGTGGAAGGCACTGGGGCTGTGTCTGCCACCATGAGAGGGTTGGGAGCTGCTCGGTGCTCAGCTACGTGGCAGAGATTTTAATCCAGTCTGGGCAGGGAGCACGATGCTGTGCTGCACAATGAGCATTTGAAGGACATCAAACAGCCCTGTGCTGCCGTGATCCTCGTAGTCATCAGGAGGGCACAGCTGGTCCCAGCGCTCCTGCTGCCCACCAGCTTCATTGGTCTCACCCAGGCCCTTACACTGGTTGATGTTACTGCTCTGGTGGCTGACTTATCAAAAGTGCCAGCCCCCGGCGGCTGTGCGGCTGTTCCCCAGGCAGGTCTGGTTTCTTGGTGTGGAAAAAGGCAAAGGGAGAAGCTGTCCCGTGCCAAGGTGGGTGAGGGGCGGCAGTGCCGGCCGACCGGGGCTCTGGCACAGCCCCTCTTCCCAGTCAGGAGCTCTGAACTGCCTGCTGCCGCATCAGGCTCCGGGCAGGGAAGTGCTGCGAGTGGCTAAGTTGGCTAATCAGGATTCACACTAATAGGGAGAGAAAATTACCCAGCTCTACCACAGAGCCAGCTGAGCGGGGAATGAATAACGGCAGCCGCTCGCTGCCTGTGCCGACGCTCTCCCGGCCAGCAGCTGAATTAAACCGGAGGTGCTGTGACTCAGGCAGGCGGCGCAGCCTCGGCGCAGGCATTGGTATCGGCTGGGGAAACGACTCGTGAGCGGGATGGGCTGTGCCAAACCAGCAGCTTGGACGGTGGGAGCTCTGCCCTTCCTCCTGCAATGGGAGAGGAGCTCGGAGGAGCCCGTCCACGCAGCACGAGCAGGATGGTGCGCTGTGCTCAGGCTGGGGGCTCAGGCTGAAGGCTGGCAAGGGGCGCAGTGCTGCCCAGGTGAGGTGTTGGCAGCGGCTGAGGCTACAAGTGCCTGGAGCGAGCGGCTGAGCCTGTGCCCGAGTCAGAGCAGCATCCCAGTGAGTCCTGCGCTGGCCAGTCCTCTCCGTGCAGCCGGTGCTGGGCAGGGCTTGCACCCTGGGAGCGGGCAGCATCCCGAGCTCTCTCTGTGGCCTTGGTTCTGGCCTGGGCTTGGAGAGCACTGGGGGCAGGCAATCCAGCATCGCCTCTGCCTCGAGGCCTGGCCAGGAAAACGTGGGCAGAGGGAGGAGGCTCTGGAGTTTGAGGATTCGGACAAAATCCGCTTCCTTTATGCCCATGATGTTGTAATGATGCTTTGTCAGGGCCCAGCTCTAAACCCGGAGAGGAAAGCCTGGAGCTGCTCAGCTATCGAGGAGGACGGGGCAGATGGCTCAGGATGGGCTGTGTCGGGGGAATGATCCCCGGTCCAGGTCCAGGAGCAGCCGCCTTGTCCTTCCCCAGAGCCATTTCCAGCCGCACCTCCCCAGGCCAGGGCTCCATCCTCAGGGAGTGTTTTTGGGGGTCAGGGGGTGCTTTTTGTGATTTAAGCCTTGTTGTGGTATTTGTTTGGAGACTGGGATGTTGTGTGTCAGGTGGCTGAGCAGTTGCCATGGCGACGAGCATCAGTTAATAAACAGAGGGAGTAAAGGAGCCAAAATAAATGTCAGAGCGTGAAACAGCTGCGGTGGAGCTGGTGGTGCTGCCCTGCCTGTGTTGTCCCTGTCCTCCCTGCTAAGTCAGGCTGAAGCTTGCTTTGCCTTGGCAGGGGCAGATTTTGCTAAAGGCCCCTGCAAGTTGCAGGGTGAAGGGCTGGCAAGTGTAGCTGCAGGTGCCTCCTGCTCCGAGGCTTGTCCTCATCCTTCACAGTGACACATTTACCTTAGACGTTGTGTGCGCCTCAAGTGAGGCCTCCCACAGGTCCTGGCTGGTCCAGCTGCTGCTCAGGGCTGGGGGAAGTTCAGCCCTGGGTTTCAGTGAGGGCTCGGCAGCACCCAGGAGACTGAGAGCTTCAAAGAGGATTAAGCCCAAGGAAATTAATATTCTCGTTTGCGCGCTGTGCTGATGGGCTGATTCAGTCTCTAAACTGCTTTCCCACGTGGCACCGAGGGGAAGTTTCCTCTCGCTAATCAGGTGATGAATACTGGCCCCTTGACCCCACCCAGCAGGGAGATGCTCCAACGCTGTCACAGTGCCTCTGGAGAAGCTCTTGCAAAGTCCTGCGCGGGTGTCCCTGGTTGACAGCAGCTTTGCGGCCGTTAAAAGCTGGAGAGGGCAGATCTGTCCCACCAGAGCAGATCGGGGCCGTGGGACAGAGCGAGGACTGAGACACCAACTGGAAGCAGAACCCTTGGTGCTCTCCCTGGAGTGACAGCCCCATGCTGGGAGAGTCTGGAGATGTGTCCAGGGAGACACACGCTGGCTCTGTGCATCCTCCTGGGCCCATTGGGGTGTTTGGAGGTGTTTTGAGGTGCTGCAGGTTGGTACGGTCCCACTCTGGCAACACGTGTGGCTCTGGGCTGCATGGAGCAGAGCTCTGCTGGTAGGGGTGGGGAGAAGGTTGGAGAAGGTGGGTGGAAACACAAAAGCTGAGCAGATGAAGAGGAGGATGGGATCTGTGCCTTGCAGCTGCCATCCTTGCCGTGCCCGGTGCCTCCCCAGCCCCATTCCTGGCGCCCATTTTCAGCCTCCCCTCTGCCTATAGTTCCCAAAGCAATGGGAGCAGGCAGTTCTGCTTCGGATGCCGTGTCTCCCGCTGGGATGACAGCTTGCCACCTCCGAAGCTTCGTCTCCAGGCTTTAATTGATGCCTGTCACGATGCTCAGCTCCCCCAGAGCCTGTAGCCAGAGCGCAGGCTGACAGGGTGCGGGACACCCTGTGGGTTGGCTTTCCTTGCCTGGAGCCCTGTCCCTGGGTGGCATGTCCTTCCTGGTCCCATGGGAGAGGGGACAGAGCCAAGTGATCTGACCACATGCTCCAGCACTGGTGTCCCATCCCTACAGGGAGATGGTGCAGGAATTCCTCCCGCCTCACCCTGCCCCTTGCTGCTCCAGAGAAGTCAGGCTCTGTGCCTCAGTTTCCCCAGTTATAACATCAAGTGTTGGCACTGGGTGAGACTGGTGCTACCATCATGTGTGTTCTCGCACACAAAGCTGCTTACTTTGGAGAAGACATCTCTGTGAATCCCGTGGACAGAAGCGGCTGCTGCTGCCCCGAGGAGCTGTGTTCCCGAGCTCTGAGCTGTCCCCAGCAGACACGGAGTGCGGTGCTCGGTGCCTGACAAGGCTGCCGTGAGGAGCAGGCTCATGGCATCCACAGGTGGCGATGGGCTGCAGCCCTCACAACAAATCCATAAGAGTGACTTGGGCATAGCCGGGATTTTTTTGTTAATATTTTTTTTATGCCTTTGATTTCTCTCTGCTCGCCCACCAGCAGCACATGGACCAGGCTGCTGGGCCTGGTGGCCCGGTCACAAACAGTCCCTCACCCGGGCTTCCCATACACACATCTGAACCCTACGGCTCACCCATGCTGTGGACACGGCCAGGCTGCCCTGTTCTCACCCTGCACCGTGGCTCGCAGTCTGTAGCGGAGTCCCCAGTGCGTCCCCTGCCGGGGCCGGACTCGCCCTTGGCTTCTTCCTCTCGTGGCACAATCACACGGCTTGGCACAGGGGAGCTGAGCCCGAAAGCGCAGCGAGGAGAAAGCCAAAGCAAAGAGGCTGGTGTTCAAAGGAGAAATGCATTTGTTTTGCTTCAGAGGCAGGAGAAAAAAAGAAAAACCCACAGAAAAAGAGTCTTTTTTTTTTTTCCCCCAAATGCAAAGTGGGAGGCCAGCAGATGCCAAAGCATCTGCCTTTTTCCCCAGGACTTCCAGGCAGTGTTCCTGGTGCCCACTGGGGTGGGGCTGCTCTCGCCCCCACTCTTGAGTCATGCCGTGGGGACCTGCGAGCAGGAGGGGAGAGGTGGCACGTGTAGGGATTGTACCCATGCCAAGCCCGGCTGCAATGCCCACCCGTGGCACTGGTGGTGTGTGGGTCTGCTGTGGGGACGCTGGAAATGGTACAGGCAGGTCATCTGGGTGACTCTGCCTCCTCTGGCCTCTGCCCCAGGCACGAAGCTGGGCTGAGCCGGGGCAGGACGGGGTGAGCAGGATGGAAACATCTTGTGGTGGTTTAAATGAACTCATCTTCACCTCCAAAAAAATCTCATCTCGGAAGTCGAGCTGCGGCCCAGATGTTACTTTAGCAAGCGTGCTGAGGATCCTTCGCGGAGCCGTCTGTGCCCTGCGTTTGCAGGTCAGCAGTAAATCAAGGCTTTCATACGGCAGAGGGGCTGGGTTGAACTGGGAGGACTGGGCTGGTCCCTTGGTGCTGCTCCCTCTGCTCCAGCAGCTGCTCTGACCCCAGTGCTGCTGTTGTCCACCCAGCAGGAATTTGATGTGAAAGGAGATGTCTCTGACATCCCAGAATGAGCCCTGAACTGGAGCATTTTCCCGAGTGCAGCTGAATAGGGAGTTGCTCAGACCTGGAGGCCAGGAGGTTTATTTACAGCTGCATCAAGTCTCTGCCGAAGCAATGGGGAGGTTTCCCTGGGTGGGTGGGTGCTGGGAGCCTGTCCTGCTTCACCTCCCCTTCGCTGGAGGAAAGTAGGGCTGGGAGAGCCTTGCGATGCCCACCCAGGATGGGGGGAAAGCTCAGTAAAGGCTGCAGAACACCATCGAGCTCCCGGCAGTCGGGGAGGGGAGTGGGAGCTGCACCATGAAGAGGTTCTGCAGGGTGAGCAGGGCAGAGTAACCATCTTCTAGCTCAGAGCGATGGGAACGACGGGGCTCTGGCGGAGAGATAAACGTGCGGTCCCACCAGAGGGGACGGGCAGTGCGTGGAGGCTGCAGGAGCAGCTCGGGTGGTGTTTGGGATGATGGGGAGCCCTGTGCCGAGCAGTGCCCAAGAGGCTCCTGGGCTGCTGCCAGCACAGAGGGGTTTAATGGTTTCCTGGTTTGTGTCTCCCCAGGAACCTTCCGAGGAGTCTGCAAGAAAATCGACCACTTCCCCGAGGATGCGGATTACGAGCAAGACACGGCCGAGTATCTCCTCCGTGAGTCTGCTCTCCCAGGGCGCAGCGGAGCTGTGTGTGCTTCCTGGGGAACCCCTCGCTGCCCTGGAACCCCCATCCTAGTCCCCAGTGTCCAGAGCTTCACCCAGTAGTTCCCCCCCCACTCTCTGGCAAGAGGCTGGTGTGTCGCAGCCCTCCAGGCTCCCCGCACAGCTGCGATGACCCTCCGGGTTAGCTGAGCGTGGCCACGTCACACCGCAGCAACGGTGCTAATGGCACCTCTGTCTGGCACTCGCTGTCCCCACAGCTGGTCCCAGCAGCTGCTGAGTTTGTTGGGGCACAAGGGCCACCGAGGACCAGGATCCCACAGGTCCCTGGTGTGGCAATGCAGGGGTGACGTGTTTGTGCCAGTCTCCCCGTTCCCTGAGTCTCTGCAGCCAGGATGGATTCACTGGGAGAACATAACAAGCATCTGCTGTGTGCTCTGCCAGCAGCAGCCGAGCACAGGGAGATGGAGTGAGAAGAGCTGGTGGCTCTCCTGGGAAAAGTGGATCCTCCTGTCCCGGGGGGTCAGCAGAGCCTAAAATACCCACAGGGTCTGTACAGGGAGGGACCTGACACTGTGGTGAGACTGATCCTGCAGAGAAGATGCAGCATCTCATCACAGCATCTCATTGTAGTGGGGGCTGGAACGGCCCTCTGGAGCTCCTCTGGTGCCACCCCCCTGCTCCAGCAGGGTCACCCAGAGCAGGGGGCCCAGCAGCGCAGGGTCCAGGTGCCTTTGGAATCTCTCCAGACAAGGAGACTCCCCAAGCTCTCTGGGCAGCCTGGGCCAGGCTCCAACCCCCTCCCACCAAAGAAGTTTCTCCTCCTGCTCGGAGGGAACCTCCTGGGTTCCAGTCGGTGCCCGGTGCCCCTTGTCCTGGCACTGGGCACCACTGAGCAGAGTCTGGCCCCATCCTCTCCACCCTCACAGGCCCTTGAGCTCTTGCTCAGCCTTGCTCAGCTCCCCTCTGGGGCTGCTCTTCTCCAGCTGAACAGCCCCAGGGCTCTCAGCCTTCCATGGGCACAGAGATGCTCCAGGCCCCTCAGTAGCTTTGTAGCCTGCCCTGGACTTTCTCCAGTAGTTCCTTATCTCTCGAACTGGGGAGCCCAGCACTGGGCACCCCTGAGCACTTTGCAGACACATGCACGAGGGGGTGCAGGTTGGCGGAGGTCAGACATGCAAAACAGTACAGACACAGGAAAATGCTGATTTGAACACCCAAATTTCCAGACAAGTAAGAAAATAAGGCAGCAGGGGCACGTGGCAGCCTCAGAGGCGCTGGCATCTCTAGGCTCAGAGGTGCTGGGGCTGGGAGGAGTCCCCTGTTGGGGGAAGGGACCCCCTGCACTCGTGGCCCTGTGCTCAGCCCCAACCCCTGGTGCAGCTGCTGCCCATCCAGATGTTGCTCTGAGCTCCCAGTTTTGTGAGGCTGCAGGGAGCCAGCAGCTCTGCTCTCCCAACTGAGAGGGGAATGTCTGATAGAAGTGCTTTGCAGTTTTAGGAGATGAATGTTTCAGTTCTTCTCCCACCCCCTCCCACATTTAAAATAAAAAGTCTATTTTAAAGCCCCCAGAATGGCATTTTAATGGGGCTTCTCTGCAGCTCTCCTTTTAATAAAGGCCCTCGTAGAAGTATGAGAGCACCAACCACGGAGCCGTGTATTTTCGGTGCAGCAGGTAGTGATTTGCTGCATTAATTACTCTTTGCTGTCATTTTGGAAGCTGAACTTCTGATAGGCCCTGTAGAAAAGACCCTTCTTTGTGTAGCATTCGATGGGTGACACCTGAGTATGCAGAGACAGGCACTGCCGGAGAGAATGCCCTTGGAACGGAGCCCAGGGTGAGGGTCACAGTTCCACATGTTGTAGGCTTTGGGTCTTGACCTTCTTGTTCCTTTTGATAACATTTCTCCCCTGCATCAGAAAATGGCTTTTTGTTGACCTTGAGGTGTGATAGTTTGTAAGTGCCTGGCTTACAAAGCAGCCATAAAGGTTTGGGGACCCAAAGGGTGAGCTCCTGCCCCCTGTGGCTGGCAGTGCCATTCCCTGCCAGCCTGGTGACATCTGCGGGGGGTTCTGCAATCCCAGGCTCCAGAGTCACATCCGTAACCAAACCTCATGGGTGGTGTGTTTGGTAATGGGAAGGTAAATTGCTGGTACTGACTGTGACAAGACTGGAAGAAATAATTCCTTGAAATTGCCTAGAAGGGAGGGAAAAAAAAAAAAAATCAGAGTTGAAGCTGGTTTTGTGCAGGGAGGCCTGGCTCGCAGGGTGTGTGGGGCTGACGCTGGGCTCCAGAGCAAGCTTGGGGACCAGCAGGGGATGCACAGCGGGGGGCAGGTGCTGGCTGTCCCCATCCCTGACGGCTGTGCCCGAACCTGGCATTGTGGCAACTCTTCCCAGGCAGTGCCAGGGACTGATCCTGCCCTGCTGCCCTGTCCTGCAGGTGCGGTGAGAGCGTCCAGCATCTTCCCCATCCTCAGCGTGGGTCTGCTGTTCTTCGGGGGCCTGTGTGTGGCAGCCAGCGAGTTCTACAAGAGCAAACACAACGTCATCCTCAGCGCCGGCATCTTCTTTGTCTCTGCAGGTAGGAGCTGCTTGGCAGGGTCTGCAGCAGGGCAGGTCTCCTGGTGCTAGAAGTGTGGGAGGGTACGGGGGAGCCAGACATAATTTGTGAGTCCTCTTAGGTCATCAGATTCTGAGGTTCATGAGGTGTCTCGTCCTGGTAGAAAAATCCTCGTGGCAGGGAAAAAGCCATCAGAGGTTTCTGGAAAGAGGTCACGGTGCTGGACAGCTCTGCCCTGAGTGGTCTCTGTGCGGCTGCTGCAGCCCAGGAGGGCCCCAGGGCAGGTTTGGGGGGGCCTCCATCACCTCCAAGCAGCAGGTTTTGGGGTCAGATGAGGGCAGGAGCTGCGCTGGCAGCAGCGGGGCCCGGGCAGAGGGGCTGCCGCAGTCCTGTGAGGAAAATCACTCTGGAGAGGCCATTCCTTCTGGATTACTCATTTCTCTGTGTGCTGTTCCCCAGCACTTCCGCTGATTGCTCTATGACAATGTCTTTGTCTCAAGGAACCGCTCTATTTTGTGTTTTTTCTTCTCCCCACAAAGAGACAAATTACTCTCCCTCCTTCATCTGGCAGGAGCTGCTGATGCAGATGAGAAAACAACAGAAAGAACATAATTGATTCATTAAGTAAATCCAGGAACACATCAGCCGCTCCCCGGCCCTGCGGCACAGCCCCACGGTGCCACTAGCAGCACAAAAACTGCCCACACCCCAAAAATGCCTCTGGGCTTCTGCCAGGAATGAGAAGAGACAGAGCCATTCCCCCTTCCCTGCGCTCCCAGGGCTGCAGCGAGCTGGGATTTGTGTCGGAGGGATCCACTCTGTGCTCCGGCCACGGCCATGACCCCTGTCACCAGCTGGGCTCCTGTGGTCCGTGGCTCAACCAGCAGCTCTGCAAAGCAAAACTAGTGCTTGAAATGTCCTTTTTCTAAACAAAATAAGGGTTGTTCCTCCTGTCCCCCCAATACACGTGAATTTAGCAGGTGTGTGTGACTAGAGATGTACACTGGGCACAGCAGCAGAGGCCTGGGAGGGAGTTTGGCCTCGGCGTACTGGCAGAGGGGTTGGTGCCCCCCAGGAATGTGGCTGTGGCACCCAGCACCCTCCCCGCCTGCCGGGCACCCTGTGGGTCACGGTGGGCAGGGGAAGGGCTGGGCTCCTCCAGCCTGTGCCTCTCTGCTGGTGGGAGGGGATGAAGGAGCCGCTGTCCCCTCCTTCCTCTCCTGCCATTCAAACGAGCACCTCTCCCTCTTGTCCTCTCCCGAAGGTCTCAGCAACATCATCGGGATCATAGTCTACATCTCGGCCAACGCGGGGGACCCAGGGCAGAGCGACTCCAAGAAGAGCTACTCCTACGGCTGGTCCTTCTACTTTGGAGCCCTGTCCTTCATCATCGCGGAGATGGTGGGAGTGATCGCCGTGCACATGTACATCGAGAAGCACCGCCAGATCCGTGCCAAGTCCCACTCGGAGCTGCTGAAGAAGACGGCCTTTACCCGCCTCCCCCCCTACAGGTACCGCTTCCGCCGGCGGTCCAGCTCCCGTTCCACCGAGCCCCGGTCCCGGGACATGTCGCCTGTCAGCAAGGGGTTCAGCACCATCCCCTCCACCGACATCTCCATGTTCACCCTCTCCAGGGATCCCTCCAAGATCACCATGGGGACGCTGCTCAACTCGGAGCGGGACCACGGTTTTTTACAGGTCCATAACTCCATCCCCAAAGAGTTCAAGGAGTCTTTGCACAACAACCCGGCCAACAGACGAACCACGCCGGTCTGAGGCGGGCAGGGGTGTTTTGTCAGGCTGCATGACATCATCCTTGTGACGGTGTAACCCGTGAAATCCCGTTTTTAAAGACAAACTCAGATGGCTCCCTGGTGCCCCTTTACCTGCAGGGCTGTTTTTTCACTCCCAAAATGCTACTGGGCCAGGCCAGGCCACTGCGCCTGTGGTGGGACCGGGACCCCCGCACCCCTCCCTCCCTGCCAGGGAGGGACCGGGGCCGGCGCTGTGCCCCTAGCCGTAGTGCCCTCATGGACTGAGCGGGGCTACCACCACCACCCGGGAGAGTGGCTTCCCGAGGTCTCCATCGTTCCCGTTGACCATAACCGCGGTGTTACCTTAGCTGTATGTCCCATGGAAATGCTGGCGATAGCCCTGTCTGTGAGAATCCTTAACCTGGTAGTTACATTTAAGCGAAATCGCCTGGAAGTCCGGGGTTTGGAGCACCGAGCCGGCACTGTGGCGAGCGCTCGCGTTACCGACCCCCTTTCCCTGTCGCGGCGTGCGGAGTGCTCGGGCTGGGTGTCTCTGTGGCGTTTCGTGCATGCATTAAATAGCTTGGAATTCAATTTTGTCATGTCAGGTTGGAAGAAACATCCTTTTGCAATTTTCTGTGGTCTTGAAAGGGCTTCTTTCTTTCCTCCTTTCTTTCTTTTCTTTCTTCCGTTTGGTGCATTCAGGCCATGAAAGGACTCAGGAGCAGAATTCCTCCAATGACTGGTAGCAATTAGCCAGCGTTTAATTAACCACTAATGTTGCAAGAAAATGAATTAACTTCCTAAGATTAATACATACACAGTCACAAATTACTGTCTGGGCACAACCAAGGAGGCAACGCCTGAGCTGATGGCACTGAAGGAGAAGCTGGGTTGCTGGCTGGGCCGCCGGCCGCGTGCGGATGGTGTATGATTCTATAATGGCTGGGAGATCGGTGACAAGAATGACAATAAAATCGTCCAGTTTGGCAAGCACGTTACTTGGCTGAATAGGTCGCACTGGCCATACTGGGGGCAGCTGGAAACCCCAGGCTGCGTCTCGTGGGTGCTCCGTGGCAGCCCCGACCTCTGCTGTGGCTGTGCAGGGTGCCTGGGGTCGGGGCTTCCCGGCTGCAGGGAGTCTGGGGGAGCCCCCACCCCACTGTCTTGCCCTTTGCCCACCCTGGTTTATGTAGTGAGGTGACTGGTGGGATGTGGGGTGCACGGGCCACTATGGGGTGGGGGTGAGGTGTGTGTGAACGTGCAGCCCTCCAAGCCTGGGCGCCAACAGGGTGATCACCACAAGGAGAGTGGCTCAGGAAGCCATTAGACCCAAACGGTGCCATGGTGGGGTGGTCCCCTCCCTGAAGACATCTGGGCATCAGGGGGCAGTTGTAGCCAGACCCTTCTCCCAGGGAAATGTCGTGTTTGGAACTGACTGCGCAACCTCCTTGGGGAGCGCCTCTCCGGCTGTGATTGCTCGCGGTGTCGGTGTGTGTCTGTCGTCTCCGAGCTGCTGGATGGGGAGGTGCCAGCTGCCCTCGTGGTGCCAGGGGACCAGGGCACGGGGTGGCAGAGGGGAGGTCATTGGGTAAATGCCAAAGCTCCCGTGAGCAGCCAGAGCTTTAAACGTCGAGCCGCCTTCTCTTGCCGGAGCAGGACTGGTCTGACTGGAGGTGGTTCCCAAGCATCTGGTCTTACCGATTGGTGTGTCACTTAATTGAAATCTTATTTAACCTTGTGACAAGAGTGATGGATTTGCAGGGAGGCCCTGGGGGTGCTCGTTAGCAGCCGCAGGTAATCTGGGGCCAGCGTAGGTCTCGTTTGCTCCTGCTCTCTGCAGAGGGAAACATCTGGCACCTGGTGCGTGTTTCATTGAGCAGCCTTCGGTCTCCTGCCCAAAGTCATGCGGCACGGCCTAAACCTTCCTGGGAATAATGGGCAGGTCACTGTGGGAAACCCAGCACAGGAGCTGTGCCGGAAGGTAATCCCTCCTGGAGGCTCCCAAACAACCCCAGCGAGGACCGGCTGCCCTCGGCATCCCAGCTGCAGGGGGCTGCAGATTCCGCGTGGGTTCTCCGTCTCCGTTACCATTTATTTGCCACTGTTGCGAAGGGGGTTTGTGTGAGAAGACCGATTCAGATGCTAATTAGGCCTCTTAATTGCTGATTGCATGTATTAAAAACAGTTGGGGAAGTGTAGAGCTCCGATCTTAGGGAAATATTTAAAAACAAAGTAGTGAAAGAACCGGCAGTGTGAAATATGAAATAAGCGGTGTTTTTTCTTCCCCAGCGTGTGGCTGCGGGTCTGGCCGGGGCTCGTGCCCACCTCCTCCCCACAGTCTGTCACCAGGGGCCTGCCCTATGAAAGCAGCCCCTGAGCAAAGGCAGAGTGTGCTTTATTAGCGTATTAACCCACCCCAGAGCTCTGACTGCCCTTGACAAAGATCTGAAATTAAATCCCTACCAACAACTAATCCATCAATCCTGCTCAGGGGGCCAGCCAGAGCCCCTCACCCCACAGCTTCACCAATGGGGAGCACTGGGAACCTGGCCTGGGATGGATGGATCCCAGGCAGGCCGCGTACGGACGGATGCTCGGCGGGGAAGCGCCGATGGGCGGCTGCGGGGATCGATGCAGGCAGAGCGGTGCTTTTAAGCAGATCATTAGAGGCTCTGATCACAAAAAACACACCGAGACCCTCGTTTGCTGTTCCCCCCACGATGGTGGTGTTGGCTGCAGCAGTGCCCACCCCGGGCAGGTTCTGGTGCTGTGGTGGGAGCCTTGCTCCGGCACTGCGCTGAGCCGGAGCCAGGCTGCTCAGGCAGCACTGCCAGCCCTGCCTGGCTGCAGAGGCATCACCAACCTCTAGATTTTATACAGGCACACACACTTTGTGGATTAAAGAAAAGCTGTATTATTTTTCAGCCCTAAATCTCCAGAAAGCAGGATCCAGTTGATTCACCAACTGCTGCAGATACGGGACCTGGTTTGTCTCCATCAGGCAAAGCAAAGTGTGTGAATGGGGTCATTTCTGGATGAAAACCAAGCCCCCCCAACAGGAGCAGCCAAGCCCTGGCCGTGCAGGAGGCCCATTTCCAGGCAAAGGGTTGAGCTCTCCTTGGCAGGATGGACAAATGTCACCTCGCTGGGGCAGGGCTGGCTCCTGCCATCAGGGTTGTAGTTCCCAGGAAGGTTCCTGACCCACTGCAGATAAACTTCCTCCTGCAGCTGGCAAGTGTTAATATAACTGAAAACATTGTTAGCCTTATGATTACTACAATAAATACATTTATTGCCTTTGGGGCAGCAAATGGAGCTACCGTCTGTCAGGGGTCGGGCTGCTTTGCGGCGCCTGTGTTTTTCCTGAGCGTAGCAGGAGATCGGTGGGGAAAGGATTTTGTTTCATTTCAGAGAGAGGGTTGATTTTTCTGAAGCTAACCAAGTTATCCTCTCAGTAATTGAAAAGAAGCAGGAGGCGCCCCAGGACATGTGCTGTCTGGTGCCTCCTCCAGCACTGTGACGAGTGCTAAATTGATGACCTGAAGCTGTTTTCTGAGGCAGTGTAGCTCCAGCCACTGCTTCCTCTAGTGTCTTTGCTCTTGGGTTCCAAACTCCACGACTGGTCTTGGTCCCGCAGCTGGTGGGGCTGGGAGCCTACAGCACCTCCTGAGTGGTTAGATGAGCGGAGAGGAGAAGCCTAGAGCTGCTGCACTGGTGATGTCTTTGGGGTTGGGCTACCTGTACAGCACCTGTGTGAGGAGCTCCTGAACAGAATTGGTAGCGTAGAGTAGAATATTTCCTGGAAGGGACCTACAGTGATCATCTCCAACTGCCTGACCACTTCAGGACTGGCCAAAAGTTAAAGCCTGTTGTTAAGGGCGTTCTCATCACGTGGTGCTCATCATCACATTGTTCAGGACAATGGAGGTGATCAACAGGATTAGGGCAGCAGATCATCCCCCTAGACTGGGCACTGGGGAGGCTGCCACTTGAATTCTGGGGTCAGTTTTGGGCCCCTTAACTCCCAGAAGGACTTTGGGGAGCTGGAGCGTGGCCTGAGAAGGGCGATGGAGCTGGGGAAGGGTCTGGAGCAGGAGTCTGGTGAGGAGCAGCTGAGGGAGCTGGGCTTGTTCAGCCTGGAGAAAAAGAGGCTCAGGGGAGACCTTCTGGCTCTCCACAACTCCCTGACAGGAGGTTGGAGCCAGGGAGGGTTGGGCTCTGCTCCCAAGGAACAAGGGACAGGACAAGAGGAACCGGCCTTCAGTTTCCCCAGGGGGGTTTAGGTTGGAGCTGAGGAACAATTTGTTCCCCTCCAGGGTTGTCCAGGCCTGTCCCAGGCAGCCCAGGGCAGGGCTGGAGTCCCCCTGCTCCCTGGAGGGGTTTCCAAGGTGTGGAGATGTGGTGCTGAGGGACAGGGTTTGGTGGTGCCCTGGCAGGGATGGGTTAGTAGTCAGATTTGCCGGTAGCTCCGCAGCCCTGGGCAGCTGCAGCTGTAGAAGAGCCTGAGCAGCCCCATGTCGCAGTGCCGGAGCCGCAGCCTCCCCGGCAACGCGGGGCCATTTGTTTATGAAGGGAGAGCCGGCAGCCGGTGATTGAAGGTGTTTACTGCCACGTGTAATATCTTCGTGCCGATGTCTTTCCCCGGGAAGAGAAAATCAATACCCAAGCTAAATCTGGAGACTTCAATATTTTTCAGAGAAGTGCAAATCAATATGGATTTCTTAACAAGTTTAATTTCAATACCTGAAAGTGCACATTCTGCCTATTTCGTGACCTTTCCAATCCTTCGGGGAGGAAGATTAAAAAGATTTGTTCAAATCCAGCGAATTGAATCAGCAAATGCCCCATTACCTTGTTTTCTCTCCACAGACCTTGATAAACAGTATGATAGCCCGTCGTCAGAGCGCGGCTCCCGGCGCCTTGCCCAGCACCGTTCCCGACACCGGACGTGCCATCGTGCGCTGAGCCGGGGTGTGGATCCCTCTGCCAATGGCCATGGCCACCGTCATGGGCACAGCAGCTCGGGGTGGTGATGAAGGTGCCGAGTACCATGGGCAGGTGCACCCACTGCCCCTTCTCTGCGTCCCAGTGAACCCAACCCTCCGCTTGCCCCTGAGCAGGCTGGTTCCAGGGCGCTGCGGTGCTCTGGATTTGTCCTACAGCACCTTCCTGCAGTTTTAGATCAACATGTGGTCACCATCAGTACTACAAAATGAGCAGAAGCTTTGTAGGCTCGTCTGGCCGGAGCAAAAGATGTCGAGTAGTTTAGTCATTGCCCTTGGAAAGACCTTGGGCATGAAAAACAAAGTCCATCTCTCTAGTGGTGGTCCTACAGCAAACGTGTCTGCTGAGGTTAGTGCCTGTTGTTTCACCGTCAGATAGGACAGCGGCTGACACCGAGGGCTCCTCACAGCTCACCGTGGGTAACACGGGACTCTGCACCACGGGGCACACAGACGGGTGCTGGGTGCAGAGGGACTCGGCCATAGCGAGGATAACTTGGAGATGGCTTTCCAGTCATCACCGGGGCTTTCGTTTGCTGCTCATGGTCGGCTTATGTTCCTGTTTTCCTCTCCAGGGAGGTTTTTGCTGGTTGTATTGGTGCTATGATGGACACCTGGTCGCGACTCGGCTGCTGTCAGTCAGCAGACGGAGGGGAGGTGGCAGCCGGACTGTGCTTGCAGCAGGTCATGTTTCTTTTCACCCTTTTTTTTCCCCCCCAAGTCCAAATCTAGATCAGGAGGAACGTTCAGGCTTCACCAGTTTGCTGCAGGAGAAGCTCCTTCAGTCTGTGCTCCTGCAGAGCAGCCGTCCCTTCGGCTGTTCCTCTCTCGACATTGTCCTTTGCCCTTTCTCGCTTGGATTTGTTGGTGTTTTTTTTCCTGCCTGCAATAACTCACAAAAGCTTAGGTAAGTCCAAGCAATTTATATCGCGTGCTTATTATTGACTTGATGGACAGTAATGGCTTCTGTGGAGCCATGTACTATATGTCATCCAAACCCAAATGCTGAGATGCTTCAAAGGGCAGCCTTTCATTTTGGGGCTGGAATAGCTTCTCTGGCGTCGCTATCGCCCGCTGTGAGCACCCGCACAGCCGCACATCCCAGCTGACCGCGGCCACTAAACCCAGCTCTTAAAAATTGCCCTGAAAATGGTCAATAAATAAGACTCTCACCTGCTTGCCCAGGGAAGTCTCTTTGCTAATAAACTCTTGTCCCTCTGTCACTGACCTCCGTCTAGTCAGTGGTGGAGAAAAGCCGCCTTGACCCACCCGAGTTCCTGTTAGAGAAGGCCGCTGTGAGCTGGGGGTGGGGGATGGGGGCTGTGTCGCTGTGACTGCATCTCTGGAGCTGCATCGGAACTGAGGAAACACCCACGATGCTTCCTGATGGGTTCCCTGGGAATGCCGTGGGAAAGTGCGACGCAGGTAAGTGCAACTAGGAATTAATTGTTGCTGGTTCTCCTCGCCCTCCCCTGGGTGAGCTGGCAGCCCCTGGCGTGCGGGGAGGGCGGCTGAGGTTTGTGGAAGACCTGCAGGTTCTCAGCTCCAGGAAGGCTTAACAGGGGGCCGAGCTCTTGCTGCTACATCCCTTATGCAGGTTCTTCATGGTCTTGGGGGCTTTCAGGGAGGTCAGACCTTCCAGGAAACAGCCCCAAATAAAGCACTGGACCCTGTGGTTATTGCGTGCTGCTGGGCAGCCCGGGGGTGCTGCAGGAACCCCCTCAGGGTGCCACAAACATGAGTGTGCAGACAAGTGGTGTCTGCCGGGGTGGACCCGCCAAAGCCTGGCTGGCCCTGCTGGGAGCCCAGCGCAGGTGATGCTGCAGAGCAGTGACAACGCGCTGGAGCTGCTGATGTCCCTGGTGACAAGTGCCCAGACAGCATCAGAAGGAGCAGATTTACAGGAGCATCTGCGTGTGCCACTTCACTGAGGTGCCACCTTGCACAGATGCCAGCTGAGATTTTTTTTTTTTTTAAGTCAAGCAGAGTCTTCCCTTTTTCTTAATGAGCTGTTTCTCTCCATGGTCAAAAATGAGCCTGCTAAGGATATAAATTACTCCAGGCTCACTCTCACCCTGCCCAGTGCCGGGCAAGGCTGATAACAAACAGTGCCGGGATTGCACAAACCATCCTCCCTTTCCAATTTTTTAGGGGTTTGTCATTACAATTCTTGGACAGCCTCTGTCGGTTCAGCAGCCTCCTGGCACCAGGCTCGGCAGCCCCCGGGAACATCGGCCTGAAGCATCCACGGCCTGAGCCGTAGGTAGAAGGAAGGACAGGAATTTGCGTTCTATATACATAGCACTGATGGTCTGATTTGCAAAGTTTGTGTCTAAATGAGCGGAGGATCAAATTTACCAGTAACTGAAGTGAGTAGAAGACTCTGCATCTTCACTTGTACAAACCTCCTCCCTCTGGCCTGGCTGCATTCAACTGGCTGCACCTTTCTGCTCTCTTTTCATCCATTTGCAGTGGGTTTTGGCTCCCTTACTAAGCAACTTTTCTTTCCATCCTCTTTGGTTTCCTTAGTTACTCTCGTTCCTTCCAGCCTCATTAGCATTCACGCCACTGTCACAGCATTGGCTGTCTCCTGCGCCATCCGAGACAGTGGGAGAGCCAGAGTGGGAGAGCCATGAATGCCAGAGCCGGACCTCGCAGGGGCGGTCACTGCCACCTCAGTGTGTCCCCTCACCTGTGAGACACGGAGGGACGAGCGAACTCATCCCCGTCTGCCTTGGTGCAGAACTCCCCAGGAGTGTCACATCTCCAGAGCGAGCTTGGTGACCCGGAGGGCCTTCCGCCCAGCTTGCCACTGGCAGAGGAGAGCTACACCAGCACCTGCTTCACAAACCCTCTGCCTCTGTGGGCTTCTCCCCATCATGAGAACTGGAGCCGCCCGATGCCGGCTGTGCCCTCAGCGACGGCCGGGACACACAGAGGTGGCTCTGCCCTGTCGTGGCTTTTTCCGGCAAATGCGCCATTTCAGCGCGTAGCAATTGGTGCCGCTGCTTTCTGCGTGTTGCTTCCAGCAAAGCGGGTCCCAGCGGGTGGGCAGGGCTGGGCGGGCAGGGCTGGGCGCTCCCTCTGGAGCATGGGACCCTCCCGGTGTCAGGGGCTTGGCAGCGCTGCCACCCTCACGCCGTGCTGCTGGCTCCAGCAACCATCCTGCAACCGGCAGCTAATCAATGGGATTCTGGATCTGTGGGCTGTGAGGAGGGGAGGTGTACGGTGCTCTGGCAGCTGAGAAGCTGCTTGGAAGTGGAGGAGCAAAGGGAGCAGCTGGGGGAGCCCCTGCGGACAGGCACAAGGGTGGGACGGGAACAGCACATCGAGGTCACGTGTGCGGTGCCACTTTCTCTTTGGAGAGCTAAAGTTTCAGCTTCTTTAATAACCTGTAGGTCCGCTGGAAAACTGCAATGAGTAGCATTAAGAAGGAACTCGGTAAGTTTATTTTGATGAAATACAATAATTATCATGCTTAGCAGCTGTTGCTATTTAAAATAAGAAAAAACGGGGCTTGCATTGAAAATGTTTTGTAAACCATGTGCACCAACAATCTGTTCCAATGAAACCAGCCATTATGGAAACGGTATAATAGCAGGAGCTCATTATGGAAAGTTAAATTGCAAATCATATTTTGTTTCAAATGAGCTAGATGAATGCATAATTTGCCTCAAAGAAATAGTTTTGCAGTTCTGATCCTCCTGCCAAGAGCTGAAGCTCTTGGGCTGCAGCTGCCGGAGCAGCCTGATTGTCCATTTCAAACTACAGGAAGTTTGGGTTTCAAAGGGAGATCTGAAGAGAAAAAGGGAAAGGAAAAAGAAAAAAAAAAGGAAAGGGAAAAAAGACAGCACACTGTGACCGCCTTCTGAGCCGAGCGGTTGGGGAGTGCTCAGTTGGTCTCCTCCACGAGATCCCATCGCCTGCGGGGCTGGGCGGGTTGGGTTTAGAGAGAAACCAGCCAGTAAAGGACGCGTGCGGCTGGAGCGAGGCAAGTGCTGGTCATGGGCCTGGGCAGAGCACACCGAGCTGGAGCCCAACCCCTCTGGGATGAGCAGAGCCATGCCCTCGTTCCATCAGCCACTGTCTCGCTAATTCTGGTCCCAGCGGCTCTGGAGCCCGGGAAGGGCTCTCCCTGGCAGCAGCCGCTTGCTGAGGGGCAGTTTCCAGTCTTGCCGCCTGTTCCAGATGGCTCAGCCTGGATGATGCAGCAGCTGGGATAAGGGGTTGGGGTGGCCTGAGGGTGCTGGTCTGGAGGGCTGCAGGCTGGCCCATTGCTTGGGGGGCATGGGGATGGGGGCAGCTGCCTGCAGAGCAGGGAGCAGGGCTATGTTTGCGCCGTGCCAGGCTGCCAGCATGTCCATGGGACAGGGATGCTTCCCAGATGCTGTGACAGCCTGTGGATGGGATGTCCAAGCAGACAAAACATGTCAGCAGCCAGTCCTAAGGCCACCATACGGGTGACCCCCATCCACCCCTGCACCACCACCCCTGACACTGCAAGGGGCTCTCCAAGGAGCCCGTGGCACAGCAATGTCAGGGTGTAGGGGATAACTGGGGCAACACCAACTTCAGCTGCACCACGGGGCTGGGGCACCTGGGACTGGATCAGCCCAAGCAGCCCCAGCTGAGGCCGTGGGACCTGCTACCACCTCCTGGGCCAAGGTGGACTGGGGTTTGCTGCATCCTTCATACCTCATGGACACCCCTCCTCCAGGTCATCCCTCTCTGCCACCAGCTCTGCAAGCGCCATGGAGGTGGCTGAGCAGAAAGTGCTGGTTTAGCTCACCCAGGCCTGCTGAGAACAGAAAAGCAAGAACTTGGCATCAGGTGAAGGGTGGCTGGTTTTGCACCTTTAAAATCAGGGAGAAGACACCAGCACAATGAGCGGCAGCATCGCTGGCGGGGATGAATGAGGAGCTGCTCTCCCCAGTGCCCGGGGCACAGGGATGAGCTTTTCAGAGGCTCTTTAAATGCATCATAGATCTTCACAGAGAATTTGAAGCCGGTTAACCCAGCAGCAAACCGGCAAAAATAATTGAAAAGGCTAACGAGTGTTCTCTAACCTCCAAGTAAATACCAAATATTTAAAACTGCCAGCTTTTTTTTTTTTGGAGCTCAGAGCAGGTAGGTGATTTCCTTTTGCTTCCCAGTCTTAATTAGCCTCTGTTTCCTTCCCCTTGTCAGCAATGCGCAACCAGCTAATTACTTTTTATTGCTGTCAGAGTCCTCCCTGCCTGGGCAGCCCTGCGAAGGCCGCACCTTCCTCCTGTCCTTTGCTGCCTCTTGCTCTGACCACAGTGACATCCCCTGTCCTCATCACAGCAACAGCCCCAACATGTCCCAGGCTCCAGCTGCAAAGCTCCCGTCTCTGTCCCAGCTCCCTGCAGCCCCAGGGTGAGGGTTGGTGTCACCCCAGCACATGCCAAGCCCATGGCTGGTGGGAAAGGGGCCGCTGAAGACAGCAGGGAAGCTGCCCAGGGCAGAGAGAGCGAGCTCTGGGGCAAGGTAGTGACATTAGCCCCATGTGTCTGCATCCCCCACCCCAGCCTTCAGGTGACTGGGGTTTGAGGTGGAGTGGCTGGGGATGGGTGCGATGAGGTTGGGGACATGGCTGGAGTGGCTCTGTGACAGGATGAGCAGCTGCAGTGCTGGCTGTGACAGAACAGGATGGGGACAGGGATGGGGACAGGCACCCATGGCACTGGTGCTGGCTGTTGGGGGAAGGAGCACCCCACCCATTCCAAGGGCATCTCTCCTGCTCTGGCTGCTCATTCCTGGGAGGCTTAATGCTTAAAAATGACATTGAAATGACAGCCCCCAGGCTCCCCCTTCCCAGCCAAGCAGAGCCCTTGTCACCGCCTGAGCAATGTCTGTGCTAATCTGATGGCTGTGAGGTGAAGATTAAGGCCAGGACCTGGCAGCCTGAGCCCTGCACCGCTGAGACCTGACCTACAAGTGGTGGCACAGGAACCACCGTGCTCCAAGGGGCCGTTGCGGTCCCTTGTCACTGGGCAGCTCGGGTGGCACAGGGGACACGATGCCTCCGCTCATGGCTGCTCCCCACTGTGGTGCCACTTTGTGGGAAGCGACTGCAGAGGCAGCTGAGCTCAGTCCCTCTGCTGTGGGTGGCCACGGCTGAGCCCAGGAGCTTCCCCGAGTCCCCCAGCACCTGGCTGGGTATCGGGACTGGATTCAGCCCCTCCATGGTGGGCTGGGCAGAGCTCCAGCAGCCCTCCGTCCTCAAGCCCACATGCACGGCAAGTCGGAAAGACCTTCCCAGTGCTGGAGAAGCACAGGGCATGTGAGCTCCTGCTCAGTGAAGCTGCTGGTGGGTTCTGCCAGCAGAGGGGTCCCAGTCACGGGGCTGGATGGGATTCGGCTTTGCTGCCGATGACCCCGTCCCTTTTGGCAGCAGCGCACGTCACAGCCACCGAGCGCTGAGAGCCCGATGTCCTGTGCCGAGGTCCCTCCCTCGCTATGGGTGGCTCTGCAGAACGAAGGAGCTGCCCCTCTCCTGTGTCCCAAACTGCCACTGGGATCCACCCAGTGCAAACTCAGGGCACTCTGGTGTCACCCAGGTCCTCGCGGTGTGCAGAGGAGTCCACTCCCTGTGCCGCCACCACATCCCAGCCCATCCCAAAGGCAGTTTCATTAAACATTAAAGACAGCAGCTGCTCGCAGTATTAGGGGCTGCTTAAAGACAGCAAAAGCAATTTGCAATTAAAATGTGTTTATCTTAGGAAACAAGTCCCGGAAACTCGTAATTAAGATGTTTATACAAAGGCCAAGACTCCATAGTCTGTGTCTTTAGAAATTCCTTTTGGAAGATGCCAGTAACATGGGTTAAGCTGCCGCTGGATAGACATTAGCTGTGGGTCTCTGGGCACTACTGGGAACCCAGTGGGGTGGTGGGACAGCAGAGAACCATGTCCCAGTGGGTCAGAGCAGCTCACAGGAGGCCGGAGCAGCTCCACGAGCTTCATAGCATGAAAACCCTCACCCAGCCATCATGGCCAGAGGATGCAGGACAGCGTCAGGCGATGAGGCTCCTCCCGGGGTCAAGACACTGCCAGGCCCAATGTGGGTGTCTGGGACAGCTTCTGGCCAAGGCAGCCTGGACTTCTACAGGTGCTTCATGAGGTGTGATGCTGGGATGTGCCCCAGTTTGACCCTGTTGTCCCTCAGACATTCCCTTCTACCTCTGTGGTGCTGGTGACATCTCTGAACGCTCCTCCACGGGTGAGAGATCCCTGGAGCTGCCCCGAGGGTGACTGGCAGCAGCTTGGCCCTGGGCAGTGGGCTTAGTCCTGGAGGGCACCCACCCCACGGATGCTCTGGGAGCTCTGGGGACGCTGGGGATGGTTTCTTGCAAAAGCAGCAATAAATCTGCAGCGGGAGATCTTTGGGGCTAGTCTGGCTCGGTCAGCGCTCACTCCAGCTCCTGGGGGAGCTGGTCTTGGCTGAACTCCAAAGAGGTGAACTTGGCCAGTTCAAAGAGCTTCGAGAGCTGCTTTGATTTGTACCAGCTCTGCTCCTCCGCAGATCCACTGCAGCACTGCTCCCCCACGCCCGAGAGTCCTCCTGCTGCTTTCACAGGGGATTTTTTTTTTCTCTTGTTGTTGCTTTTTATTTTTTTTTAATTCTGCTTTTGCTGCTGTTGAAGTTTGCTGACGGCCTTCCCCAGTGCCCTGCGGATGCTCCAGGCATGGTGGGGTGACCACAGCCCTGACCAGCACAGCCCCGGCCGCTGGCCCTATGCCCCAGGAGCAGCAGGAGAAGGCTGGAAGGTGAAAGCTGATGGCAGAGCCCAGCACGGTGCAGCCACAGCCCAGGAGCTCAGGTGGGGGGAGCTCGGCTTTACTGGGACCCCTCATCCGTGGCTGGCGGGGGAATGGAAACCAGTCCCTGGGCAGCCCCCGTTCGGCCTCAGCGTGCAAATCTTCGAACTTCTTTGAGAAAACGCAAATACCTGCTGGGCTGTCCCTTTCCCCAGCCCCTGCCTCAACTCTCCTAGGGTATTTTTGCACATTTCCAAGCTTATTTTTCTGCCAATTATGGCAGGTAGGAGCTCACCTTGCAGAGCAGGTAAGATGAAAATATCTCCTGATGTGGGAAGCTATAAAATGACAGGCCCCTAAGCCCAGCCAGCTCCCTACAGCAGGGAGGTCTGGGGCAAGAGTCTGAATTTTAGATCCTCTTCATATTTATTTCACAGTAATAACAAGAAAATAAATAGAAGCAGGAGGAGGGAAACGAGCTGGCTCTAGGCAGATGGAGAAGCTCTAAATCACTCTCAGAGTGCATCACCTCACGGTTCAAGTGCCTTTTAACCTCTCAGATCACGGGAACCCCTCGGGAACTCTTTGTCTTGCTGAGGTGAGGTCTTTAAGTGTTTCACAGCCCAAGCCCAAGGTGCAAACCCTGGATGCTGGCTGTCGGGGGGAGGGGAGGTGCAGGATCACCTCTGGCACTGCTTAAACCTCCTGAAAGGAGGGATGAAATGCGCTTTGTAAAGTGGGATCTTTTCAGACAGCAAGGGAGGCAGAATCCCCGTTCTCCTACACACGGGAACAGACTTTGAGCAGCAGGTCAGATCTCCAGCCCGTGCTCCTGGGCTTGTAAAAGCCCCGAGCACCAGGAGAGCCAGAGTCTTTCTGTAAAACCGCCCTGACGTACACAGGACTTGCTGCAGCTGCTGCTCATCGCCTGTGTCCTATTCCTATGTCTGATCATTATTTTAATGAGCTACAGCATCTCATAAAACCCAGCACAGAGAAAATTATATTAAACAACTGTGAAAAAAAATCATTTATTTCCATAATGTCTGTGTTTTGGATTGAAGGAGAAAAAAACGACAACTCCAGCAATATGACTTTTCCTGCCGAGCCAGAAAGTGGCAGGCTGCTCATTAGCTTAGATCATCGCTGCTCAAAATGTAATCATCTTTAAAAATGATTAAAAATATAAACTCCACTGATAGGAAGCAGCAAAGGGCTTTGCACTTCCAGTGTGTCACCCTCTGCTTCTCACCACGATCTCTGGGCTGTCCAACCTACAGACACCCTGTAGCTTTACGGGGTAGTTGCCTTCAGCCCTAGATGCCGGAGGTGTCACCGAGCCTCCGGATCTTGTCCGGTGACCCAGCCTTTGCACCTGATTTTTTCCTGCCCTCTGCAGAAAAGAAGCTCTGAGCAGCGACCAGAGAGTGGGAGCCTTTCCTTGTAGCACACCCCATGTGCACACAACTGAATTAGAAGCTGCAGAAGCAGCTGCTGCCGCGTTTTTGCAGAGTCTTCAGGAAAAGTCAGAAGTTTTGGTCAAGAACATGGATGTGTGCCATGGTTACGGTTTGAGCTGGCCGTTGGACCCTCCCAGTCCTAACTACTGTGTGATCCCATGACGGAGCCTCACAAACTGGGCTGGGTTTGCCAAGGAAGGTTTCGGTAGCAGGAGCTGCAGCCATAGTGGGATGGAGAGGGAAGGTCGGCCCAGGACCCAGCAAGATGGTAAATTAGCCTGTGCTACTCCGCTCCCTCCTCGAGCTCCTTACTGGAGCCTTCTGCTGCACAAGCAACATGGAAGCATGAAATCTGATGGCAGGGCCCCTCAGAGCTGCTGGACCTGGGCAGCTGGAACAGTCCTACCTTGAAGGAAGTTCAGGCGTGAGCTGTCAGTCTCTTCCAAAGCATTGTCAAATAATCATCTATAGGAAATGATTATTCATGAGCACAGTGAAGATGATCCTTCGGAATTCTTAACAATTCAGCACAGCTCCTGTTTGATGTGGCGAGGCTCTGGCGGTGCATTTGCATTAGAGAAAGTATTACTACTTTTGATGGAGGAGAAGGATTACAGGAGAAATCTGCATAAATTTATTGGTAAATGTCATTTAGCATATGTCCAAATGTAATTTATCGTGGGTTTGTAGCGCAGACTGTGACTCACACAGGGCTTTTTTTTTTTTTAAATAGACAGATAAATAACCCTTGGGACAAAATTACCTCATTGAAGGGAAACTGATATTAAATCATTATTGTTCCAGGTGAACAGAGCTTGCTCCAGGCAGCTCCCTCCAGACAGCTGCCCAGAGCCCAAGGCAGGAGCGGCCCGGGCTGCATGATGTGGAAATGCAGGTCCTGGGGGGGATGCTTGGAGGAGCCCGTGCCCTTCTCCTGCCCTCCGAGCTCGGCCTCAGCTCCGTGTGTGTGCCAGCAGCCACCCCGGCACGGCAGCCGCTCCAGCTGCCTCCAGCACAGAGACGTGCTGAGGATTTTGTCACAGATGCTGCCCCAGATACGGGGACATCCCTGTGTTCCCGGCTGGCCGGCTTCTCCTCCTGAGCCCAGCCCTGGGACTGGACACTGCCCAGGACACCAAGAAACCAGCACCAGCAGCTGAGCCTGTCTCCTTGGGAAGGGTTTCCTTCCAAATCAAGAGCTCTCCATCCCCCCAGGCCCTGTCAAGGCTCCTGTTTGGGTTAATTTCACAGCTGCTGGGGCTCATCCTGTCCTTGAGGAACTCTCCAGAGGGATGCACTTATCCACAGAGGCTCTTCCAGCTGCCTCGGCTTTGATCCCTTTAGTTCCCCTGTGTGATATAAGGTTGGTTAGCATGTTGGCTGTGACAGGGTGAGGATTATCGGGCAGCCTGGAGTCAGCCAGGGATCCTCTGGCAAGCTCAGAGCAGGTCCTGCTAAACCAGAACAGCAGCCTGACTGCTTGGCTGGAGCTGGGCATCCGTGTCCATCCCCACAGCCACCAGTAGCATTTTAATTGTGATCCCAGCCTGGCAGAGGTGAAAGGCACTACAGTGACTGCCTCAGATGTGATGGGCATGATGGCACCGGAACAAAGAGCTCCTGCCCCATACCCATCCCGCCACCTCCGTGCCGCTGTCTGGAGGCACATCTCTATGGGAGCTTTGGAGAGCGGCTCTGGACAGGGAGTAGGGAGCCACATCTGGAGAGCTAACCAGACACTCCCACACGTCTCTCTGTGCTCCGTCACCACTGCCTGATACCTCTTATCGTCTTGTTAGCAATTAACATTAGCGTGGTAGAAATTGCTAATATGCAATAGACAATAATTAGAATTCAATTTAATTGCCCAATAGCTCTTAAAACTGCATACAAATGTGGTTCCCACTCCCCAAATTACAGAGAATGACACGGGAGGAGAAAGTTGTCCCCAAGAGCTGGGCGAGGCCAACACAGCTCAGCTGCGCTCCTGGGAGCCCACTGCAGGGCAGGCCCAGCAAGGGAGGATTTCCCACTCTCCAGGCTGATGGGAAGGCCTGGGAATTGACAGAGCAGCATCACTGGGGTGCTGGTGGGAGCACTGGGGTCAGATCAGGCAGCGCTGATGCTCAGATGTGCCTCGTTGCAACAGAGGATGAAGCCTCTTCTGCATCTGGGTCTCAGGTGAGACTGGGAAGAGAGCTGCTTCTCCTGGCTCCAGCAGGTGCCTCCCGTATAGCTGCAGGTGCCAAGAAGAACATAAAAGAGGGAATTGAGGAGTGTTTTTCAGATGTCAGTGCTCCCTGTACCTGCTTTGCAGGCTGTGCCCTGCAGTGAGCAGAGAGGAGGGGTGAGGATCTGCAGCCAGGAGTGGGGGGCTGGGTAAGGCAGAGCGTGCCCTGGAAGGAGGTGACTGTGAAAGGCTTCAGGGCATGGATGAACTGGATGTGATCCCTGGGTGATGCTGAGGCCAAAGTGATTCCTGGGCACCAACAGGGAAAGACAAAAGTGATATCCATGGGAAGGATCTTGTCTCTGTGCAGCATCAGTGTGACCAGTAATGTCCTGTGGCCAGTGCTGCCGTCTGCGCTCCCAGCAAGGTGTCAAGGAACTGTAGAGTCCTGGCAGGAGCTGCTTGAGGTCTGAAAATCTGCTACAGAGCAAAAGATTAAAGAGGTGAGCTTATGTATCTTGTCAAAGAGGGGTTAAAAGATCACTTGATTGTGGTCTCCAGGTATCTGTGTGGGGAAGGTTTTGATGATGGCTGGCATAACATGCTGTTTAACTCAGATTTAAGCTGGAACTAAACCACACATTTTAACAAAGGCTGAAATTAATCTGGGAGCAATTTGCCAAAGGATATTTAGAAGGTTTTAAAATGAAGGTTACAAATGATGCTCAATTTCAGCGGGTCCTTCCTGGGGGTGGTGCACCCACTGGTGGGTCCATGCGGTGCGGTCCTGTGGTCCCAGCTGTGCTGGGGAAGAGTGGAGAGCTCTGGAGGGAGCAGGGACAGGCAGGAATTACACAGGCTCACGTCACACAAGCAGCGGTTCCAGGGCAGCAGGAGCCCCCAGCCCACAGAGCAGGGGTGGCCGAGAGTCCTGTCTCCGGCTGTGCTGGCTCCACAAGGTGACACAAGCGCTGGCTGGTGTGATGAGTTATCCTGCGGTATGTCCTGGAGTGATCCCACCAGAACCTCAGCTCACACATGTTTATTTCCTTTTTTTGAAGTGTAAGTGCAGAGAGAAAAGTACCTGCGTAGAAAGAGCCGGATGAGGCCGTTATCTCCAAGGGATTAACGGCCGCTGGTGACTCAGAACTAAGATGACTCAAAGAAAGGCATCATCCGAGGGATAAAGTCAACCACCACGGCCCCATCATCAGCCAATTCCACAAGCTCAGCACCGTCTCCTGAGCGATTAGCGCAGCCACACAGGGAGCTTGCAGAGAAAGAGCGCTTTGCTTCGGCTCTCCAGTTCCCGGAGCTTGGCGTCTGGATCCTGTGATAGCTGCCGTGCGCAGCCAGCCAGGCCCGGCTGGGGCTGGGAAAGGAGGGCTCCAGAGGGTAGAGAGATGGGGCCTTTGATCCCTCTAATTAACTCTGTTTTAAAATGTTTTATGAAGTTCAGAATTAGGAGGCAAGCTGGGATTGCTTTGATGTGCGTAGGGGGATGTGGCCAAGAGGCTGCACAGAGGGCAAAGATGAGGGGAGGCAGCAAAGGTTTGAGGCAAGGACCTGGGGGCAGGAGGGGCTGATGAGCGCCCAAGGGGTCAGATCTGTTGGTGTTCTCGTTGGAGCGCCCGGAAGGAGCACAGTGGCGCTGGGAATGGTGCAGAAGCCGTTGGTCGTTGCCCGGCAGCCTTTGCTCTCTGTGTGGAAGGCTCTGATGCTGCAGCAGAGCCAGGGCTGCTCCGAGCGCACGGCCTCTGGCGTTCTCTGCGCTCCCTTGAGCTAGGGCACTGGGCAAGGCCACGGGCGTGGGGCTGCGCTGTGACAAACTCGTATTGGTTTTGCCACTTAATGTGACCGTATGTTACCAAGGGGAGGTTTCCTGCCTTTCCTAGTGGAAAGAACCACCTGTAACAGGCACCAGCACTTTTCTCAGGAGGGATTGTGTGGCCGCTTGTGAGGATTGCCAGATCCACCGGCCCTGGGCCCCACGCTTGGTGCCATCAGGGCTCTTAGAATTACCGAGTGGTTTGGGTGGAAAGGGATCTTTCAAGGTCATCTGGTCCTGCAGGGAGCAGGGACATCTGCAACTAGAGCAGGCTGCTCAGAGACCCGGCCAGCCTCCCCTGCAATGGTGCCGGGGATGGGGCTGAGGTTCACAGAAGGACACGGGTCCGCAGCAGGTCACCGGGAGCAAACTCCTACCGGAGTCCGGGGGCTCCTGCAGCTGGAAAAGGCACTTGTCTGGATGCTGAGCCCCCGAACCCCTGAGTCCCTGCGGGGGCACCGGGACCCCCGCCAAGCCCCGGCCGCCGCCGCCGGTCCCTCTCCCGGTGCTAAAATGACCTCTAGTGGCGGGCGGAGAGCGGCGGACGGGCCCCGCTGCGGGACGGCTGGGGCGGGGAGCGAGGCGGGTTTCTTTTTTTAAAAAAAAAACAAACAACGAAACAAGAAATAGAAAAAAAAAGGGAAAGTACTCCCCCCGCCTCCATTGCTGTAGAAACTCTGCCGCTGCCAGGTTTGGGAGCCTACACAAACCCTAGCTCCTTGAACCCTGGCTCCTCGGCTTGCCCTGGTGCCGTGGTGACTCTGGAGCCTACCGATGGCTCTTTCAGAGGTGGGGCTGGCTGGTGGTAGCTTTGCTGAGGAGCACTTTGGTGTACATTTACGAGCTCCAGTAGCATCAGCCTGTTCTGGGTAAGACCAGCCGGCTCCCCGCACTGCCAGCCCGGCCCCTGGCAGAGAGGCACGGTGGCAGCAGGACATGCACAAGCACCATCTCCTTCAGGGCCTGCCTGGAACTCCCCAAGCTTGGCTTTGGGCAGTTGCAAAGCTCGGTGTGCAGAGGAGGTGGGCAGGCAAAACTCTAAAGTAGAGGTACACCCAAAACCCAGCCTGTGGAGGGTCCACAGGCATTTTTCTCCTCCCAGCTGAGAATGTTTGGAGCAGGGGCAGACCAAGAGGGGAGGTCCTCTCCTCCTGGCCTTGGGCCACCTTCCTCCAGGCTCAAAACCCCAAAGCCATTTGGTGTGGCTGCCACTGCTGAGAGGTGGCAACGGCAAGGAAGTTTTGCCTTTTCTTTCACTGAGCAGGGTAATTAGTGGCTCAGGATTCATTAAGTAGCAAAGTCACCCTGGTTTTTCTCATGCTGAGAGTGAGGGTGAGTTTCAGAGGAGGTGCTGAGCAGTAGTGGCAAGATAATAAGCTGGTGTCTCCTCCGTGCCAGTGGATTCCACGGAGGAAAGGGAGATGTCCTCTCTGGCAGCATGAGCTTTCTCTGCGCCCGCAATGCCAGGCACAACGAGCCAGCGAGAAGGCTGGACACTGCCAGCCTCAGAAGAAATTCTGCTGGGCTTGATTTCAGACTGATTTGGGTCACAGAGGTCTGTGCTGCAACATCAGACCCAGAGGTGGGCTCATATCCTGGCAGCATTTTGGGATCGGATCAAAGGAAAAACCTCTGCAGAGGTTTAATTTGGGATCGTGGCCCAGGGAGAGGACCATCCCCAAGAGGACAGGCTCTGTTGTGGGGTGCTCGGTGCTGGGACTGTGAGTCTTGTGTATTGTGAAGCAGCAGTGGTCCCAGGCAGGCTCCTTGAGGGGAAACCTGTCACAGAATCGCAGACTGGTTTGGGTTGGAAGGACCTTTCAAGGTCATCTTGTCCAACGCCCCCCTGCAGGGAGCAGGGACATCCCCAACCAGAGCAGGTTGCTCAGAGCCCCATCCAACCTCCCCTGGAATGGTTCCCGGGATGGGGCAGCCACCACCTCTTGGGGCAACCTCTTAAACTTATTGATGAAGGTCTTTATAAAGCTTTTATGACTTCTTGGATAAATTAGCTCAGGTCATTACAGGAAGAGTTGTTTTTACTCCAGAACAATGCTCACACAGGGAGGAGTTGTTTGTCCTGCTCCTGACTCATTTTGTGACAATGGCAAACCCATCCCAGCTGGGGATGGAGACCGGGCCACTTCCTCACTAAAACCTCCTCCTGAGGTGGCCAAGACAAAACCAGGGTTTGATTTCAGCCAGTAAAGGTGCCTGGGTGGAAGGAGCTGTGACTGGGAAGGGAGATGCTCCAGAGGCGTTTCCTGGGAGCAGGAGCATCAGGGAATGAAAAGTGTCCTTTTTTTTTTTTTGTGCACCCAGGGACTGTTTGGCACAGGTATAAAGCACCAGTGCCACGCAGGGTGGCAGGGAATTGAGAGCCCCAGTTTACAGGCTGAGGGAGGCACAATCCAGAGGCTGGGAACTCTGAAGGTGTCTGGCACTGCCATGTTAGACCTGTGTCTCTCTGCAGCTCTGGAGTTACAGACTTCCCTGTCTCCTACTGCGCTTCAAGGCTTAATTAGTGTTTGAGAAGCAATTTACAGATGAGAAGCACAAACATGTAACCATCCCAGTGAACAGGTTGTCGGTCAGGAAGAGGCTTGACCCATAATGATGCTTTACTGGATGTTTTCTGAGGGCACTTATGAGTGGATTTCAAGATCCTGTGGCACCAGGGTGTCGAGCAGGGCCATGGTCAGCCCGTGAAACACTGCTGGGCCACGGTGTCCTGGTGCGGTTTATTTGCCTGGTAGAAGAGAAAAGGAGCAGAGTAAGAAGCAGAGCTTTGGAATTGGTTTTGGTTCTGTTTCTCAAGTGTGCTAATGCCATTGTCATTGTTAATGAAAGCTTAGCTGTAACCAGTGCCTGCCCACGGCAGCCGTGCTACCTCAGCAGCTGGCCCGGTGACACCCAGCTGTGACGCTGTGACTGAGACGGCAATGTGGACATTCCAGCAAAACTGGCCACGAGGGCCCTCGCCTCTCCAGTCATTCCAGCCTCAAGTGCTCATGGCAATGCAAGGTCCCCTTCTGCACAGAACTCACAGCTGAAGTGACCACAAATAGTTTGTCCTTCCTGGTTTTGAGGGGTTTTTTTTGTTCCTTTCTGTATCATTTGGTTGCACAACAGGTACTTTACACACAGCCAGGAACAATTCTCTCTCATCCCTCTGTCCAAACGCTTGTGTGTGTTAGATTAAAGCAGCACAGACCACTGTGCTCAGCAGGGAGAGCTGGGCACAGCGCGGCAGGGCCGCGCATCGCTGAGCTGCTGCTGAAGCAGTGAAGTGGTAAATGAGACGAGGTTCCCTACACAGCTCCTAATAATCTATAATGGTAAAAAACCGAGACAACATTTTAAAGCACAAGTTTCTCTTTATTACACTTTTTTTAAAGTAATGTGTGAGTGTGACCGAAAAAAGTGACAACAAAACTTGGGTAACTTACATCTTGGGTTGTTTTTCGTAACTCAGAGAAGAATTTACTGCTGAATGCTTTTGAAAATGAGAGTTAAAAGTTACAGAACTAACTTAAAGCTTCCCAAACTGTCTTGCTGAAAACAGGTGTGCAGAGAACGCCAAGTGTTAAGGCTGTTCTCGTTTTTCAGTGGCTTTCAGAAGATACCCTGTGGCTTTCAGGGGGAGCTGTGTTATTTCCTTGCCTCTCGAGGAGGTTCCTGTTTTGTTATTTTTAGAGTTAAGAAGGTGGGTAACTGAGAACGCTTCCTCAGGTGCTGCAAGGCAAGCTAATTGTTTGTTGTGACACAAGCATTTCTGTTGAGCATGGTAAACATCATTTAAGAGGCACGACAAACCCTTTGCGTAAGGAGAATTTGTTGGAGTGAAGCTACGGCAGCATTCCAGGCACTCGGGATCTGGTCACACAGCGTCTCGGGGTGCAGCTGGATGGCTGCTGCCCAGACTGCCGTCTTTAGCTGCTCTCACCACCCTCCTGCCAGAGGCTGCTCCTTTGATTTCGCAGCTCAGCTGCTTGTGGGTCATCCCTTACCCGGCTTCCGTCCAAATGAGCAGCGCTGGCTCCAGCAGCCCGAGCTGCAGATCATCACCAGGCCAGGCTGCTTTGGCTGGAATGCTTGAGGGAGCAACCAGGCAGGTTCCGCTGGACTCTGCAGGGGGATTGACCTCGGGCAGAGAGCTGGGAGATGCGAAGCCACTGGCCACCTCAGATACACGAGGACATCTGGTACTACACGGTGCCGTGTGCTGACATGGCACAAGCTCTGCTGATGGGGGACTCTGAAGATTATTTAGGAGGTAAATTTGTGCCAGCAGAGCCATTCCAGATCAGGTGTCCTCTGCCGTCCAGCTGCCGGCAAAAGCCGACAGGCAGCGTGAGCGGAGCGTGGGGTGTGCTCTCTGCTCAGCGGGGTACGGCTGTGCCCGTCTCCGAACCAGGGCAAGTCGAGACGGCCGCTGACCCGCAGCACACACCTGGTATTCACCTGGGAGATGGTTTGAAAAATGGTCATCTGGGTATCCTGGGTTCTTCAGTTACTGAAAACTAAACCAGAGACATCCTGCTCCCCCCTCTCTAATGGAGATAAATTGCTTTACGCAGACCCTGTGTGGTTTGGAGACCTCATGTTCCTGCAGTCCCCTTGTTCATGCAGGTCCTTTTCCCCTGGAGTGGATGAAATCCATAAATGTTCACTCTTGGGTTCAGATATCAGAAGTCTCTGAGACTAAAATTTTAGATAAGAAGTGCTTTTTTCCAAGCCTTCTCTATTTTTACTTTTAAAAGGTACTTCTCTTTAAACTGATCTGCTTGAAATAGTGCTGTGCCAGCTGATATTCAAAAGGTTTTCTCTATAAAGACAGAAGATTAGAAAATAAATATTTTTTGAAGTGTAAGATTGTTCTTTTAAGTTTGAATAAATGGGTTGGACATGCAACAAGTACATAACTTGACACAGCTGGAGGTTTAATCGTAACATCGATAAAAATACAAAATCCACAAGAAGCTGACTCATATAAATTGCTAGAATTTAATTTTCTGCAGCATATTAGTGGGGAAATAACTAGTAAAGGAAAAATGAGGATTCAAACAGAAACACACATGGTACAAATTACTTGATCTTGTAAAAAGCTTAGATGCCTGGAAAGAAACTGTGCATCATAGATTTGTGGAAATAACAAATATCTGCTTTACTACAAAGCAATAATCTGCATAATAAGGCATTAACAGATAGGTTAAGTTGCAGTCGCTGCCTGCATAATGAAAACTAGAAGATGGTAATGATTTTTTTTTTGTCCTGGTGCGGTTTATTTTGCTGTTTACACAGCATTTCATTCCTTATTCCCACTCCTCAAGTTCTGTTCCCTGTTCTAATTAATTCTTCTCTAATTTCTAGCCCAGACTGACCATCCTTCCCTTTGAAAAAGAGAACATCTCAAGTCCATCGGAAATCTGCTCTTCTTGTATCCATCACCCTGCCGGGGGTGTCTGTGGCACCACGGTGACGCTCGGCGGAACTGCTTTGGAGGTTCAGTCACTTCTGTTTTCGTGGGACATTCTGTGGCGCAGACACAAAGATGTAGTAACGTCATTTTCTTTTAACGTTAGGAAATAAGGGAAATGCTGGTTGTGGCTTCCCGTGGGCACTTTGCAAGGGTCGAAGCCCCCCAAAGCCCTTGTCACACCACGGGGAATGTCCCCTCTTCACTGGCCATGGCTGCTGCCCAGAGGGGACACTGGGCTGTGACAGCCAGGGGGGTGACTGCAGGGACACCAGCGGCCCAGGGCTGGCGGGAGGTGACACTGCGTGGTGAAGACCGTGGGGGGTGACAGGACACCGGGCAGCGAGAAACCGGAGCGGGGTGTGGGTGTGTGTGTGACAGGACACCGGGTGGTGACAGTCTGGGGGGACAGTACAGCCACCAGCGGCCCAAGGCGGGTGACAAGAGGGACACTGGCCAGTAACAGGCCCGGAGGGTGACAGGACACTGGGTGGTGGCGGGCCGGGATACAGCCGGGACACCAGCGGCCCACGGAGGGGGTGTTGTCACCGGGCACCGGAGGGTTAACCGGCGCGGGGCGGTGACACCGACCGGTAACGGCCTCTAGGCGGCGCTCGGCGTTAGGTCGGAGAGGGCGGGGCCGCCGTGCGCACGTGACGCGCGCCTTTTGCCATAATGCGCTGGGTCACGTGAGGCGCGGTGGGGCGGGTGGGGTGCGCGTGCGCCTGCGCAGTGAGGCGTTGGCGGCGGC
>VWZK01006947.1:342229-364405 GCA_013396935.1 Baryphthengus martii
GTAGCGTGAGTCAGCCCGGGGCCCGTCCCGCCGGCCTGCGGGAGTCCGGCAGGGCAAACGGCGCCGGGGGTTAGGCGGGGTGGGAAGCGAGGATGCCGTTCGGCCGCCATCGGCCGCCGTGACTGGCGCCGGGAGCTTTCTTTTGTAGTTGCTGTTGTGACAACTGCCGTCGGGTCTGTGTTGTAGACGCGGAGCTGGGCGGAGGAGGGGACGTGGTCGATGTGCGACGTCGAGTGCTTACAAAAGTTTTGGGTTCCTGGAATTATGCGTAAAATACTAAGGAAATGGGGGAGGATATCTTATCGTAACAAACTAACCGGATTTCTGTGAAATCTGACGGAGAGAGCTGAACGTGATAGAAATAAAACAAATGGCTGATTTGAAGAAAGTGGTTTTGGTGACTTAATTTTATCTTCCAACTTCCTTTACCCTTCTTTGTGGAAAAAATGGTTTTGTTCCCGTTGCAGAAACTGCTCATTAACAGCATTCTGCGTCGGGAGCGTATCTGTGAGTTACAATCTGTGCAGACCCTTTAAAGCCACCTTGCACATGAGCGCTCTCTGTGTCGCAATAACACTTTGGAGTTTCTTGTTACTGTAATTCTTTTCTGTGCCACAGACATTGTCATTCAGATGCTGTTGAGCATCATTTCATCATTCATTTCTAGCCTCTTTTATTTTTTTTTTTCCTGGTACTATGTTTTTTCCGTATCAGGGCAATCCTGGAGTTTTATTTCAGAGCATTTATGGTGATCGTACCTAAGAAAAGTCAGAAATTCTTAAAAATTTGTGTAATGGTGCTCTGTTCTCAGTAGATGATAATGGATTTGTGGTACTCGGTATGATATCAAAATGACAGAATACCAAACTGAGATAAGTTTGGATGTGACTTTTTCAGAAATAAAAATAAATGGAAAATGTTTTAATTCCTTAAACATCTTTTTCATTTTTTTCTTACACACAACAGTCTCTTTAAAAAATATGTGCTAGTGGTTTTTTTCTTCCTGTTTAATGTATTAAACTTAAACAGAATGATACATAAGCTGCGGTAGCTGAAGCTTCAGCCCTGGCTTTTAAAGTGGTTGCTTGTTATGTATCTACAAATATTTAAACTATTTTCAGGAGAATGTCTTTGAAGAGACTTAACAGCACGGTGCTAAGGGCTGTAGGGATGCCGTTGGATTGCATGAGAAACGTAGGTAGAGATAACATTTCAGAAGTCTTGAATTTTTCTAGTAGTGCTGTATTTTCAAAAGCTTTTGAAAAACGTTTAATTTGCGTTACGGATTTTGCCACTGAAGGGTTTCTGAGTTTTGTCGTGGGTTGCAAATGAAGTTTCAGCTTCACAAATGGCAGCAGGCTGAGTGGCCAGCTGGCTGACATCACTCCAGGAATTGTTGGGTGTGTGTAAAACAGAGCCTTAAACCCCCGGTGTTGTGTGGTAATGAACTGTGATGGAGCCTGGTTGCTGTCACCAGAAGAGAAAATGTTCTGGACTAGGGCAAACCTGTGGATTCTGTTGTAGCAGGGAGGAACCGGAAACAAAGTTTTAGAAGAAAAATTTATGCTCAGAATTATGTTACCCCATAAAGCGTTCCTCTAATATACTTAATACCAGATTTGCCGAGTGTGCTGCTTTGGATTTATACAGTATCAGGGTCTAGTGACTCCAGAGTTGAGGTGTCTGCAGTGCTCTCTCCTACCCTGCAACGTTCAGCTGCAAAACCCTCGGTGAATCTGCTAGTCTGTTTGCCAGGCAGAATCCAAAAGAAGTATAAACCGCAGTTAATTCTCGGGCTGCTGCGCAGCGTTGTTGCGGAGAGCTTTCAGAAGGGATCTGGAGTTCCCTGGGTTGAGCTGAGGGTAAGCCACATACCTGTGCAGAACCCGGGAGGTTCCAGAGGAACTCACGCCCTGCCTGCCTGGGAGTCGGCCGCCCTGACTGGGCTACCTGGAATGTGCTGTTGGCTCGATTACTGCCCCTTGGCCGGGGGCTTGGGGCAGGCTGTGTGTGGTTCATGACCACCTTGTCTCCAGCGTTGCTTTCGCTCCCCAGGCACGCTGAAGCAGCAAGCAGTGCCAATGGGACCTTAAAGCTTCAGGCTGTCTGTATGATCAGATTAATGACCAAAAGTGTCTTATGGACTCCTCCTTACAAAGCAATATCGGTGCTCTTTTGGAGCACGGTCCTGTATGACGGTAGTTCAGATGAAAGTTCCATGAGCAAACTGGGCCACTGAGCTCGCTCATACAGGAAGGGATGAGGCACCAGTTGCAGAAGAGGTCACTCACTGATCCCTGTTCTGGTGGAAGCTGAAAGTCCAGCAGCAGTAGTCCGGTCTGTTCATTGGGGTATTTTGAGGCAGTACTTCCAGTGCCGGCTGCAGAGGTGGCTTATTTGCCACAAAGTACGCAAGTGGTGTCGGATTAGGATAGAGATAAAAAATCCTGTCATGAGAAAGGGGAGCAAATGTGTCCTCAGGAGTTACTCTGGTTGAGACAGTCTGGCATGGTCAGAGTCATTCTCATCTCTGACTCTGCAGATCTATCCACCAGAAGCATAACTGCCTAATAAAGGCACTTTTTTTTGGTGATTTCCACATAGACTCGCCTTCCAGTGACTCTTCTGATGAGCTTCTCTACTTTTGTCTGGGTGCAAATACTTCTCTAGATAGTGCTCAGAGAGCTGCGTTTGCAGTGCTGTCAGGCTCAAAATGGTGGATTTAAAGCCAGCAATAAAGTGGGAACATTTTTCAGTAACTTAGCACATATGTATGCTACAATTATTGAAACGAGCAGATTTTCAGAATTGCCATGTTTTTAAATTTAAAAACATCGCTTTTAAATTCACGTGTAACGTGGTGTGTTAATTGTGAAGCAGTATAAACTTCAGAGCATACCTGAGTTATTTGTACTGCTTTGCAGGAGGAAGGTTGTGGACACTAATGCAGTTGTTGGCTTAAGATTTCCAAGTCCACATGCAGCAGCAAAGTAGCTGTTGGTTAACTTGTCTGCTTCCACTTGCTCCTTGAAATACTTCTTTCCCTTGGCCCTTTCTCTTGAATAGGTAGCGAGTTGTAGACTGTTGTGGCTCTTCTGCTCTTGAATTTAATGTAGCATCCAAATCTTCCTTTGCTTTTGCAAGCTTTCTGAGTTAATTGAACCCTCCTTTTTGATCATGGGTCAGATTGACAAAAGCCCAGTAGCCGCTTACTGGCCATCGCGGGCAGTAAAGCAAGTTGTGTGCTCTCAGGGAGCAGGAATCCACAGTGGTGGTGTTCTGGCTTGGTTGGATGTGGCCGTTGGAGCTCTGCTTGGGCAAGTGTGACAAGGAGCCTTGTGGAGCGTGATGTCCGCGCTCGCTTTGCAGATGTGGAGTCGTGTGGTGAGGCAGAGTGACGCTGCTCCGCAGCTCCTGGGGGGTGACAAGTCTCTGCTAGGGGATGTTGCTGCCTCTTGGGGGAACAGATTCCTGCTGGGAGATGTCAGTTTAGTCTGAGGACTGCGAGACTAAACTGGCATCCGTTAAAGTCAAATGGAGCAAGCAAAGAATTCCAGGGACTTCAGGAATGGCGGTCCAGCTTTAGTCTGTTCTACTTTTGGAAAAAAAAAAAAAAAAAGTTTTTTTTTGTGGTCTATTTTGACTTCATCTTTAATAAAATTTCAGCACCAAAATGAATTCAATTAATTGAGGCAAAGGAAAAATAAATGTATTAAAGCCAGCTGGTGTCAGATCTCTTCACAAAAGGAACTCAGCAGTGTATTCTGCTCTACATTAACTCTCTGTCACAGGTTCTGTGACGTGGTCACCAAGCAAGTGGGGACACTTAAGTACCAGATACAAATATGTGCTGTGCTAGGTGTCCTCTAAAAAGAAAGCCTTCACCAAGCTCTTGTCCCTTTTCAGTTGCTCAATTTAAGCGTGTATTTACAGACTTTTAAGGTGAATTCATTTTTGTGTCAGTCTCTTAGATGTCTGGAGCTTCCTTCACCGTGCAGTTCGCAAGTGAATTGAAACCAAGCGTCTATCAATATACATGTGTGCAAGGATAGGCTATTCAGAAGGCAGATGTCAGTGCTTCTCTCCTAATGGTCAGTGAATTGCCACACAATACCGAGGGAGGACTCACTCCGCTTTTTGCACTGTGCACCCGGTGTGCGTCGTCAAATTGACCACCTTTCTCCTACAATTTGAAGCTGCTCTGAAGTCCAGAGGAGGCTTGCTGCTCACTTCCCTGGGGAAGGTCAGGAATTAGTTTCAGCTAAATGACGTCTCAGTTTTCGGAAGAATCAATTCTGTCATTTGGAAATAGGAGTAAAATTTCCATGTGGTTGTTGAAATGATGTCTTCTGGTAGGTGTGTTTTGGTCTGAGGGGGGTTCCTGCGTCTAGGAAGAAATTACTGAGAAATGGAGCATAAATTGTGAAGTAGTTGTATTTTGTGTGTGATCACTGGTCAAAACCACTCTGACAGAGCTTTACTAGACACACAGCATCTTTGGTTTCCAGACCATCCTTCTGATTCCATCTGCAAAGTTAAGGAAGGACTTTTAATATTTAAAACTGTAGGCAGATTACAGGGACTGTCTGCTGGTAGCGCTTTAAAGTACCTACTCATATGCAGCTTGTGGAAGTACAATGTGAAAACCATTCTCACTGAGAGATCTTTGGATTTTAAACTTACTCAGTCCAGGTGTCTCGGGTAGTTGGCTCTTTTTGCTTGGGCCTTATGTAAAAGGTCAGAAGGCTCCCCCCTCCTCAGACTAAGGCTCTGAGAGCCAAGTCAGAGCGTGGGTAGCTTCGGGCACACGCTTTTCAAAAGGCTTTCAGGGCTCTTCATCAGTGACTTTGAGTCTCTGCAGAGAGCACATTGAAAGAATTCACGTCTCTTTGGTTAACTCAGGTTAACTCTTTGGTTAACTCTGCTTTCAGGGCTCTTCATCAGTGACTTTGAGTCTCTGCAGAGAGCACATTGAAAGAATTCACGTCTCTTTGGTTAACTCAGACTGGACGATTAGCTTAAGGGGGGAGATACCACTTCAGTTTGAGCCAGTTCTGCCCTCCTCGGGAAAGCCAGCTCAGAAAAAGCCCAAATTTCTGTGATCCAGATTCTAGCACTGCCTGTTCTGTTGCGGGGCAAGCTGATCTGACTGTAGGATCTGCTTTGTGCAGGTGAGGCTTTGCTGTGGCCTGTTTTTCTCCAAAGATCTCTTGGGTTAGTAGCTTAACAGAAGCAAAAGCAACTTAAGTTAGGTCAGGGAAGAACCTCATATATTAGCAGGCTCTCCTTTAGTGATCTATGAGACCAGTTTGCTGTTGGCATTCACACTATTTTAAAAAAAAAAAATATTTGGTGGTTGTGTGTGTTTCTCTGACACTGGAAATTTCTTGAAATATGCTGTTGTGTGTTGAGCTGATAAAAGCACAGTGTTACATAGGAAATTGTGCTTTTACATCTGTGAAGGGATTCTCTGAAGTGCTAGGTAATTACATATTAATATACTTTTTTGTGAACTGACTATTTTTTCTGTGTCTGTTCTTTTCAGAGTACACGGATGACAATGCCTTGATTCCCAAGAACTCATCAGTAATTGTGAGAAGAATCCCTATTGGAGGAGTTAAAGCTACCAGCAAAACATACGTTATGTAAGTACCCACAGAGCACTGCATTCTTTGTCAGGGGTTCCAGTGTGTTCACTTGTCTTATGGATAATAGTCTCCAGAGGCATTCAGATCGTATCTTTCTTGTTAAAGCTCCTATTAGTTTTTGCTGTAATGGAGTAGATTTTAATGTAGCTGTCCCAAAGTAGACTTAAATTTTTAAGCTTGCTGGGACATGGAGTTCAGACTCCAACAGTGGTAACTTTTACAATGACTCTGTTGGGTTTATTCTTAGGGTTGATTTTTCTGAGACCCAAGTTGTAGATCCTGTTTCCCTTATGTGGGCAGATTCCTTATTTGTCTGTGTTTGCGTTTATAGGAAAGACACTACAATGTGTATCTATAAGTTTCTCATTTGTTCCCATCTCAGAAGAGTCTGATGCTCAGTGTTTGACTGTTTCCTGTGTTTGGGTGCGGGTGGGATATGGCAGGTACTCTACACCCCAGAGGTGGGGGGGTTGTGTACTAGCTACAGGGGAAAGATGGAGGGTTGCCAGCCAGTGAACCCTGCAAACCAGAAGGTCCATTTGTAAGTGATTCCCGTTAGTTCCTAAAGATAAGGTCTGCTTTGGGCCAGAGAAAAAGAACCGTACCCCTATGTGTATTGCCTCCTGTGGGAGTATGGTGCAGGAATAGTTAATCCTTTCCACACTGGAAACTCAGGAAACAATTCAGCACATTACCAAATGTTAGTAGTTACCTTTCCAAGTCTATTGTCACCCTAAGCTGGTAACTGTACTCCAGGTTTTAATTGTGTATTCCTAAGATTTACGTAGGAGGGAGAATTGAGTGTATTAATTAAAATTACCAATACTCACATGCAGTCCTGACTCCAGAATTGCTGGATTGCTGCTGTCACTTACGTATTCGTACAGACCCGTTCTGTATCGGCTACACGAGGGCTATTGAAATGGTCGTGTTTTCCAGCCTTCTTAAAGAGATGCCTCTCCACCGTAATTGGTAGATGCCATTGTGGTCTAGCCAAGTCGTTTCTCTTGTTGGCTCTCAGTAGAGTGACGAATTACACTGTGTCTTCAACAAACAGTCCAGCAGCATCCTGGTACCCATGAAGCATTTGCAAGCAAAATCCCCTGGATTTGTGTGGCTCTGCCTGTAAACTTTGGGTGTATTCCTGCAGTAGTTGTTGCAGTGCTTTCAGGCGCTCCCTGCTGAGGTTGGGTGCCACACCATAGTGCTTATAACTATGGCCTTGTTTGGGGCTTAATTTAGGTATGTTTACCTAGTGCTGGGCGTTGTGATGCTGCCCTCAAATGAGAGGAGAGATGCTCCTGGCATTAAGGATCAAACCAATACCTGCACAGGGCGACAAGGAGCGAACGGCGCTGCTGTTCCAGCCTTGAACATCAACCAGGCCCGTTCGCTTTCCATCCCTTCAGTGGGAAACGCTGCAGGAGCAACTGGTAGAGTGGTTAGTGTTTGGGAGCGATGGATGTGTGCTGTACAGGTACCACCGTCCTCGCCTTGTAGTATGTTCTTCCACAGGAAAAATACGCGAAGAAACCATTGTGTGGTATTCTGAAGTATTTCCTTGTACTTCCTCGTGCTCAGGAGGTACGTGGCTGTAACGGTGAGCCTGGTGGTGTTCTGGCCGTGGCCAGAAGCACAAGCCTCTCTGTACAGAAATTCCACAGCAGCCTTTGAACAGCCTCTGCTCATGGGACACTTTGGATGGTGTGTGAACTGTTTGTGAGCGACATCAGCGGTTGCATGTCTGGTTCGTCATGAGTAGCATGCAGATACAGGTCAGCGAGTATGTGGAATCTCGGCAAGTTTTCAAATGTAATAAATATTTCCTAAAATATTGTAGCATTTTTGAGATTATCATAAAGCAAATTCTGGCAATTAAGACCTTTTTTTTTGTCACAGGACTCCTAAATCGCACAAAATCCTAGAAACTTCTTTCAGGTGACATTTCTACTACTATTTTTAGTCAATATAGCATTTGTAACACATTGAATATTTTGGCACTTCTGTGGCTAAGTACAGTAGATGTCTGAACGCAGTGCTTGGGCTTCCACAAAGAAACACTGTTGGAAAGACTGTGCTGCTGATGTTTTTATGTTACTCCTTTGTCAGATGACTGGTTTATTTTATTTATTTTTTTTTTCCACTGAAGTAAACTTCCGCTTCAGAGTTTCTAGGCTATCGCTGTTCTTCCCTAGAAATGAAAGTATTTGTAGAACTAGGGATACACAGACTGGCTAAAGCTACCTTTGTACCTTGGTGGTTGATTACTTAAGAACACAAATCTGTAGCTTCACCTTTTTGATGCTTACATAGCAGAGCCGAAGTACCTGAGGACTTCCTCCTGCACGGTTGTGTTCTGTCGCTGTCTTAAAGTAATTTGTGACAAAGTAGAAATGGGTTTTTTGGGGGTTGTTTTGGTAGCACTGAACGCACCAAGAGAGACTTCATACAGATGAATTTCCACATTCAGTAGACTATTGGGACGTAATGTTTTGACGCTCAGGTTTTATAATCTGTGTTCGCTGCTTTATGTTGGGTCCAAGTGCTTTGTTTTAAATTCTGATCCCCTGTATTTCTTCTTCTAGAAGCCGAACTGAGCCAGTGAGTGGAACATCAAAAGCAGTATGTAAAAACACAATCTCACACTTTTTTCTACACACTGCACTTAATTCTAAACCGTGTAGCCTTTTATTAATTTTCCAAACGTTAACTTAATATATTTTCTAGTAAAACATAGCGTGTGTTGTAACTATAATGTATTTGATTCAGCGTAGTAAAACCAGAGTAATGCCATCATTTGCAGTTCTAATGTGAATATTGGTATTTGTGCCTAGCAATGCATTGTATTTCATATTGAATATGCTAGAATATTGCCTGTATGACTTTGTGTTGTACAGATAATGTACGATCGCTTCAGATCACGTAGGCTCAAGGTTCGCACGACTGAACATGGTGCCATGTTCTACATCTGTCTGTCTATAGCTAGTAATATGTATGTTTGTATAGGTTGTTGTGTGCTTTTTGTTTCTTGCAATAAAAATTGTTTGGAGTGTATTTTTTGCCATTTTCACATTGTATCACTTTAGCTTTTGTTTTTAAATACTTTTTTTGCCTAACGGTTTTTGAAGATGTTATCAAAAACCACTGAGAAACCATTATTGTTAAACTTGCTGGTGTTTCTTGCTTTTGACGTGGGGGTTCAAACAAACACCAAACCCAACGTATCCCCTGTGTTTTGAGGACAGTTCTGTGCAGCTAAACAATTCCTTCTCGTGACCTTAAATACGTGGATATTTGTTCCTAAAGCTGTATAATTGAAGTGATATTGTTTGGGCCTCTCCGAGTACATCAATGTCTTTAAGAGATTGCCGTGAATTTCAGTATCGTTGCTCCACAAAGTGGTATTCTAAAGTTCTGCGTTTGGTCTTTCCACTTTATCTGATGAAACAGTTCAGCTTTAATAGTTTTGCCTGTAAATGAAAATATCTTAATACAAATTTTGGCACCAGGTTAGAGCCTGGTGCCTTTGTGGGTAAAATCCCTGCCATTTTTCTTCTGCCTGCAGTACATTTTTGGCTCTGGGTGACTTCAGGGTTGGATGCTGCTTTAATTTCCCAAAGGTTAAGCCTTTCTTTAGTATACCACCACTTTGAACTTATATTTTGAAAAGGGGCAGCACTTTTTCTTCAGGTTTGGAAACGCTGTTGTTCTGCTGCTAAAATATAAATAACAGACAGAAATACTGGACTGGTAACGGCCTAGATCCTGATTTGCCTCTTGGGTCAAATATTATCTGTAACTACGCATTTCAAAATAGTCCTTAGAGTATAAAAGTTACGATGTGGTGATTTTCTTTTTCATCTTTATTTTAAGTATAACTGCTTTTTCTTCACGAGAATGGTGTGAGGCATTACACTAACCCTGGATCATTGGATCTGATCACTTGATAAGCTGTTAGGATAATTTAATCTAGAAATTCACGAACTCTGGGTCTGTGTTCTGTGAAGAATACAGCCTCTGATTCTCGTGGAATGGTATAAAATCGAGTGAAAATTGAACACTTTTTGTGTGTAGGTCTAAAACCACTAAGTCTAAATCTGCACCCATAATTCTGTTGCTGATTGATTCGAATTCCTTTTCTGGACACAAATGCCTCTCATTGTGAGTTTGAGTTAGTTTAACTGGCCCAGTGACCCTAGTAGTTAATGTAATGCATTTCTGTGAACTACATTTATAGTATTTGATCTAATTCAGATGGGTTTTTATTTCTTGAAAACAGTTATTTTTCTTTTTGTTTACTAGCATGTGTATAAACACAAATCACATGTTCATAAATAAAGTTAACATTCTTTTAGCCTCCTGTGTTCCCTGGCATGTCTGTATTATGTTTCAAAGTAGCATCTTGCCATAAGCTAACATAGATGTCTGGAGAAAAAAAAAAAATAAAAAAATCGTGGAGTCGGGGGAAGACTTAGCGTTAGTTAGAGCTCATTGAAGGACATGAAAGGCAAAGCAAAACCATTTCCTTCTTGTGTGCTCTGGCTGTGCCTGGCTCAGGTTGTAAGCAGCCCTAGGCGGGTGGAAGCCTGGCACCTCTCCCCCTGTAAAACCACAGCATCCTCTGGAGCTTCTAGTGGGGGAGACACAATCAGCTGTATTGGTAAAGCTAGCTCAGGTCTTGGCTTTTAAAGTAAGGGGGGGGTGTTTGTTTTAAATACGGCTGTTTCTCTATGTATTTCAAAGCAGAAGCTGGATCTCAGTGTGGTAGGAATAAATCATGGGAAAGCTTGCCAATTACTGCTCAACAGGAAAGCAGCAAAAGTAAAATTAGTTAAGATTTTTTTTAAAAGTATGCACAAAGCTTATGCTTTGACTGCTTCTTCGTCTTGCTCTGAGGTGAGCTGTCCTGCACTTGCAGATTTGTGCTACTGTCCCACTCCTGCTACAGCCAAGCTAAGGAGGCGGCTTCTTTTTCTGATTTAATAACTGCAAGGATCTCTAGTTAATTTTTGTCCTTAGAGGCTGCAGAATGCGGAGTCCTGCCCGTTGTTTAGCACCGTCCAGCGCAACCTTGGTCCTTCCAGGCTGAATCTGTAGCTTAGTCAAGGTGTTGGGTCTTAGGGAGCCCCTGCAATTCAAAGTGAGATGAGCCTTTTCCTCCTAGGCGGTCTCCCTTCCCGCTTGCTGCATGTTAGTTTTTGTTTAGTCTTCTGCTTGAAATGGGAGTTAATAGATTGAGTGTTGATCCTGGCTTGTTGGGGTTTTTTGGTGTTTTTATCCCAATTCTTCTACAGTATTCTCTTAGGCTTGCACACAGGTTTCATGGAGATCTTGTTTCTGCTTCATTGAGTGGAGGGACTGGCAGGAAACACTTCAGTTAAAATTTAAATTTAAAAAAAAAAAAGGCGAGATTGTAGGATGGTTGGAAGATGCCTGCTGGGCAAACCTACGAAATAGTACGTTAATTATCTCTGGTGGTTTTGCAGACTGTTTGGTAGAAGGATATACTTCCACCTCCTTTAAGGAATCAGACTCCTGCCTGCAGGCCATGTAATAACTGCTTCTGAAAATATTGCGGGAGCTCTTTAATAGTTTATTAGCTGTTCTATTTCAGTTCTGGTCAGTACGAGAGCGTTTAACACGAGGCTCCAGCAGAGAGCTTTCCTAATTTCCTGTTTGCTTCTGTAAAACCACGGAATGATCGTGGTTGTGCCTGCCGTGGGAGAGCATAGGCCTGTTTTTCCACCTGTAAACAAGCGGCATATGGAGCGTGAAGCTGCAAAATACTTCCTCGGGCTTCCTTTTTAACAGAACTAGGTACAAAATGTTCTGAAAAGAAGGAAAGTTGAATCTTCTGGTCAAGTTTGCTGTGGGAAGAAGGTCTCTTCTTCCAGATCTGGATGTTCCTCTCCAAAGGCACATTTTCAAGAACTTTTTAGTTAGTGATGAAGTGATGGTGTGTGTGCTTTCCTTGAACATAGAGAGAAGGAGCAGTTAACTGGCAGGCGGAGTCATCTTCTGCATGTAGATATTTTTTTCTCCAGAGTCTGCTGAAACTACTCCCTTGAATCCTTCCACTCCATTAGGTAATAAAGGACAAGAGCTTTTTCGGTAAAGGGTTTTCATCTCTCTTCTGGTGGAAAGCTGTTCAGGTGACATTGTGAAATGTCAGTCTACATTTTTGAGCAACTTAGGACATAATAAGCAGTGATTTGAGTGTCTTTCTGATAATGTTTTACTAGTATCAGCTTAACTGCTGCTTGTGGCATAATATCATCCAGGATACTGGAAAAGGAGCTCCGTAAGAGTCACCCTTTTTACTGGTGGAAAAACTGGACTTCAGTTTTAGTTGTCACTGTGCACTGCAGCCCATGGCTGCCGAGTGCCTGGGGGACTTCGTTCCCGCAAGCTCTTGCAGGAGGCAGCTGGGAGGGAGGAGTGGGGTTGTAATGGAGACAAAACTTAGAGCATTGTGTTCTGAATCTGTGTTTTCATCATCACGAGTAAGCTTTACACTTCCTTGCTTTTGCTTACTTAGTGCCAGGCCGCTGTGAAAGGAACATACTGAATTCTCACACTTCCCAAAGCAAGTTGGACAGGATGGCCTGTGGTCTAAGAGAATACAAGAAACCGGTTTTCTCAGGTTTTTTCTAGGCTGCTCCATCATGGAAAACACTGTTATTTCACTAAAGCAGATTTTTTTCTAGACAGAGTGGTGGGTTTCTCTGAAGGCTGGTGGTTTAGGTTGGTGGTTTTATTTGGGGTTTGTGTGGTGAGTGGCATTTTGAAACTTCTGGCAGGAGGGGCAGAGTTCCTAGGTCAGGGCTGCTGTGCCTGTGCCACATTCTGGCAGGCAGCTGCTGTCTTCATGAAAGCATAACCGTGTGCACTTGGAAATGATGAGACACTAACGGGTTAGTTGATAAACTTCACTGAAAATAAGTTTCCTGTAGTGATGCTTCCTTCTCAAATGTAAACATTTATTTTTTAAATCCTTTTTAGCTGAAAATTGACAACTTCCTTACCCCTTTGACTTCTAAGCAGTTGTGAGTATTTGACCAGGGTCCCTCTCTGGGGTATTTATTCTGGAGCTCTAAGTCAGTCTGAAGCAGGTTTTGTTGGTTTTGTTTCTTCTTAACCACATAGGCATCTTAAGCTGTCGTAGGTTTAAAAGAAATACAAATTACAGTAGGTTGGAAATGCCTCTTTCAGTGACGCTCAGGATATAGTGCAGACTACAGTAGAGGTTAACTATTGCTATGTTTTGATTGTAGTACTTGAATATGTGTTTAATTTTTTGTGAACAGATTGATGACTCTTCTGCATCTATTTCTCTGGCCCAGCTTACTAAGGTATATATATTCTTGTCAAATACTTTAAAAAAAAAAAAAAAGCGTTTGCTTCATATTTTTAAGTTTATACTGTGATCTATAGCCAGATAACTGTTGTAATTTGAACAAAACTTTTAATTTTTAATAATTTAAAGTATCTATTTTAATTTTAAAAATGTGTGTATATTTTGATACTATCCTGTAAAGAGTAGTTCCCAGTTTGGGAAGATGGAAGGGGAGTACCTTATCAGCCTCAACATAATGTTGCAGTATTACTCATCTTCAAGACACAAAGAAGAAGCACTTCAGCAGCCGTTTACCGTTTTTCATACGTTTCGTTAATTTTGCGTTGGAAACTAACACAATTTTTACAGAAGAATTTAATTGGCTGTAAGTTACGGACATTCCAGGGGGGGTTGCAACAGCCAAACTAGAAGCGTTTCTGTAACATGGACAATTGCATGGCTATTTTTTTTGAATTTCTAGTCATTATAGTTACAGATCCATTCTTTGAATGCTGCACAACTATAAATTGTAGTTTCTGTCCAGTGGACAGCAGGACCTAATTTGTTTGAACGCAGACTGTGTAAATTGTGTAAATGTACCTAATTGTTTATAGGAATATACCAATGTGTATGTGTGGCATACTGGCAGCTGTGACCTTCTGAAACTGTTGTAAAGCCGTGTTTTGCTCTGGAACTGCTTGCATTTTTTGCTCACCGATGTGTAACCGTGTCTGGGGAAGCACTAGTGACTGCACTCGTGAAAAGGCGTAGTGCGAGGCAGTTAGAGATGAGCGAAGGCAGGGCCTAATGCGCAGGAGCTGGGGTCTTTCTTCTGAAAATAAAGGCTGGAGTTCATTTTCGAGAAAGAGAAATCTCTTCCCTCTGGTGACTTCTTCCCCCTCTCACCGCAGAAATAAATTGTGTACATTTGGGGCGGGGGGGGGAAGGAAAAAAAGAAAACTGAAATTAGTTCGGAAGGTAGCCTCCAAAAGAAATTGGTCTCCATTAGTGCTGCCCCTAAACATGTCCTTGGTTCTGTAAACTCATGTGAAGTTTTACTCTAAAATGTGAACAACTGTCCAAGTGGTGTTACGCACATTTAAGCTTTCAAGAAAATTTTAAGTATTTCAGAAAAATACAGGAACATAAGAGAAAGCAGCTCAAAACTGTTACTGACTCTAACGTCTCTAGTGCTGACTGGCTTAGCATGGAGGCAACGTGTTAACAGTTCTCTGTTTTACCCTTACTATGTATGAAATGCCATATTTGAATTTTGGTCTATTCCTACTAATGTTTTGTGGTTTTTGGATGTGTTTTGTAAACCGTTTGGGTTCAAACAAATTAGTCAATTATCTGTAAAGTTTTCTGTAAATGTTAATGGAAATGATTTCGTAGCTGTTGATCCGGATTATGTTGCTGTTGAGAAAAAAAAAACACCTGTGTATATGAAACAACCATTTAATAAAATGTTGAAACTAGTTGGTTGCTTTTGTGAATGAATGCATATAAAACCAGAACCATGAGTGGTTGATCTGAATGATAGGTGCTTGAAGGCCCAAATCGTTTACAGTCACTCCCTTAGACCCTGCTTGTATCTGGACTAGCGTGTAATAAAAACATTTGAACAAATACTACTGTAAAAAAATCAACTGGCTTCAATAATCTGAAGATCTAGTTCTGCATAAGGTTTATATTACAATTTGTATCTTAAAAGGACACAGTCAACTGGATAAAAAGCAGTAGGTGGTGCTTCCTGGAGTTAAATCTCTTAATATGAAGAAGTTAGTAGGGGACAACATGCCATTTGGGCGGCCTACGGCAAATTTCTACTGGAAAGAATCTTTTTTCTCTTTCTGAGGGATTATCAAAAGCTCAACTCCTTTTAATGCTTTTGTCTGAAGCTAAACTTCAGCAAGCCCGGAACAACTGCCCCGACTCCTAAGTTGTGTGTCCTTTTAATGCTGCAAAATGTAAATAATGATCCTTGCGTACATCTTTCTCAGCAAAATGTACAGTGGATATCTTCTCCTTCAAATAGCCTGGAGCTTAAAAATCAGTTTAAGAATACTGGATAGTGTATTTTTTTTTTTTCTTCACACAACTTCAGTCCACTTGGAAGAAAATTGGATTGGTTACACAAGTCTTGATGTAAGGTACAAACAGAGCCTAAGGTTTTGAGTGCCCACGAATGCTCTTTTCAAGTAGGTTAACAGGCTCGTAAACATCATGTCATGGCGTAAGGACTCCCCAGAACATCTTCAGGACAAATAGATTTTATATAAGCAGCTGTTTTCATGCAACCTCAGCTAGCGCTGTGCTGCTCTTTACAGGATTGGATGAGTGGTGTTGTCTTTGGCTGTGTGGGCTTAAATGTGTTTCTAATGTGTGTGTCAAACAATTACCTGTTAAACAGACTGCCAATCTGGCTGAAGCCAATGCTTCCGAAGAAGATAAAATAAAAGCTATGATGACACAGTCTGGCCATGAATATGATCCAGTCAAGTAAGTGTTGACGACAGCAAATCTGTCCTTTAAAGGTTATGAAAAAAACTGTAGAGGTGTTTGATTTAACAAGAGACACACATGCTCTTTTGTTTTTTCCCCCCCCCAAACCTTTCAGTTACATGAAGAAACCCTTGGGGCCACCTCCACCATCATACACGTGCTTTCGCTGTGGAAAACCTGGCCACTATATAAAGAACTGCCCGACAAATGGGGTAAGACTGAGGGGGACTTTGGGTGCTGCTTAGCTTTTTGGGTTGTGGGTTTTTTTTACCTTGGCAGTTACTTAGAAATACATGAATATTACTGCCAAGAATTGTTTTTCTTGGGGTGAAAGACAGAGGTTATATGACAGTGTTGCACAGCCCTTCGAATTAAAGGGAAACCTGGAATTGTAAAATTTTCTTTTCTTCTAGGTTATGGACATTAAATGAGTCTATAGATCTTTCTCTGTGAGCTTTCATGTCTGTCTTGCTCGATGTCAATATGACTGGGAATTTTTCTGTTGGTTTTTTTTTAACTGACCATTCACAATTTTTAGTATTTCATATAAAAAGATGTTTCTATTGACCCAATCTATTGAATATTTGCATATTTTAATTACACAAGTCTCTGATTGAATATTAACACGATTTAACATTAGTGACCAAACGTGTACACGTGAAGTATGAATTGAGCCTTCATATGTAGATGACACACAGAAGTTTCCCCAGCAGCTGATACAGAGCCCTGAATTTGGCTCTCCCTCTGAGTTGCCTTTGGAGCAGGAGTAGGTTTGTGGCGCTTCTCTGAGTGGATAGTGAGCTGAGGGATATTTCACCCTTGAGGAACCTGATGTTGAGCCAAAGAATGTCGGGTTTAAAACCCTACTCAAGCCTTTGGAACGTGCTGGCTATAGTCATGCAGGGAAATAGGTGTTTTAGTCGAGTGACCGTTACAGTAGGTAAAAGGAAGAGCGTTAAAGGTTTTTTGCTGGTTAAAATAATTGTTGAAATGCCCTTTTAAGCGTGGGTCTTAAAATGGAATATGTCTGCGTTTCTTTTCTTAACAGGACAAAAATTTTGAGTCTGTTCCCAGAATTAAAAAGAGCACAGGAATTCCACGGAGTTTTATGATGGAGGTGAAAGATCCCAATACAAAGGGTGCTATGCTGACAAACACTGGAAAATACGCAATACCAACTATCGATGCGTAAGTACCCATTCGTATCAGATGGAGCAAAAAGGCGGTGAGAGAGGCCACGCGTGAGTGCCCGAGTGGCAGTGTGACCCGCTTGGCCAGCGTCTGTATTTACAGCAGAGGAGTCACCGTCGTCGTGTTGCAGCCTTAAAATCTGTGATGCTTTCTAACGTTAAAATAGGGTGGTCCTGTTGTTCGTACCCTTGGAGGTTGGTTAAGAATCTATATTTCTGCAAAACATTTGAGTAAGCGTTTATGGTTGGAACCGTTCTCTTTAAGACAGAAGTAAAACAAACTTTCACGATTCAAAAGCTTCTTGCAGAATGTAACAGGTAGCTGTTGGACTGAGATTTCCTCCCTTCTCATGTGTGAACCAGACTGAAGTTCTCCCTAAATGGGAGAGTTTTGCAGAAGGAGAATCATTTCTCCTTCCCTCTTCTAGTGATGTGCTATAGAAAAGTAGTTTAAACCAAATGCCTGGGTTTTAGAAGGCTTATGTGGAGTGAGAAGAATTTCATCTGTTATCTTCCCTTGATAAAACCCACAGCTCAGACAAGTTTCACTTTGCCCATGTTTAACTTTTTTCTTTTTCTTTCCTTCCCCTCTCTCCTTGCAGGGAAGCTTATGCTATAGGGAAGAAGGAAAAGCCTCCCTTTTTACCAGAGGAGCCCTCCTCCTCTTCGGAAGAAGACGATCCTATTCCAGATGAGTTGTTATGTCTCATTTGTAAAGATATAATGACGGATGCGGTTGTTATTCCCTGCTGTGGAAACAGTTATTGTGATGAATGTAAGTGCCTCTCACCTGCGTTAGTCCGAAGCATCGCATCTGATCTTCTGAAAGCACAAATAGCCCATAACAAAATTGCTTTGTTCTTAACCGGTTTGATTTAATACTCAGGTACACCCTGGACTGGAAAGGGCTCTTCCTGTATAAAGGGGAAAGAAAAGCAGGAAGCTTTTTTTCCCTTTTTATACATCTTATTAAATTCTCTTTACCTGAGAAGAGTGCATAACTGTGCAGGTGCTTACAGTGTTAGATAGTGAGTGTGCTTAGTTTGGCCACAGCCCTTTCTCTCGTACAAAATTACACATCCGGCTCTGGGGACTTGCTGTGGATCCGCAACAGTTGGAGGGTTGAGTGTTTAATCCACGTTCTTCTCCTTGGGAGAGTTGGTTAAAACCTTCAGAACTCAAACTGGTGTTTTGAGAAGCGTTTTATTCGTTAACCTTGAGGTTGGTGACTTCTCGATGTACTGGTTAGTGAGAAGAAGACTAGTCAAAACATCTCTACATCTTCAAATATTTAATAGTAAAATATCAAAATTGTAGTTATTTGCTGCATACTGGAAATTCTTTACACTGTTGAATATTCAGAGCTTTGTGCTCTCAGTTCAAGGTCATGTTCACCCATTAAACATCTACATGCTTTTGTAATTGTAAAAAAATTCCTTAGTTTGGCTAAAAACTATTTCAATTATTCTAATTCTTGACAGGTATTAGAACAGCACTACTGGAATCAGAGGAACATACGTGCCCGACGTGTCACCAGACAGATGTGTCTCCAGATGCTTTAATTGCCAACAAGTTCCTACGCCAGGTAACACAATGACGTTTCTGTAAACCGTTAATAGGAAAAATCTATTTGTAAAAAGCTGAAAGGGAAGAAAATACTATTTTACCTCTCTTTAAGCAGGGCTAAATTGAAAAGGCTAAATCTGCTTTTGAAATCGTTATCTGTTGTTACAGAAGCTTGCAGCTCTTTAGAGACAGTCTGACAAATGCAGGTTACGCTTTTGTTTAACATGATTGCCTCACTTCAGATTCAGTGTTAACACTGAAGTGCTTTAAATACAGGTAGTAGTGAGTTACCAGTCATTAAAATCAGTGTTTTCTGTGATGTGTTCAAACATGTGTGTTGACTTTTTTTTTTAGGTTTGATAGCATTTGGAGAAATAGATAAATTTACTCTGTGCAGCCTTTTATTTGTGCATCTGCTGAAGTTTCATGTTACCTTTTTGTAAATACTTTTCTGCTTCTAGGCTGTGAACAACTTCAAAAACGAAACTGGCTACACAAAAAGGCTCCGTAAGCAAGTTCAGCAGCAACAGCAGCAGCAGCAGCCGCCGCCGCCACCACCACCACCTCCTCCACCCCCCCTAATGAGACAAACGATAACACGCAACCTGCAGCCTCTGCTCCGGCCAACAATTTCCAGACAGCAGGATCCACTCATGATTCCATTGGCTTCTCTGGCTTCTCGTTCAGCTGCTGCTTTGTCATCGCTGGGCCCTGGTCAGGCAGCTGGGCTGCCGGTAAATCCGTCTTCTGTTCTTGTCTCTGATCTTCCCCCAGCAGTGTCCCTTCTCCGTGGTGAAAAGCCAGATGGACCTTTTCGGTAAGTCAATCTGTAGATCAGCATGGGTAGAAAAGATGCTAAAATGCTGAGTTTAGATTCCTCCAGAGCAACTCAGCTAGCAATTGATTTATCATTAGTGACGGTTCCAGATAAACGTGGAAGTTCTGGGTTTTGTTTTTACTTTGGAGGAGGACACTTTGATAAGCTGGAAGAGTGCCTCATGCAAGAATCTTCTCAGATCAGTCATTCAGTACAGGTGTACCCTGAAAGAGCAGTTTTTTCCTCCAGGAACCCTTGGATTGAAGTGGCTAGCGGTTCCTAAAGTAACTGTTCAGTTAGACCATCTGGAGTAGGTTGATTTCTCTTTAGTACTGAGGAAATAATATTTTTGAGAAAAGTGTAAAAACACAAGTATAGGTAAAACTGACCAGGTGTTTTTACATGACTTTTTTCTGTGGTGTTTCCATCATCGATATTAGGGTCAGCCCATCGCCCTCAGTAATACACAGTGTAGTCAGTGGTGCATAATAAACGTTGAAACACTGTAAATTTCAAGTGTTTACAAACGTGAAAGTCTTGAGTTTGCAACCCAGTGAACTCCTATGAAAATATATTAAAAATCTGTCCTGTTGTTCAGGGTTTATAGCCTTCCAGTTTTACACCTTGAACGCAGACAGCTGCTCTGTGCAGACCCTCCAGTACGAAGGATCAGATGCAAAAGAACCGCTTAAGGCGGGATCTGAATGAGCACATGAACATTTCCTAATGGAATTTCAGTTCCTGTGTCTGCCAGAACTGACACTCAGCTTAATAAAATATTTTTCCAGTGAGCTTCCTCTTTAACTGCCAGTAGCCCAAACTGGCATCTCGTTGGAATTGGCCAACTTCACATCTGTAAATCTGGCGAAGATCATTTTTTAAATTATTTTTTTTCCCGTGGCCTTTCTATTTCAAGTAGCGCTTCAAGTGTTTGAATCATGTAAAAAATGGGTTTTTATTGTAGTGATGCTGATACTGTTTTACCTCCCGCTGCCCTGGTGTCTGCCGCTGAACTTTCGAAATCTTCCCCTCTGTCGATCAGCAGTCTGCTGGAAGAGAAGGTAAATTTTATTTCATACGTACAGAGTGATTCTTGGGGTTTTATTTTTCTTGTAACACTTCGCTTATCATCTTAACAGCGTGCATTTATCCACAAGGGCTATCAGGTGCCCGTGCTGAGACAACCAGCGTTGCCAAGTCTTCTGGGCCCTCAAGGACAATCAATACCCACGACTGGTAAGTGACTATAACTTGAGAATTTCTTCTAAAAAGTTATATTCAGGTAAACTGAATGTTCATGGGTTTTTTTTCTTTCTCCTCTCCCCACTCCCAAAGGTCATCCCATGAGAGCTGGTACCCTTCGCTCTGCAGGTGGCAGACCAGGCTGGGAACTGTAAGTATTCTACCAAAATTCGATGTATTACTGTGTGTAATCTGTTAAGTGAGACTGAAACACGTAACTTGGACAGAAGCCGATTTATAATGAAATAAGTATGCACAGATCGTTGTGGAGAATGCAAGTGATAATTAATTTTTGAATGACTTAATTTGAATTAGCTGTAACAAAGGGGATCTGTGCTTGCACTAAGATTATTTAAAATAAAACCCTGGTACATAATTGAAAAGAGGACTGTGAAAAATGAACACTTTTTAAGGAAACTATAATTACAGATGAAAATTAAATGTAATTATGAGATGAAAAGCCACCTTTTTTAGGGCTGAAGAAATTGATTTCCCAGTAGAAATCGGGCTCCACCATTCTTTCTTTAACAACTTAGTTGATACTGATTGAGCAAATTACTGGAAAAGTCACCACTGTTATTTTATGACAACTTGAAATTTCTTCAATTTAGTCGCCTCAAACAGCCGAGCTGCTTTCTCTCAGATGGAGAGAGGAGAGTCTGTTTTACCTATGACTGCAGCGTCAAGTTAGTCCTTCCTTTTGCTCTATATTTCTTACAGATAGATTGTGAGGGGGCACTGTGTTTATAAACTCCTTAAGATAAAACAAAACCCAGAATGCATCACACAGATTATCTAAAAATCTCAAATTCAGTAAGCAAGAAAATAACAATTTAGGGAAGAGAACGGGCCAAATGCGTCGTCACAAGGCAACAGCGTAGGAAGTGTCTGTGAGAAGATGCATTCCCATCAGAAGATGAGACGTGTGAAGCTCGGAGTGTGTCGAGGAGCGGTGGGCGCTTGGCCCGGGGGAGATGGGAGTCGCGTTTGAGCAGGGGCGGCAGGCGCAGAGCTGAGGATGAGGAGTGAAGACTGAGGGAGGAACGGTTGGGGGTGAGGCTGTGGAAGGCAAGTCTGAGGATCAAGAAATGAGTGTAGTCTGACATGAACAGAAAGCAGGGAGAAAAAAATTGTATAAGTTGAGAACGAGAAGCGCTCGCCGCCGTGCTCCCGCTTCGTTCGCTTTCCTCTTTAAAATCGGGGCGGAGCGTAGCAAACAGTGACACCTGTTTTTGGATTTCTTTAAAGTTCAAATCGAGGACGCCTGCACAGTGAACGTTCCCAAAGGACTCAGGCCCCAGCACTACCAGCATCATCACAAGTCTTTGTGCCTGTGCCTCCACCTCCCCTGTATCCTCCACCACCACACGCACTTCCTCTTCCACCCGGGGTACCACCACCACAGTTTCCTCCTCAGTTTCCACCTGGTCAGCCTCCGTCCGCTGGGTACACTGTCCCCCCTCCGGGATATCCCCCAGCTCCTGCAAACATGTCATCAGCTTGGGTACCAGCAGCAGTACCAGCGGGTCACTCAAATACCATCCCAACGACACAGGCACCTCCTCTGTCTAGGGAGGAGTTTTACAGAGAGCAGCGGAGACTTAAAGAGGAGTAAGTATTTGGCTCGGTGAAGCCGCCTTCTTCTTCGTGTCGGTGTTTCGGTGGCGTATGGGACTGCAGTTAACGCTAAAGTGCACCTGACATAAGCGAAAAATGACGTAACGGGGTTTTTTCCAATATTTTTTTTTTNAGAGAGCAACGGAGACTAAAAGAGGAGTAAGTATTTGGCTCAGTGGCATTGCGTTGTTTTTCATGTTTGTATTTTGATAGCATATCAGACTGCAGTTACACTGAAGTTCATCTGACATAAGC
>VWZK01006947.1:364436-382206 GCA_013396935.1 Baryphthengus martii
TTTTTTTTTTCACTGCGGATGGTAAACGTGCAAAACTAAACCGAGAGAAATGTAATTCTGAAAGTTTCCCTAAAACGCGTAGGATTTCTAAACTGTTTTTGCTTAAACAGGATGTTCGCCTTTTGCGTTGCATGCAGTAAACATTTTCTCATATCGGCCTTGTTTTGTTTCTTGATGTCTTTTTGTAATAAAGGTCAAACTATCATTGTAATAAAGGTCAAACTTATTTTAACAGGGAAAAGAAAAAGTCCAAACTTGATGAGTTTACAAATGATTTTGCTAAGGAATTGATGGAATATAAAAAGATTCAAAAGGAGCGTAGGCGTTCGTTTTCCAGGTAACTGCTTTACATGTCCGTAACGGAGAAGCAGATTGTCTAGAAGAATCAGGAGGAGTTTCACTCCACCTCTGTCGTTAGATGGATTGGATGGTGCCAGGGATTAGCAGCGACAGGAGTTCCATGTGTCGGTCACTAGCTCAGCTCTGGCAGAGACGGCAGTTGACTGATAGTTAGCGTTTGGCAGCAGCTGTTAAGGAGCAGGTGTCTCCCTTCCTAAAGCTTCTCTGTAGTGCTGTCCTTCACCTCTGCCTGGCAGGAGGAGGCCAGAAACCTAAACAGGAGTAGTTGCTGCCCTTTTTCTGAGTGTAGCCGTTGCCTCAAAGCGCTTTGGAGATATTTGAGAGGCGTTGTCTTCATTTCCTCTTCTGTTTATCTCGTGGATACGTGGAGAGGTTTTAACCTGGACTGCAAACCCGTGGCTGTCGCTAGGATTTTGTTGACGTTTGTTAAATTTTTCTTAGGACTTAAAAGGTCAGATTTGTTTTTAAGGAAATCTTAACTTGGTGAAGGACTTTGAGAGGAGAAGTGATGCTGATGAACGTATGTGGGGTAATGCAAAGTGGTTCTTTAAGAAAATAATAGAAGAAAAAGTTGTGAAGACAAAACTCAGGCTAGGTGATGTTTTCTGTCCCGCTAGATCACTTGGGCAGGACTCTGCATAGCTCCATTAGTGTCTTCCCTCCAGCGCTGCCTTTGGATTGTATTGCCAGAGGCTGAGTATAGAAGCTTTTAGACACAGTTTTTCTTGAAATGCTCCACCGTCCTTGGCTAGAGCTAGAGATAGGTGCAAAATTTTGCTAGGACACCTGTCTGGAAGTGCTGATTAAATAGTCCCGTAGGTAGGACTGTAGCACAAGTATTTTACATCCCACACAAACTGCCAAAGCAGCAGCAAAGTAAACTAGACCAAACTGGCAGTTAAAAATTGAGCTTTACTGTCTTCAGGCTAAATCCCGTTTTCTGGATGTCTGACAGCTCACTGTAGCTATTAAGAGTTGCTCTTTTTTCTGTCTTACTGCCACAGAAATGATTTGCACTGCATGTAGTTGCCAAGTAGTGAAAACCGTGCACGTTCACGTACCAGTAGAGGCCAGTATAGACCGCCCTAAATCAATCGATAGCTGTGGTAGTTGATGTGGTAGATGTCAGTGGAAATAGACTTACCCTTCCTGTCTGTTTTTACTCTAACAAAGCAGCAGCTGTTCTGTCTTGTAAGCGAAAGCTTTTACGTGTTACCAAGTCCTTCAATTCGCAGTAGCGTTATGTCAGCAGCTGAAAGAAGCTTTGACATAAGCATATGGAGAGGAGAAAAAAAAAATAAATTTGAGAGGGAGAAAAAAAAAACAAAAATGAGGAGAGTGACTGTTTAGAATTAACTTCATTTATTTTTATTTTTTTTTGTGTTGTGTTTTTCTTGAAGGTCCAAGTCTCCTTATAGTGCTTCATCTTACTCTAGAAGTTCATATACCTACTCCAAGTCTCGATCAGGTTCTTCCCGCTCTCGCTCCTACTCTCGCTCGTTTAGTCGCTCCCATTCTCGTTCCTACTCGCGATCGCCACCGTACCCGAGAAGAGGCAAAGGGAAGAGCCGTAACTATCGCTCTAGGTCGAGGTCGCATGGTTATCACCGCTCGAGGTCGAGGTCACCCCCGTACAGAAGATACCATTCAAGGTCGAGGTCTCCAGTATTTAGAGGCCAGTCTCCCACTAAACGGACTGTACCCCAAGGGGAAGGAGAAAGGGAGTACTTCAGCAGGTACAGAGAAGTTCCCCCGTACGACATGAAAGCTTACTACGGCAGGTCGGTCGACTTCAGAGATCCCTTTGAGAAGGAAAGATACAGAGAATGGGAAAGGAACTACAGAGAGTGGTACGAAAAGTTTTACAAGGGTTATGCTGTTGGCGCTCAACCTCGGCCTCCAGTAAACAGAGAGAACTTTTCCCCAGATCGGTTTGGTCCTCCTGGGACCAGACGAGAGAATTCGCCGTACGCTCGGGGACGCAGGGAGGATTATCCTGGCGGGCAGAGTCACAGAAATCGTAGTATAGCTGGAAATTACCCTGAGAAACCTGGAAGAGAGAGCCATGGCATCAAAGATCCTACAAAATCAAAAGAGAAGGAGGTGGAAAATCCACTGGGAGACGGCAAAGGAAATAAACACAAAAAACACCGGAAGAGAAGGAAAGGGGACGAGAACGAAGGATTTCCCAACGCCGAGTTGTTGGAAGGTGCGAGAAAACCAAGGGAGCCAGGTACAACAGAAGACGTTAAAGCCGACTCTCTGTTCATGCTCTCGAGCAGAGACGATGCCACCCCTGTGAGAGATGAGCCGATGGAAGCAGATTCCATTGCTTTCAAACCGGTCTCTGAAAAGGAGAAAAAAGAGAAGGAAAAGCCAAAAGCAAAAGTTGACAAGACAAAGCGAAAAGTCGAAGTGGCCGCTCCTCCTAAGAAAGACACCGTAACAAAACCAGCTAAAGCTTCCCAGGAGAAGGTGGACACCGACCGTGAAAAATCTCCTCGAATGGAACCTCTTGCGAAAAAAGCGAAGGAGGAGTTGCCAAAGACAGAGAGTCTGAAGACATCTTCCTCTCAAAAGGATGAGAAGGCTCTTGGTACCCCACGGAAAGTTCACCCCAAAGTGACGAAAGATCACCCAGAAACCAGACCGGCCAAGGAGGAAAAGGCAAAGAAAGACCATCCAAAAGACACCAAGTCAGAGAAGCCCTCCAACAAAGAGGACAAGTCAAAAAAACCTGCTGAAAAAAGCAAACCTTCTGATGCAAAACCTGAAAAAAGAAAAAGAAAAGCAGATGAAAAGGTCGATAAAGAACATGAAACCACTTCCGTAAAGGCCTCTAAACCTGAAACTGCAGAGTCGAAAACGTCACCGAAGGGGAAGACCGAGACGGATGGTGAAAAAGGAGAGCGAACTCCAGAAAAGGATAAATCTGCTTTTCTGAACAACCCTGCAAAAAAGATTAAACTTAACCGAGAAACTGGCAAAAAGATTGTGAGTGGAGAAAATGTGCCACCTGGTAAAGAGCCCGTTGAGAAACCCGAGCCGAGCAGCAGCAAAGTCAAACAAGAAAAAGCGAAGGGAAAAGCAAGAAGAAAAGTGACAGCAGCTGATGGATCCAGTTCAACTCTTGTAGATTACACCAGGTACCTCATCCTTTCTTTTCCTATTCTTTCCTCCAAAAAATGTAAAATTCTTTATGGTGACTACTGAAAGGATGAGCTAAATCAGTGCTACATGAGTGAATAATCATGAGCTTTCCTGTTAAACTGCCCTTGGGTCAGAATCAAGTTTTGTTAAAGAAAAGGAGCGGCCTGTACTGCTCAGAAAGCTGATCAGGTTCGTTCGTTGGTGACACATTTCACCCTTAATTGTGGGTGGTCTTTCTCTCTCTCTCTCATTCATTACGTGCTGACTCTGGGGTGGTTTTTGTTTTAAACATTGGGAGGTACCATAAGGATCTGCTTCTGTCGGTCTGAGATGAGATTGTACCTCTCAGAAGCAGCAGCTTGGTTGCAAATACATTGTGCTGCTTTTAACCTTGAGCCCAGTGCTGTGTTAACACAGCTACACTGGTTCCAGCTCGGTGATGACTTTTTTTTGGCGCTTACCTTGGAGATGTCTCTTCTATATTCCATCAGGTGACATGTGAGGGGGAAAAAAAGTGAGGTCACGCGGAGCTGTTATCACATTTCGGTGTCTAAAGAAGCAGGACTAAGTAAACTCAGAACTTGCAAGACGTCACTGAAGACTTAAGATAGCATCTTGATATTTGAAAAAGTTTTTCAAACGTAGATCTTTCTAAAGCACACCACTGGGACCTGAGGATAAGGCTTTGGTTGAATGTACCTCTCCCTGATTGCTTGCTGGCAGGTTGAACCAAGGATGTCTCTCTGATTTATTTACCTTTGGTAGAAATAGGACATGAAGGAATTACCAGATCAGACAGACCCCAATCTGATAATCTTGTGTCTTTGTTAATGAAATGGATAGCAGCAAGATACTAAATTAATTGATTGCTCATAATCTTAGCTAGTGGACTCGTCCTTTCTCGTGTCTGTTCCTTTAATTGAGCATCTTTTGAAAAAATGCTGAAGATGTAGGAAGGAAACAAAAGCCATTTTACAGAAGGGCGTCGGGGCACGTATCTCACCGCTACTAATGGTCACTCTTTTCCCTCTTAGCACCAGTTCTACTGGAGGAAGCCCCGTTAGAAAGCCGGAAGAGAAGCCAGACACAAAACGAACTGTCATTAAGACCATGGAGGAGTATAACAACGATATAACAGCCCCTGCTGAAGATGTCATCATTATGATCCAGGTCCCTCAGTCCAAGTGGGATAAAGATGACTTTGAGTCGGAAGAGGAAGACATTAAATCTACCCAGGTACCCACAAGCATTGGAAAACCTGCTAGTGTTATAAAAAATGTGAGCGCTAAGCTACCAAACCCCATAAAACACAACGAGAAAGAGATGGAGCCTTTGGAGAAAATGCAGAAAACTACAAAAGAGGCGAGTTACGAAAGCTCCCAGCACGATGGGAAAAGTTCAAAAAGTTCCATGTCAAACGAAAAAGGCAAAACCAAAGACCGGGATCATTCTTTGTCAGACAAGGACGCTTCTGAGAAGAGAAAGAGCAGTGTTCAGCCAGAAAAAGACCACTCGGAACGTGCGGCTGAACAAGGAAACGGAAAAAACGTTTCTCAATCTTCCAAAGACAGCAGGTCTTCGGAGAAACACGATACCGGCCGTGGGTCGACTGCGAAAGACTTCACGCCAAACAGAGACAAAAAGTCCGACCATGATGGCAGCAGAGACCATTCTAGTTCCAAGCGGAGAGAGGAAAAGAGCGAATTAGCACGGAGAAAAGAGTCCCCTTCCCGAACCAGAGACTCCACGGCGGTGCCGAAGAGTAAGCCGAGGGAGGAGCGGGCGGAGCCGTCCAAAAAGGGCGCTGGAGAGGCCAAAAGGAGCAGCTACAGTCCCCCCCGTGAGCGCAAGCAGCCTGATCACAAAGCTGCCCACGATTCCAAGCGCGCCGTGGAGGAGCACAAACCTCCGGATAAAAATCCCGGGAAAGAGAAAGAGAAGGAGAAAGAGAAACATGTGCCAGAAGTAAAGAGCAATAAAGAGAAAGAGCCCAGCGCTACTAAACCGCCTTTGAGACAAGAGTCACCAGATGTCAAAAACGAGGAGAAGAAGGAGAAAGAGGAGAAGAAGGAGAAAGAGGAGAAGAAGGAGAAAGAGGAGAAGAAGGAGAAAGAGAAGGAGAAGGAGAAGGAGAAAGAGAAGGAGAAGGAGAAAGAGAAGGAGAAGGAGAAAGAGAAGGAGACGGGACAGAACGATAAAGGCGTGGCCAAGCCCAAGCCTCAGGTCAGCAGCTCCTCGCGGCTCTCCTCTGATCTAACCAGAGAGACCGACGAGGCCGCCTTCGTGCCCGACTACAACGAGAGCGACAGCGAGAGCAACGTGTCTGCGAAGGAGGAGGAGGCGGCTGCGGGAAAAACTCCGAAGGAACCGAAAGAAAAAGCTGCAGATAAGGCGAAGGAGGAGGCGGTGGCGCCGCCGGCGGCGGAGCAGCCCGAAGCCGGCCGGAGTCAAAGTCAGAGCAGCCCTAGCGTCAGCCGCAGCCGCAGCCAGAGCCCTTCCGAGAGCCAGACTCGGAGCCACAGCAGCAGCGCCAGCTCGGGGGAGAGTCAAGACAGCAAGAAAAAGAAAAAGAAGAAAGAGAAGAAGAAACACAAGAAGCATAAGAAACACAAGAAGCATAAGAAACACGTGGGAAACGAAACGGAATTGGAAAAGAGCCAAAAACACAAACACAAGAAGAAGAAATCGAAGAAGAGCAAAGATAAAGAGAAAGATGACCAAAAAGTGAAATCTGTCACCACATAGAATGACAGATAATGAAAAAATGACTTAATTCCTAAGTCATCTGTATTAAATTTTGTTAAAATGTAAACGAATTCAAGCGTTGTAAATAATGACATGAAAGACCTTGTGCTGCACTTAAAATATTGCTGCTTGATTATTTGATTTTTACATCAGAGCTTTATAAAAGTGAACATTTTGTACAGAGTTGTGAGTTGTGACCATGTAACATGAAAGGTTTTGCTGGGGCATCTTATTTTTAACCACCGTTGATTAGTTTGGGTGGAGTTTACTGTACTGTGAAGATTTTCACATTTGAATTTTTTTTTTAATTGCCTGGCAGATGCAGCTGGTATCAGTTATAAAATACCAGCAGAATGATTTGCAGACTACATTACAGCCCTGTTATGTCACTTTTTGATTACAATAAAAAAGTTTTCAGTAAACTATCCTATGTGGTGAGAATTCCAGCGGTGGCTGAACACAGCGGTGACAGAAAAAATCCACCCCTGGGACCTGACGTGTAGGAAAAATAACACGTCAGAGGGATCGGTTCTGACAAGTCTGGTCCTTCTGAAGCGATGAGGTGGGAGGCGCTGCCGAGAGGTGAGCTTTTTTTCACTTGGACTTGGCTTTGTATTGTAAAAGATGATACGTGGCCCCAAAACCACCACCAGTATTGACAGCTGGTCCTGACTGGTTTAAAATATATCACCAGCATCTTTGTGGTTTTCAGGCAGCTTTATTGTGAATATTTTCATAGGGTGGTGCCACACGCTGCAGAAGAAGGTCGGTCATGACTAGCTCGAGGGAGATTTAGCTTAGTAAAATACAAGGATTATGGGCTAAAGAAAAGAGAACGTTCGGCAACGTTCAGATAAAACTTCTGCTTGAACAGTCAGGGTGTTTTTAGGCTCTGTGTTGTCTCAGAGGAACGGTCATGACAAAACAAGAACGCGAGTCTGACCCCGGGCCCTGTCGCTGCAAACTTGGGGTGGGGATGGGAGCTCTGGTGCCGGGGCCGTGCCTCCCACCGGCAGGCTCCTCGCAGAATGGACATGCTGCCGCTTCACGTTGACATGCGTCTGTGAAGGTGGTGGTGCCTGTGGTTTCTATAGCGTCTGGTGATGGTTGGGCTTGCCCAGGCAGTTGGAGGTCCGGGGTTGGTGCCCTCAGCCTGCCGCTCCACAGCTTCTGCGCCTCCAGGGGTGAGACGGAGACTCGCAGCCGAGAGCGCGAGTGGGAGCGACTGGGATGCTCCATGGGCTGGGGTGAATCCTGGGCTTGGAGAGGTGCAGGAAGGGAAGCTTGAGGGAGATCCATGGTGGTATTCGGCAAAGGGCTGGGCTGGATTCTGCCGGCGCTGAGCCGAGCTCGGCCGTGCACTGGGAGGTGTGGGGCTCAGCCTGGCGCTGGGAGGCGACGAGGGGACGTGAGCTCCGTTCGTCACAGCTCTGCCCACTGCTTCTGAGCCAGAGGGGGGCCTGTGGCTGTGAAGGGCTGGGGGAGGTGGTTTTGTCGGTTGTTTGCAGAGGTTGTGTCTGATGGGAACCAGCCAAAGCAGCAACCGCTGGGTACAGGGCGATGGGGTGGGAAGCACGAGGGTTCCTTCCTTACAGATGGTGGAGACAAACGTGTCGGGCATCTGACCGGCCCCGGAGCAAAGTATGGAACAGGTAATTGGTGTCACCAACTGATGGTGTCATTGAAAAAGAAACGGTGACGTGCAAAATCCCCCATGGGCACTGCTGGTGAGGAGACCTGCTGGAGGAACCAAAAGCTCTGCCAGAAGAACGCTGTCAGTCCTGCGTTCCGTGTGAGCTGCGAAGGCAGAACTTGCCACTGAGAACAGGTAACAACACGGGTCTGAGTCCTCCGATTTTTGATGTTTGCTTTGGGTGGAGGTGTCTGGCTGTTGGGGGCTTAATGGACCTCACAGTGCCCCGGGGTGGGTAGGTCACCAGTTCAAGGCGCTGTCGTGTGTTCTTCAGTATCTTCTTGAAGTCGTTCAAGAGCAGACGCGGCACAAAGCTGCCTCATCTGTGCCATGGGGTTCAACAGGAGCTGACTCTGCTCGTCACCTTCGATGATCGAATGTTAGTATTTGTGGAAGGCGGGGAGGTTACTGATGTCTGCAGCCTGGTATCTCCCAAGGCTGAGGTGTTTGCTGCTGAACTTAAAGTTGCTTTCTGTCTGGCCTCCAGGTTAACTCAGCTTTTAAAGAATCGCTCACCAAATTGTTTCTGGGATTCCTGCCTCGCCAGCCAAGAGGCATCATTTTTAGAGGCTGGGTCTTATATTGAAACGGGATCAACTGAGATTTGCTTTTCGTGTCGTTGCCCTGGAACTGGGTTCCATGGGAAGAATTTCAATGTGAAAGAATCAGGTTGTGAGCTCAGCTGCCCACTGGGCACAGCCCCTGTGTAAATCCAGCAGACGGCTGGAGCAGGACGTGGGGCAGCACCGGGGTACAGGGGCTCGTGGGCAGGTTGGCCGGGGCTGGGCAGCGATCGAGCCCCTCGGCCGGCAGGGCAGGGCACCCCCTCATGGGCACCAGCTGGTGGGGGGAGGCAGCTGCTGCCCCTGGGTTCAGTTATCGGGGCAGGAGGAGAAAGCAAAGGCAGCCCAAGGTTGAAGGAAGCAACACCTCTGAATGAGACTAATTAAAAGGAAGAGCTAATCAAGGCCTGGAGCTCTCAGGAGTCCCGCTGGGCTGGGGGATGCTGGGTGAGCTGGGGGGGGGGCACCTTTTGGGGGCAGGACGCTCCCTAATTAAAAAGGTGGGGGCTGGTGGAAGCTCTTAGGGCTCTGCTGGCGTTGGGAGCGTCACTCTGCCGCTCAGCTGCGCAATGGCAGCGAGGGTCCCACTGGGGAGGGAGCGGAGTTGGACCCCTGTCCACAGTCCGTGAGCAATTAGCTTGTTCAGAAACCTGGACAAAATATTGCTAAGCTAGGTTTTATTTTTTTCTTTTCATAATACAATTTTCTGCAACAATATTGATTTAATCTTTTGTGATAACGACAGAGAATCAAATACATGAAAACCAGGAGACCCAGTTCAGACTTCCCCATTCCCACCCTGCCCTGGGAGGGGCAGGTATTGAGCACGAGTCACCCCAGAGCTTCAGGAAGGACGTGGGCTTTACTTCCAGTTAGGAATGTCCCATCTTTTCTTTCACATGTTTATTAATATTGTTCCCTGCAAGCCCCACTGCTGTGCTCAAATTATTTGTAAATATAACCTGATAGGAAATATTCTCTGAAGTCAACAGCTCTTCCTGAGCCCGGTTTATTTTCTCCTGGTCCTCGCAGGCGGGCTGCAGCCACGGCCCTCACACCCAGCGGTGCATTGAGCTTGGGCTGCTCCCCTCCAGCTGAAGCTCCCGTCACACGTGAGGCCAGAGTGAAGTAACTCAGCAGCCGCTGTCTCTTCCCAAATACTTTTAGTGTTTTAAATACCTGCAGATAGGTTTCTCTCTCTGGATGCCAAACAGGGGCAGCTGTGGGCTCCTCCTTATCCATCCCTTCTTTAGCTTCTGACACTACTCGCACCAAATGCTTTAATTACAGTTTTTTAAAGCACTGGGAGGTTTCTGCTTTAAGCACTCAAACCTGTGTGCCTTTTGCTGACCCGTTCCGAGTTGTGTCAGCTTCTGCCGAGTGCTCGCTGTGGCCTCACCGACCCCCACGCTGAGCTGGGCCGTGCCACCAGCCGGCTCGCTCCGGTGTCCTACAGACAGCAGCCTGAGGAGTTTGCTTGGGTGTAATGTCTTTCATTTAGCCTCCCTAATGTGTCATCTTGGAGTCAATTTCAATTAAAAGTGAAATGTTTTGATAATTCCCAGCGTTATTTTTAATTCCCCTCTGTGCAGAATATGCTGTGAATTGATAAAGCATAAAATCAGGCCCTGCAAAGCCACCGCCAGCGTCTCAGTGCCTTGTCCAGGGGGACACCAGCTTCTAAAATAATGAGTTTGCTTTTGTCCAGAATCTACCTTGTGGGGCTTTTTTTGCTAAATATTTGGTGGCTCTCCAAACACTTACCTGCAGCCCACCCCCAGTGTTCCACTGCTTCTCTGGAACTGTGTGATTCCATGGGTCTTCTCTAGCCCCAACCCAAACCCAGACTGACCAGCGAACAAGGCAATGACTCCGGCCCATCCGGCTGCCTCGGCTCGACGCCGGCTGAGTCCGGAGAGGTCCAACTGGAACCCCAGGGGTTGGAGGGACCGAACCCCCTCCTACAGGTCTCAGGGTTGACCTATTCATCAGGGGGGGATTCTCCCGCAGTGCAGCTCTGGGACATCATCTTTGTTTCCAATCAGTGCCGTGTTCCTCTGCAGGAAACTTATTTTCCTGTTTGTCTCTGATTTCACATCTTTTTCCCCAGATGCTGTTGTGCCAACACCTTCGGTTCACCTCGACGGCTTCCTTCTTTCCCTGGCAAGCATCTCCCTGACGGGCGAGCCACACGGGCACGGGGGGACCGGTGCCTCTGCTTTCTCTGCCGCACACCAGCACCAGGTAAGATCTCGTGGGCTCAGGGCACCAAAACGGGGCCAGCGTGTTGCACGGGGGCTCACACGCTGCTTTCCTCCCTGGATCGGTGTGTGCCACGTGTGAATTGGCAGTGCCTGCCCCAGGGGGTGTGCGGGGCATGTGGAACCAGCGTGGTTCCACATGCCCCGCAGTGGGTGCCTGGTAAACTGCAGTGACCTTGTAGGTGATCCCGGCTCCGTCGCACATGTCGGGTGAAGGCACCTTTGCAGAGCCTTCATGGCTCTGTTTGTACATCTGACAATGAAATAATAACCCATTGGGTCGTGCCAGGGCTCGTCTGGGCAGGGGAGAGGGCAGGAGGGGTTTGGAGGAGGGCGGTGGTGATGGGAAGGAAGATGCTGCTCGGAGGACGGGGTGGCCGGCAGGACCTCGGGGCTTCAGCTGCCTTCACCGAGCCGCAGGGGACACCTGGTGCCGGGGCTGACGTCACCGCCGGGCACGAGGGGCCGAACGCGCTCGCTGCCGAGCCTGTGACCCCGTTTCCCTCCCCACCCAGCGAGGGCTTTGCTCACCAATTCAAAGCCCTAATCCGGTGCCAGGCTGCCGGCAGAGCCCGCCCTGGCGGGACCCCCCAGACGGCCTCTCCTCCTCCTCGAGCGGCGATGCCTCCGCCAGGTCCGTCAACACTCGCTCCTTCGAGAGGTAAATGAGAGTTGAGTAATTAGCAGCGATGCATTCGGTGGCAAAATTCCTTGGCTTTAATTGATATCCGCTCCGCTGTCGCGTGTCGTGGCCGGTCCGGGCTGGCGGTGGGGGCGGGCAGGATGAGGCAGCGCTGGCCGGGTGCCCCCATCACCCCTCCGCGGGCCGGGGCAGGGCGAGGTTTCGCAGGTGGTTTTTCCATCCACATTCCGTGTGTGCGCACACACGCCCGGGTTTTTGTCGCCCTTTTGTGAGCGAGGTGGTTGTTTGGTAGCAATGAGCCAGGGCTCCGTGCCAAGCCTGCCTAATTAAGATTAAGCATATGCAGATGCGCCTTGTTTTCGGCTAATGATGGCTGCAAACAATTATTTGTCATGGTCCATGACTGTTGATCGGTAAAGGCCAGGCCGGGATTGAAGGATCTGCCTTTGCGTGGTGGCCGTAGCATCTTGTCGCTGCTGGGGCTCAGCCCCTGCCCTCGGTGTCCCCAGCTCCACGAGTCAGCCTTCCCAAAGACTGGCCGGCCCTGGCATTGCCCCCACAGCTTGTTGAATTGGAGTCTGCCAGCAATGGGATTTTTTTTTTTCCCTGTTGTTTTCAGCATTGCCATCAGCAGAGACACATTGTGGTGTTTTCATGGGAAAATAAATAAAGATGTCTGCAAACGTGGCTGGCAGCTGCAGTTGCCAAGCCAGCAGCCTTCATCAGTTCTCTGCAAGCTGAGAACCAAAGCAGGGACTAAATGAGGCGGGAGGCTCCTGCCCACAGCCCTGTGCCGGGTGCTGCTCGGGAATCGCCCTGGCATCTCCCCAAAATGCTTGGGCTTTTTAAGGGTGTTCTCAAAAAGAGCTTATTTTTTTTTATTATTATTATTATTATTATGCTGATGAAAGGAGTGAGCCTTTTCCACTAAAAGACGCCTGAGCAAATGAAATACTCGGTGTCGCAGATGAAAATACTCTGTGTTGTTTTAAGACCAGCGTGGAAATGAGGACACGGTGGAAAAACAGCCACCGTGGAGAGAGATTTCTGTCCTGTTTGACACACATCCCGCCCGGCGGTGCGTGCTGTGGATGTGCTGCTCTGCAGCGAGGCATCTGGATCCTCCCTGAGTGTTTCAGCTGATTCCATAAATCTCTGGAAGCTGTTCCTAACCCAGGGCACTGGGCAGGGATGGAGACCCCTCCTGCTCTGCCCCATGGACGTGGGGCAGCCTAAAGCTGGGTGCCAGGGCTGGGCTGTGCCCCCGGAGCTGCTCGTCTGCTGGTTACGCTCAGGTTGCCCGTGTTGAGAGGGTGTGTCCTTGATTCTGGGAGCCAGGAGAAACTGAGATGGGCTGATGGGGTGGGGGAGGCAGCAGCCCCCCTGTCCTGTCCCACATGCACCCCGACTCTCTGGCCACTCGCACTCGTGTGCCCTGTGCCCGGCCCGGTGCTTGGCAGTCGCTGGCCACGTCCCCGCACATCGAGTCCTGAAATGAGCCTGTGCTCCTCCTGTGAGGAGCCAAGTCAAATGCTCAGATGCTTCTGAGAATATTTTGGAGCGTTCCTGATTTTAATTGGGTTTTCTTAATTATTATTTACTTTGACATAAGAAACTGTTGTATTTAAATAACACAGTTTTTGCCAAAACGCTGTCACGGAGAAGCTGCTTTCCCTTTAGGAGCCCTCAAACACGGGCTTCCTTCCAAGCCCCTCGGCTCGGCGGCGCGTGGAGCATCATCACTGGTGCTCCTGCTCCTTCCCGGCCAGGGAGCATAGCTGGGCGGGCGGCGAAATGGGAGCTTCGTGCTGCTGCCAAACACCTTTCGCGCTTCTCGCCGGAGCCCGGCGGGGCTGGTGGTCCCTGTGGTCCCGGCTCTGAGCACCCTGCAGCCGGTCGAGCCCCAATGTGCCTTGAGGAGTTCGGGACGAGAAGAGGGAACGGGTCCAAGGGGTGTTTGCGAATGCGGGAGGGATGAACGACTGAACTCGGAACTGGTGGGAAGGAAGCTGAAGCTCAAGGGATGAAAAGCAGTCCCTAATTATAGACAGCGCCAGTCACCAGCGGTTGGGCTGAATTAGGCACATTCTCGTTCCAAATCATAGTGTGGGCTTGAGGCTTGTTCCTTTTTTTTCTTTCTTCTTGTTTCTCTTCTTTTTTGGGATGAGGTTGTGTTTGGGGTTTTTTAATCACAGTTAAACAGCATCCAGCTTCTCCTTGGAGCTGGAAATACTGGCTCCTGGCAGCTGCAACTACCCCCTACGGCTTTGCCATCTCGAGGTTTGTGACGGAGCCAGGCAGGTGATGCTCCACAGGGATCTGGGTCCAGCATCCTGAGCGCCTGGCACAGGTCAAGCAGAGGGTCTCCTGGGCTCCGGGATTTCTCTGCTGCGCCACAGGCCGAGCAGCAAGATGGTCCCCGACAGATTAAATCCTGCCTCTGCTCAATTCAGGATCCAAATTCGGGTGGATTTAGGAGGGGTCAGGGTTATGTTTGGGATCCTTCTTTGACAACGGGGCCCTTTTTGTGTCTGCCAAGGACTGTGAGGACCCAGGCAGCTCAGGAAGGCTGGAGGGAAGGGGCAGGTAGGAAGGCACTGAGCATCCGAGAGGCTCGAGCCCAGCACCCTGGCATTAGGTCACCTAAAGAGCCTTTCTTTTAAAAGCTACAAAGCAAAGCCGAGCCTGGGGTGGGCGGGTGGCTGCAGGGAAGCCAGCCAGGGTGGCTCCTCAGCATGGGATATGCTGAAGGCTCTGATGTGTCTTCTGGTGGTGTCCAAGGAGCGTCTCGTTGCTGCTGCTGCCACTGCCCGGCCCAGCCGTGGGAATCTGTACCTGCTGCACGGAGGAGATGGAAAAAAACCTCCACCTGTATGGGGCTATTTGCTGATTCAAGCTGCTGAATATTCAACAAAAATCATCTGTGACCTCGATGGAGCATAATTGCTGCTTTTGCCGGGTTGGTGATGGAAATGTCAGCGTGAGCACCGCCGCTTGTGGGTCTCGCCCCTGCATCACCTTGTGCCAAAGGGAATTGGGAAGGGCAAGGAGGTGGCACCGGTGCCACAGGCTCTGGATGCTTTGCCAGCGTCTCCCTGCTCCTGAACCTCCCCCCGGGGAACTCTTGTTGCCTAAAATCTTGATGTCAAGAAAGCACAAAGTAAATCTCAGTGTGAGAGGCGGTGAATCCCACCGTGGTGCTCGGCAGGTCAAGGACCTCGACGCTCGGGAGCAGCAGCACCTGGGGACTGGGAGCTGCCCTGGGGACGGGGGTCGGGGGTTCACCCAAAAGTGTGTTTCAGGCCGTGGGGCTGGTGCCAGGGAACCTCATCCCCCACCCCTCACGCTGCCCCTCAGACCATTTATCCCCTATTTGCTGGTTTTGTGCAGGAAGAAGGTGGCCTGACTTGCTCCGTGGCAGCAAGTTTTGCCCCTCGCAGCCCCCCCGCCCCTCGCGGTACCCCCCTGTCCTTCTCAGCCCCTCGCTGCCCCTCTGCCCTGCTGCCGCCGGGCTGGGGCTGGGTGAGGGGCTGCAGCGGTGCCCGTCCCCCAGCTCCGCAGGGCTTGGGCTTTCCCAGCAGGGCAGCCACACGTCCCCTCTGAAAACGCTGCCCCTCCGGCATCTGTGGGTGATTTTTGCACCCAGGAATGCTACTTCTCTATCATTTGGTCTCCTTATTTGGTATTTCTTTAATAATTAGTGGCAGATTTTGTACTTATGTTTGCAATTATCTAAATGCCTTTGGGACATGTTCTGCCAGATAATTGATTCTCTGTGGTGTGACTGTGAGGATGTTGTTAGCGAGCGCGGGCTGGAGCCCGGGAATGTTTTGCCGGCTTTAGGTCTCATGTTAAGACAAATTAGACTTTTTCATTTAAAAAAAACTAATGGAAACAAAGCATTTTACTTTGCTGTCCTCAGCAAAAGCTTTTCTAGGAGCCTGTATTGGAGAGGGAAATACATTATCATCATTAATTAACTGGATGTACATTTTAATTATATGCAGAGGTTCTTTCCCGGGCTGCAGCAAATCCTCCCCGTGCCCCATTCGGAGCTGCAGCAGCGACTGACGATGTGTGAGACACGGGGGGAGCAGACCCTGCACTGGGCGATGCTGGGGTGGGACAGTGGGGTCTCCAGATGGACAGATGGACGGATGTCTGCGTCCAGCTGTTCTGGGGGGGGGGCAGAAGAGGGGAACCCGCTGCCTCCAGAGCCGTGCAGGGTATGTGTCCCTGTCCCTAGAGCGTGCTCTTAATATTTCACTTTTTCTGTCCTAACAAGTAACATTGCGATTTATGGTTGGGCTGGATGATCTCAAAGGTCTTATCCGACTGGAACAATTCTGTGATTTAAAGTGCTGAGTGAGGGAGCAGGAGCCTCCCCCCTCAAGTGCTGTTCCTGGGCGTAAGTGTGGAACTGTTTGGCTCTGATCGCCACTACTTCAAGGAGATTTGGTGAAATCCCTTTCACAGCTGGGAATCCTGGCATGGAGGTGGCAGTGGAGCCCTCTGAGCATCCACATCCTGTAGCCTCGAGGAGCATCAGTGCTCCGTGTCCGGTCAGCCCCACCGAGAGCTGCCCACTGCCCCGAGCCCCCCACCTGGGAGCTGCCCTGGCCAGGGGGACGCTTGGGGTGGGGTTCAGGGTGTGCCAGCCCCCAGCTACCTGCCCAGCCATCCCCCCAGGCGGCCCCTGCTCCCACGCTTCGCCCCAGCCACAAAGCAGTTAATATTTGTTGATCGCGCGGCGCGCTCAGCGCGGCTCTCGGATGCAGCGCGATTCTCCTCGGTCTCCAGGGATCTCGTGGCATTTTGCCCAGATGGCATCGGTCTGCGTCTCAAGGACATAACACGGCACCTACGGCTCAGCGCAGCGGCGCTGGAGTGACAGACGAAGCCGGGGCGCTCCTTCGTCTCTGCCGAGAGGGAAGAAAAGCTCCTGAAAATGCCGGGTCTCCAGCCACTCGCTCCCTTTGGCTTCCACGAATGAGTCGGCACTCGGCGGCCATCCGGCTTGCTTCGTGTGGAGGCAGCGCCGGCCGAGCACGGGGTGTTCCCTGTCCCCACGGAGGAGCGGGCACGCTCCGTTCCGTCCCCTTCTACCAGCAGAGCAGGTAGGTGACACGTCCCCACCGTGCCCCGCTCTGCTCCCCGCCACATCCCGCCATCACCCCTACCACGGCCGCCTTTGCCGCTCTGGGGCCTACAGCTTGGGAAGGAGTCACTGCTCCCCAGGGATGGTGACCCCTGCCCTCTCCACTGCCCACTCTGCCTTTAGCTGCAGCAGCTGCGGGTGGCCTCGTGATGCCGTGGCTCGGCGATGCCGTGGCTCAGTGCTGCTATGGTCTGGTGATGCCGTGGTCCAGCAACATCATGGTTCAGTGGTTCCATGACCTGGTGGTGCCGTGGTTTGACAATACAATAGCTCAGTGCTGCTGTGGTTTGGTGATGCCGTGGCCTGGTGATGCTGTGGTTCGGCGATGCCGTGGTTCGGCGATGCTGTGGTCTGGCGATGCTGTGGTTCAGCGATGCTTTGGCTCGGCGATGCTATAACTTGCCAGCAAAAGGCCTGGGTGCTCACGTGAGATCTCAGCACGTGGCAGCAGGAGGGACAGCTTGGTATTTTTGGGGATGGCCAGAGAAGCACTTTGCTGCACGTGTGTCACAATCACAGCTGGGTGCAGGGGGTTTTGCGGTGCAACGAAGGGAGGGAAAGGGCACCCGGCCCTGTCCTCCCTCAGCTGAGTTTCCTCCGTACATTGGCCAGATGGAGCCAGCAGGGAGAAGAGGACGTAGGGATGGGAGCAGCCCAACCTCGAGCGGGGCTGAGCTGCTCTCAGGTGGGAGCTGTGGCCACAGGTCACCCCTTTGGTGACAGCGACATCTCAGGGAGGGACCCACCATCGGATGATGGGCCCGGCTGGTGCTGCAGTGCGAGCCCACAGGTGCCAACAGCTGCAAATTGCCTGATCCCGCTGGGTTTTCACCCATTTTGGCTCCCGGGAGCGGGATGATACTGGCATTGATCCCCCGGCCCATCGACTGAGCCGATTCCTATTGCACCAGCCCAGGGAAGTGCAGCTCATTATGGCACAGGCTGGGTGAACCCATAGAACTGAGCACACCTCGCCGATGGAAAAGGCACCGGCACCCTCATGCCTGGCATGGTGCTGGTACGGCCGTCGCTGCTCTGCCCACACCCCAGTGCCGGCAGCGGGAGCCACGGCCACCCAGCCCCACTGGGCAAGAGCCACTGCGTCCCTGCCACGCGTGCAGCTGATCCTCTATCGAATGAAAATTGAGTTGGTTTTCCTCTTTTTTTTTTTTTTTTTTCTCCCCCTTCCTCTAGCTT
>VWZK01006947.1:385397-475812 GCA_013396935.1 Baryphthengus martii
TCCCCCCTCCCCCGCCCCCGCGGTGGTCGAGCCGTATCTGCCGCCCGGAGAACGGCGGGCGTGAGGAGCTCCGTGCCGCCTCCGCCGCCGCCACGAAACCCTGCCCTCCAGTTTGGCACCACGGCTCCCATTTGGTGAGTTAACAGATACTTCCAGCAATTAATTGGCGTGGCTCCGCCGGCGCCGCTCATTAGCATGCAGGGCACGCGCGGGCGCTCTGCCGCGTGCAGCCTCGCGCCGCCGCTGCCACCGCCACCAGCACCGCTCACCGGCCCCGCCAGCCCGTGGGGGCTTGGGGTGAGGGAGTCAGGGTTGAGGGGTGTGTGGGCTCATAGGTGTCTGCACCTTGGCGACTCTGTCCCCCGGCCCGGCACATCCCCAAAGCCCGCCGGTGCACGGACATTGCAATGCTCCACAAAGGGCTCCCGGCGAGCGGGGGTCAGGGCGTGCCTCTGTGTGAGGAGTCAAAAAACAGTGTGTTCTGAGTGGGGTGGGTCTGGGGGGACCGTTTCTCTTTCCTTCCGCATCCAAGGGGCGGTTGGTGCCGGGGGCTCGCAGCGCTGGAGATCCGCGCCCACCGATGACGGTCCCGAAGTGTCGGCTCTCAGACAATGTGGGTTTTATTTGGTCTCGGCCGGTGCCTCGTCGCTCCCCGGCAATGTTCCCAACAGGGGTGGGGCCGCTGTGCGGGAACGGGGGCTGAATCCCTAATGCCGGAGCCGGCACCTCACGGCCCCAAGCCTGGAAGGAGCCGGAGGGAGCGGTCGGCCGGGCGCGGGCGATGCCGGCCGCCCATCATTAGGATGCAGGTCCATGGCCATCTCCCTGGAGACGGTGGGAAAGGAGGGCTGGGTGGCTCACTGTCTACTGCGGCTGGCAGCCGTGCTGGGAAGAGGGCAGCTGCCTGCAGGCGCTGAAGGGCGCGGATGAATTACTGCCCCTGCTCGGGAGTGAGCCTTTGTTCCCCGCACATTGTCCGCGGAGGAACGAGAGAGGAAAGTCAAAGGGCTCGGGCGCAGCTCACGGTGCGGGGCAGACAATGGGCCGGGCCTCGCTTGCACCGCGCTCCGGTTTTAAGCATCGGTAACAATTTATTTATTTTTTTTTTTTCTGTCCTTGAACTAATTCTCCACAAAAACTCTTTTGAGCCGACGCCAAATAAGAATGGCTGTTCTGGTGCGGCATTGTAACGGTAGCGATCCCGTATTTAATACTCGGGGCATTCCCGGGCAATCGTCAGCCCCTTTGTGCCGCTGAAGGAAGCCATATGTTTCCGAGACATCTCTAAAGACGCTGGTAGAAACAGCACAAAAAGGGATTTCTGTGTGTTGCTGAATGTGGCTGCCAATCACCCGGCATCCCGCGCCGGTTCCCTTGTGCTCGCCTGGAATGCGCGGCAGCGGCTTCAGTAAATACGGGCTCGTGTTTGTAGTCGGGATTTGCCGTCTGGGGGAATGAGCTGCGCGAGCTTTTAATTGGCACGAATGTTCACCCGGCCCCTTTCTCACATTTGCTGGCTCTCCCAAGTTTTTAATTTGAGCGGAGGAAAGCGGCTTCCACAGCGGAGCTGCTTGAGGATAATTTTTCTCTGGTGCTCGCACAGATTTTTGTTGACCTGCAGCCAGCTGTCCCCTGTGAACCAGCACTTCAACAAGTGACCCGGGCCCTGCCTCCCTGTCCCCAGGCTCATTTCTCCAGCTCTGCCCGTAGCAATTTGCTCACACCCCATATTTTTATTTGGTTTAATTGGCTTCGTAATAGTTTCACCGCAAGCAATCCTGCTCCTCCCAAACCCACTCATGTGAGTGTTCCCCCGCAGCACAGAGGAGATAAGTACTGAGGAGAATTGACCCTGGTCAGCTGCTCCGGCACAGGCTTGTGCAGCACGACCGGGGTGCCAGGGCCAGCTGCCGGCGCAGGGGATGCAGCTGGCCGACCAGACGGATGTTTTTGGGGAAATAGCCGTGGATGCGCTTGCTGCAAGGACCACGAGGCTGCTGCCACCAGCCCCACAGAGAGAGGGGACATGTGAAGGTGTGCTCAGCTGGGTTTTACTGGAGAGGGCTTTTTGAGTGCTAGGGGGGTCAGCAGCAGCGAGTTGTGCTGTGGGGAGCCCTGTGCTGGGGCGGCTGTGGCCCCCGTGCTCAGGTCACAGCCTGAGCACAGTCTTCATGGGGCACCTCGGGTGAGCCCAAGTTGCTGTTCCCTGGGGTCGCTTACACGTGTGACCAAGAGATCGTGGTGGAAGCGCCAGGCCAGCTTGGCATCCCTCGCGTGCCATGCAAACAGCACAGCCCCCGGTGTCGCGCACACGATGAGTGTCCTGGGCAGTCCTGCTGCCGGTGTCGCTGTGCCTGTAGCTGCGGGCACAGCTCCCGGTAGGTGCCAGGGTGTCGGTGTTGGGCATCTCGGGGGATCAAGCTCCTGGGTGCAAACCTCCAGTTGTGCTGGTCGCTAAGTGGGTTGTCCAAATCCCACTGCAGCAACAACCCAAACCTCAGTCAGACATGAGCTGGTGTCCTCCCCAGCCCCACCGTGCAGGGAGCCTTCCTTCCCTCTTCTCCTCAGCCCCATCACCTCCCCCTCTCCTGGCTCCAGGGGCTGACAGGGAAGGCCCCTCTTGCTGGGACCAGCTCTCCGACCCTGTGCTCTGCTCCCGCTCCCATGGGGCTGACCTGGGGCACTTTCCTTTCAGGTTTTGTTGCTGACTCTCAAAGCAGTTCACATGCAGATCACTCTCCTGAGGAGCTCAGGGAGCTCAGATTGGCAGAGATAACCCAGGTGAAGTGGGGAGACAGACCATTGGAGCCTTCTGATGGCTCTTGCTTCTTTCTTGGTGCTAGAGCTGCCTCCCATCTGGGGCCTGTGGTGGGGTGAAGGACGAGGACTGTGCTGGGTCGCTGGCTGAGGCTCCCAGTCAGCAGCTCAACCCCACCGCGGAGCTGTGGCGATGCCACGGGGCACCTCCTGTGTCTGAGCCTTGTGTGCCAGGGTGAGCTGTGACTCAGGATGCCAGCAGCTGCCTGGAGCCACATCTGTACCGAGCTCCAGCTGTGCCACCCCTGCATCCCCACGGGCACAGCTGGGGCTCGGAAGAGGCCAGCGCAGAAAAGCCTCAAGCGTTTGGGGATGGCGTGTGCCAAGCAGCGAAGCCCGAGCCGAGAGTGGCTCCTGGGGCGGGGGGAGCAGCCGGAGCCCTCACAGGGTTTGTGCTGAGCCCCCCACTGCCAGGAACCAGGGCTGAGCTCATGGCAGTGCTGCCAGGGGGCCTCGGGGGGCATCTGGGGCCAGGGGAGCTCTGCAGGCAACTTGTGCTCAGCTCCCCGGGGAGCACCGGTGTCCAGCACAAGGCAGGGCTTGGCCACTCCAGCCATGAAAGATTTACATCCAGCCTTCTCTTGTGCCGGGTTAAAACCCAGGGATCCATTTCTTCCCACGCTGTGTGGTGTAGGACTGGTTTTAAACCCAGGTGGGTGAAGCCCATCCATGGCGCCATTAGAGGAGGGTCCCCATCCCCCGGCACTGAGCTCCGCTGCAGTGCCCCAGCCCCTCCCAGCACTTTCTGCCTTGTTTTAAGCAACAACCTGCTTGTAGCCCCTGCCTCCCAGCCCCTCCCAGCCCCCACAACGCCCCTCCGGAGCCGCAGACCAGCTCTGTGTGCTCTGGCACAGCCAGATCCAGACGGTCCTCTCCGGGCATCCTCGTCCGCTGCGCCTGCTCTCTGGGTTCCAACAGCCAGCACACAAAGCAGAGCTCTCCATCTTCATTTAATAAGTATCTGGAAATGTCATAAAAGACGTGATAATAAAACATCAGTTGCAGGGAAGTGCCTGGCCGAAAGGTGTTTCACAAAGGGAAGTGGATAAACGCAGGAGATGAAGGCGCTAATTCCTATCCCTTGCATGTTCTCCATCTTTCCTGTGTCTTGACAGGCAGAAATAAATGCCCCCCTCTCCCCCTGCGAAGCCTCTCCTTGCTGCCTGGGAGCCACGGGGTGCCCACAGCCCTGACAGCCCATTTGTTCTCAAGATTTGATGCTTTATCACTTTCAAAGGAGCGGCTCGGCTGGTTCATCGGGAGTTCCCACCGCGAGCACTCGGAGATACAGGGCAAGTAGAGGGTCTGATGGTAATAGCTACAGTTGATTTTTTGATGCTCTGAAATTATCTCTGCAGATTAAAGACCTGCAATTTGTGCCTTTGTTTAGGCCCTGTAAGAAGACAATGGGAACAAAGAAAAAAAAAAAAAGGAAAAATAATTCACCTGAGTTTGGAGGGTCCCTCTGTAACTCGGGCTCTGTGTAAGTAAGAGCCATGGGGTGTGATTTTTCTTGTAAATGTGGCTTTGAACCAAATAAAACACCAGTAAATTCCCAAGCCCAACAGAGTGCAATAAAGACAGGAGCCAGATCAGCAGCTAAGTGATGGATGTGTTAATGTTTTAATAGGCCGGCCACCTCATAAATAATTTGCTCCGTTCTAGAGTAATTGACCTGGTCACAGTGGTAATAAAGGGCTGTCCCCTGGGCTCTTGTTCAAAGGTTCAACAAACCCTTCCAGAGAAAGCCTTAAGTGGCTTTTAACAATATATATTTTATATTGTTGCAGCCTAGTGCCCGGCTAATTCCGCAATCAGTGCAAACACCATCAGTTCAGCTCCGTGGATATTTCAATTAAAAAAAAGAACAGAAACAATAACAGAGAGCGACTTTTGCCGGGCGAGCTTTGTGCGCTCCCTGGTGAGCGGGAACCTGCCTGTGGAGCATCCCCCCACGGATCGTCCCCCTGCAGAGCATCCAGCTGCGGAGCACGGCTGGGTGAGGAGGGACGGAGCCCGTGCAGCGCCCAGCTCTTCAGGGATGTTCCTCTCGTGTGCTGGGTACTCTGCTCGTCTGCTGGGTCGTCGTCTTTTGTACTGGATTTTCCTGTTGTGCACTGGGTGTTCCGCTTGAATGCTGGCTATTCCTGTGGCATACTGGGTATTCCTGTCATTTACCGGACACTCCTCTTGCGTACTGGGTCTCTCTCTTCTACACTGGATATACTGTGTACCATTCTCCAACGCTGGCACTGGGAGGAGTCTTACTGGTCCCAGGGCAGGGCTGCTGCTTTATCCTCAGGGTTTCTATCCTTTCCATCGTGGGGTCAGGCCGTTCGTGGCATCTGCTTCTAACCTTCGTCAGGCCATTCACGGTATCTGCAGCTCTACCCATAGCCGGAGCGTGCTGCTTTTACCTTTTTCTGTACTGTTAATTCGAGTTTAACAAAACTCCTGTGTCCCAGCGGAATGATGTTGTTTTGACCACGTGGTGCTGTGGGATTTGTCCCACCAACCGCTTTGCGCTGTCTGTGGGATGGGCCAATGCGATCGTGTCTCTGTAGCTGCAAATAAGGAAGATTCCAAACAGCAGAGTCGTTTGTCACATCAAATCGATGGCAAACGTCCTCAGCAGTGCACCTCCAGTACAAGGATGAAGCTAAATTTGAGACAATGAGGAAACCTCCTCTGTTTTGGAGGAGAGATCAGCAACCCTGCCAGCTGCACGGGCAGCCCTGTCCCCGCTCCAGCAGTGCAGGGCAGGTGCCAGGCTGCAGCGCCCGTGTTCATGGCCGGGCAGCCGTGAGCACGGGGGGCTGGTGGTTCCTGGTTTCTGCAGCAGGAGAAGTGGGTATGAGCTCTGTAGGAATGGGGGCTTCCGTGGAAAGAGTCATTTTACCTGCCCAGTGCCACCTCTGTGGGTGATGCTCCTCACAAGGTGCCACGGCTGGGCCCGACATCCAAATTAGCCAGGAGAGGAAGGCCCACGGCCAGGGCTCCATGGAGATCCCAGCAAGGGGTTGTGGAGGGGCAGGGTCATTCCCAGGAGCGTGGCGCTTGGGGCCAATGAAATGCCTTGTAAGCGCCCGCCAGCAGGTCAGAAAAGGCCAAAAGAGGCCAAAGGAGAGAAGGGTGTTGGTGGTGTCATGGCACAGTTATTTTGGTGGGTGCTGGCACACTGGCTGCACTCTGTGACCGCTCTCGTGTCGTCGTAGGTGGCAAAGCAGCTCCCTCCCTGGCAACAGAGAGCGTGGGCACAAGCAGCGTCGCTTCCCTGAGCCGGCAGAAGTCCTAGCCCTGGAGCGGTGATTTGCACCAGGCTTTGCCCTCTGCCTCTCTGCTGAGCCTGACCCCCCTGCCAGTGCTGCGGCTCCATGGGGCTGTCGGGTGCCAGCGGCAGAGCCCCCAGCCACGGCGTCCCTGCGCCATCAGCATCTTTGCTTCTGGCTGTCTCTTCTCCTCTCCACCTGCCCTCCGGCACACGCAGCCTCATCCCAATCGTCGGAGGCGAATGTGGCTGTAATGAAAAGTAAATTTAATATCCTTGTCCCTTATTTTTGTAAATCAGTATTACTGCCAACTACAGAATAAATGACACGTAATTACTGTTGGGGGAAGTTCACGCTGAAGTGCTTCGCTGTGAGGTGAGCACAGGGAAGCCCCATCAATGACGGAAAATGAACAAGATGCCGGCTGTAGGAGACTGTAATTACCGAGGACTGACATACTGTGAGCTGTTTATGATAATGAAGTGGTGCATCAAATCAAATTAACCTTAGTTATTTAACACAGAACGCGCCGAGGACTTGTCTCAGTAAATGGGAAATCCAAAAGCGGAGCCGTTGCCCGAGTCGGGAAACGGCTCAGATGCCGGGTGTGGGCAGGCGCTTTTAGCTGAGCGATGGCCAGGGAGCGGGCACCGCGTGGTGCCGGGACGGCCGGGCTGGCCGATGGCGAGGGCTAGTGGATAAACGCCACAGAGCCCGGGGAGCCCCGCTGCTGCCACTGGCTGCGTGTCGGCGATGAAGAGCCCGCGGCAGCATCGCTGAGCCGGCCACCGTCACCTCCCCGTCCCCGCCATGAGCCCCTCGCTGGGCGCTCCGCTGCCGGCCCCCTGCTCGCTCGTCGCTGGAGCGCAGCCCCGGCAAGGTCAGTACATCCTAGCCCAGGAGGACTTAGTGAGTGCTGGGTGGTCCTCTCAGCCCAGTGGGGCCTGGCTGTGGGGCAGCGGGATGCTCCCGTCCCCCGAGTGCCGAGCACGCCGCTGGCCGTTCCTGATTTTAGGGCAAAAGATGCAAATGTTGCTGTGCTGCTGTAAGACGATTCTATTTGCCCGTCTCTTTTCCCCACAAAGGCTGCGGTGCTTGCTGGAGGAGCGTTCCCGTCGGGATCCCTTCACGCTGACGGGTGAGTAACCTTTCAAATTAACCCAAAAGCTCTGTGAAAGATTAATGAGCTTTCTAAACAAGGGTCCCTTCTGTGCGCTGGGCTCTTTGCGGCGCCGCACGTTCCTCTCGCCGGAGGAAGGGGTTGTGTCGGTGCAGCCGAGGCTCTGCCGCGATGGAGATGCCGGCACACGCTCGGCTGGGGCCGGGGGGCTCCCGAGAGCGCCGTGGCGAGGGGCAAAGGGGCAAACGTGTTATGACAGCACTTCTGTAAATAATGGGATAAGGCTCTTTGTGTCAGCGGCATTTCTTTGGTTGAAGGGAGGAGGTAGGGGAGCCTGGCCCCCGTCTCTGGTGGCTCTGGCACAGGCAGAGCCGGGCTGGCTTTGCAAGGCAGGACTGGTCGATGCTGGCAGTGAGGAGAGCTGGCAAACCGGGCACGGGACCGCAGCGGGCAGCCGCCCGCAGGCACAGTTCAACCAGACACACGCTGCCCGGGCAGAACCGCAGGGCGAGAGAAGGAGTCCGACTCTCTCCCTGGCTTGTGGTGTCTGTGTGCCGATGGTCTACCCGAGCCCCTCCTTTGCTTCTGAGCATTTTGTTACGGGTTGTTTTGAATTGGTTTGTACTAGAAGGTATTTGCTCAGTACCCTGCGGGGGCCTCTGGGGAGCCAAGTCCCTCCTCAGGGAAAAGATTCCTCTGCAGAGCTTCCCACTTGTTGGAAGGACACAAATCGCATCTCGAGCGAAAGGCTTTCCTCTGCCTAATCCAAAGCATTTGATGGATTTTGGAGCACCCTCGATCGGGTTCAGACCGAGTTATATTTTTGCACAGCCTTCTATTTATCAGATTATTTTTTAAGAAAAAACATTTACAGTCTTTTCTACTCTCCAGCAAGAGCAGTTTTCATACACACACGTGTGCCCCAGCACCAGCGCCGGTGCTCAGACAGGCAGTTAATGGACACGGGTGATATGGTGACGGTCCTTTCCAGGGGATACTTGTTGGGCATTTCCCCAAATGATCCCCCCTGGTGTGAGTCAGGGCTGGGCACAGGGGCTGGGCAGGCACCAGCTGCCAGGACACCCCCCTGCTTGGCCCCGCTGCCCTGCCGGAGGGCAGGATCTTGTCCCACGTCATTTACAGTGCACGGAACTGCCCAGGCACTTCTCCAAGCCCTCTGATCTTCAGCCCTGTTCCCCGGTGTATGAATTAGCAGTCCAGGTGTCATCCCAGTAACTCCTCCTCTCCTGCTGGCTTTGAGTGTTGGTTCATGGTGGAGGGCACTGGCTTTGGTGATTCCGGGTTCATTTTGTTTCTTTCCATCAATATGAAAATGCCTTGTGAGGCTTGAGAGTTAATCACTATTGTATGGGGATAAAGAGAGGAGATGTTCTCTAATTCCCTTCAAACGGCCTCCAAATCAGGGCTCCAACAAAAATGACTAATGATAGACATGATTAAACTAATTTAGTAGGTGAGGCTTTGATGGGAGCCCTCCCCAGCCCAGGTATAGCCTTGGGGGACCGTGCGCTAGCTCCCTGTGCTGCCTTTCTTGCTGTCCTACTTAAACTGAGCAAATTTATGATTTTTTTGGTTTGTTTTGCCAAGAGGATTCCCTTTTCTTATTGAAAATATTTTGGTATCTTTTCTGCAAACCTTTTACTTACCACTGTCAGATATAATCTCACTAAAGGGACACTAACTCAGATTCAGTTAATAACCAGCTACATCCCTCAGACCTTGTCCAGCCCCTCTCATCAGAGGGTTCCCTCTGAACGCACGTTTGTCTTTCCAGAGCCAATAATGGTAATGAAATATCAAGTCAATGAAATGTATCTGAGGACTTCTCCAAAGCAGAGGCATTCAGCTCTAGAAACCTGTTGTGCTGAGCTGCGGTACCAGGCGTGGGATGGCTGGCGTGGGGTTCCTGTCGGATAAACCACGCCGCAGCGCCGTGCCGGGCGGGAGCAGTCGGCAAGGGACTGGGCAGGGCCGGCGGGAGCTCAGGGCAGCATCGGGTCTGTTCTGCAGCCGTGCAGCTCCGGGTGCAAACTCTCCCCCTCCAGGTAATTTCCTGGCAGAGCGGAAGTTGTGCAAAGCCACTGTGAAGTCAGGGAAGATTCCCCTGAAAGACCAAGGTGATTGATGAGGTTTGAACTCAGGCTCCTCTTGAACAACTCTTGAGACAATCTCCTTTTTGGCCTTGGGACGTTGCGGAGCTTTCCTCTGCTCCAGCCCCCCTTCACACCCTGCTGCTGGTATCTCTCAGATCATAAGACATTTCAGCCATTGGAATAGGCTGCCCAGGGAGGTGGTTGAGTCCCCATTCCTGGACGTGTTTAAAGGCCGTTTAGATGTGGCGTTGGGGGATCTGGTTTAGGGGTGAGCTTTGCAGAGTAGGGTTAACGGTTGGACTCGATGATCCCAAGGGTCTTTTCCAACCTGAATGATTCTGTGATTCTATGATAAACCAGCTACAACTGGTGAGATACTTGTGCAAGGCTGAATCTGGTGGTTTATTAACACATGATACTTTCCAAGTATCGTGGTGATGTCAGGGCACGAGGACTCCCAGCAGCGCCTGGCCCGTATGAGTGGTGTGTGTATCCCGGCTGCTGCCGAACCAAAGCCACCAGGGAAGGTCAGTCCCTACCTGTTGTCCATTCCCTGGAGGGAAGCTGCAGCTTCTCCTGGATAAATAACGCTTCAACATGCTTTCGCTCACCAAACCGCGATCGTTCTTAGAGCCAACGAACAGCCATAGAGCCCCTTCTCGGGCTGTTAAAATACCAAAACCCGCACAGAGAGCAGTGTAAGAGCACACAGGATGAAATCGGGGCGTCCTGTTCCTTCCCCACAATATCAGGAGTGATTCATGTGACGCTATGGCTGTCCATCTTGCTTTTGTTTAATTATCATTTCTGTGTTCTTGGTGTCTCTGGAGACCCAATCTGGCGGGAATGGCTTGATGGATTATGTATCCATCCGGGTCAACACATCCAAGTATTACTGCCTCGTAATTTGCTGCGCCACAGAGGCCAATACAGATGCCTTGTGTTATTAATTATACCAATATATTTTCATGAGTAATGTGATTAATTAGGCTGTATATATTACAATTGCAGGCCTGTGATGTTGCTGTGTTTGTTCTTGGATAGAGGTGGCTGGCTCAGAGAGCAGGCAGAAAAATCTGTAGCTTGGGCTTGGTCTCGTTCCTTCTCTTCCAGAGCGTTCAGGGGCAAAATACAATTCCGTACACTGCACTTTGCGTGCCAGGGAGCCCCGGGGCAGAGGGAAGCGGGGTTGTCTCTGGCCACGGTCACAGGGCAGCGGGTCCAGGGGAGGGATGAGCACTGCCAGGGCTCTCCTGCCTGCAGCTGGCCCTGGAGGTGTTGCCAGGCTGTAGCATCAGCTCCCAGCGACCAGTTTAGTTTTAAGGAGACGTTGAACAGGCAGAGGGCTCCTGGTGGGATCCCTGCCCTGGGGCTGCGAGGACAGCCAAGATCACACTGTTAAGGATGCTCTCACAGGCATCTCGGAGCCCAGCGTCACGCTGGCCTCCCTTTTATCATCGCAGGGGTGAACTACACTGAAAATAAATGACAGACCCTCACCTGCTCTCGCTGAACTTCTTAAAAGGTGTATCAATGAAGTCATTCTTGTAACTCGGTCTTATTTTCCTTCCATGAGCTCAGAGTACAGGATCTAAGCGGAGCTGAGCGTGGTCCCGCTGCCTTGCGGCACCTGCAGGGCTCAGCTTCACAGGGCGGCTTTAACCTGTCGCAGGCGACACCCTGATAAGCTGTTGTCAGTCTGCACGGTGCGAAGACAGGACAAAGTGTTTGCAGCTTTGTCGCCGCGTGAAAATATTCACAGAAGAACAGATTTTTGACAAAAGCAGCTTGCTGGGTGCATTTACTCACTATTGGGGCTCCAGCCTCCCTGGCAGCCTGTGACTCCATGTCCTTGGCTGTGTCACAGGCAGCACTGGGACCTGGGAAGTCTGTGGTCCCCAAACCTCTGCACAGCTCAGCCGAGCTCTGCCGGGCTTCCTGTGGGGCGAGAGGAACCTGTGCCTTGTTCTCTGCCTCTGGGAGCTCTGCTCCCGGTGTCAGAGCGGAGCTGAATCCTCTTCTGTCTTTTGTCTCCACAAAGGTCAAGGAAGAGTCATCATCCATTAAGTGCCAAGAAGAGGCCTCCCACCCTCTGGTGCGAGAAGACTTTGAACAGTAAGGCAGCTGATTTTTTTCTTCCCGAATGGTTGATGCTTGGTTGCGTGTACGTTGGCATGCCTCTGGCCGGTTTTCTCCCTTCTTGTCACAAGTTTGATCGCAAGGGTTTGTTGCTTTGCTTTTTCACATGATTTAGCCCTGGCGGTCACACAAATAATCATGTTGGTGACGGGCTATTGTCCTGTCCTCCCAGTGACGCTTTGAGTTCTTGATCTGCAATTTTCCCATCAAGTTATTCCTTTCGTGGGAATGGCAGGAACCGGGGAAGGGTAGTCCTGGTTTCACTGGAGCCTTGTTAGCCCCTCTGAGAGCATCTGGGAGCCCTCCTGGCAGACCAGGGGTGAAGGGCAGCTCCATCGAGTCGGGGATCTGCAAGCTCCCAGCCGGGGCTGCAGGCAGTGTCGGTATCCACAGGGCAGGGGATCCCATTTCTCTGTGGTCTGATTGTCTTGCTGGAAGGAGGGGCTGAGGACAGTGAGCTGGCCGGGTGCAGGATCAAACCCAGTGGAATTAGGGTGGGCAGAAGCTGCTCCAGGAGGTCCCCGTGCATCCCTGCCTGTGGAAGGAAGCTAGTATGCGGTCCTGTTAAAAAGGCTGACGTTTCTAGAGTGCTCTTCTTGCACTATGGGGTGAAATCCAAAGATTTCGCATTCCTCCGGTGGGCTCCAGGGAGGCAGAGCTCCCGGTCGCTGTGTCCAGGTGCGGGAGGGCGGCAGTCGCGGGCTGGCTCGGAGGCAAAGTGGCAGCGAGGGGCTGTTTTGCTGCCTGGTTTCATACAAAGGCGGAGAGCGGCCCAGACACATCACGGGTCAGCTGCGGCTCTTTGGCCGTGCAGGGCGCTGATTTAATTATGCCAATGGTTGCAGTTGGCACCCGGCCTGCGCCCGCAGTCCCTGCCAGATCGCTGCGACGATCTCCAAAAGCTGTCTGCAGCTCCTGGCAGCTGTCAGTACGGCTGCGCCGGCAGCCTCGGGCTCCTGCAAAACTGGGGCATTACCTGGGATCTCCGATCCCTGCCGTGGAGGCTCCCACAGAACAGGCGCCAGTTAACAACCCAAAATGCAGATTTATCATGACCAAAATGACTCGGTGCTCTGACAGACCAAAGTAAATGACAAGTTTGGATGTCAGGCAGGAATATACAACCACACAACTAATTCTTAAGGTTTAGGACTATTTCTTTTGGAAAGATGAACCCGAACGTGTGCACATTCACTCATAAAAGGGAAAACCTCCCTCTTGAGGCTACCCAGGAAGGGGCTCACTCACCCAAAAGGGGGACTCACTCAAGGATATACATACATATATATCCAGAAGAAATATTCACTCACCAAAGTTGGGGTGAGGGCTCACTCAATCCTGGGAAGTTTCCTTGGATGGCATCCTGATCCAAGGGCAGGGTCCACAAAGGCAAAACCCGTGTACTCGGAGGGAGCCAACTCCACTTGGCTCTCCGTTGGGGCTCAGTTTATACCTGAGTCGAGTCTGAGCTGCGGGCATTCTAACTAGTTGAGGCAAACTAGCGAGGAAGGCAGGCTGAGGGCCTGACACAACCTGATGAGTTTTAATGGCTTCCAGGCACGAAGCTGAACTTTATCAGGTCTTTGGCAAGCCCTGGGCTTTGGCAGGGCGGCTGCATCGGCCACAGTCCCTCCTGGGAGGTGGGAAGAGACCTCGCCGGCAGCTCTGGGGACGGGGCACGCGCTTTTTGCACACCAGGAAAGGTGAAAGGCTTGCCGTCGTGAGTGTGCGCCGGCGAGCAGGCGCGTGCCTAAGCGTGGCGGTAGTGATGATCAGCCTCGATAATCTTGGAGGTCTTTTCCAATCTGGCTGATTCTGTGAACTGGCAGAAAAGGGGCAGCAGGTGAGAGATGGTGAGACTGCGCGGGATGTGCCAGGGCAGGGGGTGCAGGAAGCCGGGCAGCATCGCGGCAGCCCTGGCAGCATCGTGGCAGCCGCTGGCACGGCAGGGAAATGGAGCAGAGTCGGCCTTAAATCAGGCACCCTGAGGACAGGCTGGGAGGCGGGAGCCAGACTCCTGCTCAGGTCCTGCTGTTCCTCTGTCTGTGCTGGAGCGATGGGGAGCGGGAATCCCCCTCCCCAGCAGCCAAGGGCAGGCGCTGGTCGTGCCGCAGCCAGGGGATCTCAGGGGAAAGCAGTGTTTCTGTTCCTCGTTGTGTCTCTGAAGGTGCTCCTGCTGTATTTCTGAGCCCTACACCTCTTCCCCGGCACCAGCAGGGAAATAATGCAGCCAGGAGCCCTTCCCTGGCCGGGAGACCCGTACTGGGTTTGGATGGACGTGTGTGCCCTGCCCAGTGTCAGAACACGGCGCTCGTGTTGTGGCGAAGATGATTCCCTGTCCTCCTCCCCAGCTCTGCCTGCAAGGCACCAGGGAACTCAGCATGAAAGGAAACCTTCCTGAGATGGTCCTGCCCCAGGAATTCTGCCATAAGCCAGGGGGGAGCCTCCTTCAGTCTATGTTTAGTTCTTGGGCTGGAGCCCCGTCCCCCCCGGGACAAGCCCATTGCTGAAAACACCTTTTAGAAGCTCTGGTCACAGTCAAAATTAAATAAGAAAACGAACTATTACTCAAAGTGACTTGGAGTTGCTCAAGATTTATAAGCCTTGGGCAGCTGGAACTCCATTTGCCCAGATACCTGGGGAAGCCTCCGCCACTCGCACACCGTGACCGTTTGCAATTTCACACCACTTTAAACTCGCTCTCACTGAGATGGGGGAGATGAAAAATGTCTTTATTAAGGGAAGTCACAGGTCCCTGATTGGCTGCTAAATGTGCTTTAATGCGAGTGGGGAGGGCAGAGAGGGGGAGCCACGTTGGTCCCTGAGCTCCCATGGGAGCCTGGCAGGGCACAGCGACTCTAAACAAAGGATTTCTCTGTTTTTCCTCCTGCTTTGACCACCTGGAGATGGTTGGTGGCATTTACTCTGGCTACCAAGGTGGCTCGTGGGACTCTCCACCTCCTCACGCTTCAGCAGGCGTGGGGGGAGGTGGCCTTGCGCCATATCTGACATGGGGAGCTCGCGGCAGAGCTGTGGAACATAGGGATGTGGGGAGGAGCACCAGGCTTGTGAGTCCCACAGGCCAGGACTCCATCGTGCACCTACCACTCGTGCGGTATCGCTGGTGCTCCTGTTCCCTTCTTCTGCAGCTCCATTTGTTCCTGGTCCGTAAATCCCATGTGGCAGCCCCATCATCACACTTCCTCCTGCTCCCCTGCCCCACCACGTGCCCGGCTGCGCTGCAGGGAGGTCTCCCAATCCTTTTCTGCAGGGGCAGCAGAGAACAGCCCCCAGCACTTGTTGGTTCCTCAGTATCTTTACGTGTTAGAGCTGCTGTGGTCCCATCTTGCCCCCACCACGTGCCTTGCTGGTTCTGGTTCACCCAAACTCTGCTTCCAGAACAGCAGGATAGGGTATCACTAGGAACCCAAGTCTTTACTGGTGGGATCCAAACCAGGTGGGATGCAAATGCTGAGAAAAGTCGTAAATGAAGAAAGGAAAATCTGCTTGGGAAGGTTGGGAATCTGTCGGCGAGGCTTCTCCTCGCTGTCACCTGACAGGATCGTAGGGATACATCCAGGGAGGGCAAACCCTCACCTGCTGCAGACGAGCCTCTGCAGGGGCACTGACCCTGAAACTGCAACTGGGGGGATGCCTCCAGGTTTTGGAGAGAGCGCCTTTTGGCACAAGCCCTGGTGATGATCATGGGCTACTGTGCTCCGTCCAAACCCCCCGATGGTGCGATTCCCAGTGAGATCTCCTACTGAGCGCCCCTCTGCCCACAGATACCCGTGTGCACACCCGTGTGCAATGCGCTCAGATACTTTACTTCGTTAAACTTGCCCTTATTTGTGCTCCTACCAGTAAGATCTTGATCTGCCCGGGCATCCCGTGAGGGCTCACACCTTGGGCAGCTGCCATGCACCCAGCAGACGCGGAGCAGTGCCGGGAAGTGTCGGTGCTTCCCGCCGCTCTTGTTTCTCCAGCAGACCTTTGTGGGAATTCAGTCCCTGATGATCTTTTATTCCTGGGTTTGTGTCTTTACTCCAGGAATCATGCACTAAACCTGGAGTGAAGTCAAGCGCAGACCCTCCTCCCAGCTCATCCAGTTTACAAAAGGCTCTGTTATTATCCCAGCATCCACACTCTCTAACCCTGTAATTAGATGCTTAGGCTATGATTGCCCCATTGTCCGCTGGATGGGTTTAATCATTCTTTTCTCCTACAGTGGCAATTTTGTTCCAATTAATTATTTCAGTTTGAACAGCAATAGCTGGTTGAGTTTAGAGAGAAATTAAAAGGGTAGAGAAGGATAATGAAGAGTGAGCTAACTAGGGAGAGGCTGCAAACAGGGCTCTGCATAGCCCAGCCTCTTTTCCAGGCTCTCACTTGCTCCCCAGAGAGCTTTCAGGGGCTGCAAAATGTTTTCTCTGGAAATGAGGATCCTGCACTGCCTGGCTTCATTCCTGCCTGGGCGGTTCGTTACCAGGTTGTGATGGAAACAAGAGGCCGTGCTCCCAGTCCAGCCTGGAAGGGAACATGTTTCTCACTCAAGCTTTAATCAGCATGGTACAAAACCTGGTAGGGGCAGGGCAGGCTTTGGCTTGCTGTGCTGCACTCTCTGCTTTTCCAGCCAGCGAACAGGCATTCCAGTTTAGTCCCAGTTGAACAGGACCTGTCGCCACTTCCTGTGAGACTCCCGGGAAGCAGCTGCACAGCGAGGTGATGGATCGAGTGGGACCTGTGATAGCAAAACAAGGTGCTGCAGAAAAGCCAATGTCTGGTTCAGTGTTTACTTGTCTGCACCTCCTGGGAAAGAGGAAAGGCTCTCAGGAGCTCAGTTGTCACCAGACTGCAGAGCATCATTGCTTCCTCCACGTGGGTGGATGCAGCACTGGGCTGGAGGAGAAGGAGCAGACTGGGACCCACGGCTGGTGGGACCCTGGAGCTCTCCCAGCATGTCAAAGATGCCAGGCTCCAGGCAGTGGCACTTGTGGCTCGGCCCTGCTGGTGCTGTCGGCCGTGCAGTGTGCTCACAGCAATCTGCAGAGCAACAGCTGGTGTTGTCCCTTCCCTCCCCGAAACATCTGGCCGCTTGGCTCCCGACAAGCTGCCAGCTGAGGGCTCCTGCCTGGCCCAGAGGAGGCAGACCCTGGCAGCGAGCGCAGGGCTGGGCACGGGTGAGGGCAGCAGAAGGAGTTTGGATCCGTTCACAGCTTTTGGTGTGGTGTGAAGAACCAGCCCAAGCCGTGGCAACCCTGTGAGTCCCCCTTAAACACTTCTGGCCTTGATTGATTTTAGACAGACCTGCTTTTCGTACTGGTACAGGCAGAAATTAACCCACACGCAGCCTTGGGACTAGTTTTCCCAGCTCTGACACTGGCTCCTGGAATGAGAGGGGGTTTGTTATCATGGTCACTCTCTATGACACAACCTCCTTTGGTGCGGGGTCTGCTCCCTGGCCTTGCCAGCCAGCACAGGGGCTCAGCACCACCCAGATACCCAGCCCTGGTGCTCGGCTTCTTGCATGAGCTTTGTGTCCCAGAACAAACCCAAAAGCGGGGGGTCAGTGAGCCGGGGCACACTCAGGAGTGCAGCCCCATCGCTGGAGGGGGATCTGCAGCCAGGGATGCTGCCCTGGCCAGAGCTGGAGCACCCTGATGAGGGGAGCTTTCTCACCATGCCTCACTGACCCTAAATATGGCTATAAAATACGTTAAGTTCCATCTAAGAGCAAACCATGATCACTAAATCACTCATTAATTTGGTGGAATTACCAGCCAGTGTGGGCACCACTCTCAAGGTGATTTGGGATGTGACTGATTTGGAAAAATTATTTTAGAAATTTTAAGGTGAGACAAGGTTTTGAAGAGAGAGAAAAAGAAATTTAATGCCTTTCAGGAGTTACAAAAACGCTGCCTGTGCAATTCATGTATAATTCAATGAATTCCAGAGTAGTTTGAATATTTAAATTATGTATGATCAAAGCAATAAAGAAATCTGCATTTCTTTACTTGGAGCCCCCCTCAGATATAATGCTCCCAAGAACCCCCTCCCCAAAAGGCAGCTCTTCACTTCCACACTCCCAGCTCTACTGAGCCTCATTGCTCCGAGGAAATTGAGTTTGACTGGAAAAACATGGCCCTCGAGTGCAGCCGCTGTTCTTCAAGAAACCCCTGATGCATTGCCTAGCCAGCCAGTGCCGTTGCCAGGGTGATGGTCACTACAGGCCTGGGGAGGGCTGATGGGTACAGTGAAGGAGCCCCCGGGGCTGGGGAGGGTGGTGGCAGAGGCAGCCAAGCGCCCAGCACCGGCACAAGAGGATGGAGGGGTCTCATCCCACCAGGCTGCAGAGCAGCAGCTCTGACCTCCCCATGTGTCCCTCTGTGTTTGTGGGTTGGGGGGTGGTTGGGGATGTCCTATCTTTCGATCTCTGTGGATGTGTCCAGCTCCTCTCTCAGCTCCTGTGCTCCTGGACCGGGACGTGGCAGCTTCTGACTTCCACCTGTGGGCATGACCAGCCAGGCCAGGAAAAAAGGGAAAAAAAAAAAAATCGTAACAAAATGCTCCCTCTGACCCTTCCCCCAGCCCCTCTCCAGATGCAGTAAATTTTCATTAGTATTCTGTAATTTAATGATCTGTTCCCAAGAGAAAATTAGTCTTCAATTTATAAAAAAAATCCCTGTTAATTTAAGCATAATAGTAGGAGAGCAATGTGAGTGTGGGAGCTCTGTCCTGCACCATCCGCTCCTCCCTCTCCACAGCCTTGCAAAGGGCAATTACCAGGGAGAATTTTAATAATGCACTAAAGTCCATTTGAAATCTCCCAGCAAAGGCTCCAAAGAGGTTCCTGGGGGCAAGAAAAGCAATTTCCTCCTGAAACAAGAGTTTATTTTGAACCAGGCAAACGCACCGATTCAGCTGAAGGTTGCTGCTGGAAGCCTGGGCTTGCTGGCGAGCTCAGCCAGTGCTCATCACTGAGCCATCCCAGATTTAAGATGCCAGGCGGTGCCAGGGCCCTGCAGCATCCTTCACAGAGCTGCCCCCAGCAGGACACCCCATCCCTGGGGTAGAGAGGTGGGTGTTGGCTCCCGTCTGGAGCTGCTGCGGGTCCCTCCGTGCAGCCCCAAAGTTCCAGGCTCTGTTCCCACCGTGGGAGGGGGTCACAAATGTCTCTCTCCCCCCTGCGCCCGCCCTGCTGGTGCTGAGGGCAGGGTGTAAATGCTGAGGGTCGGGCGGCAGCCATCCCCTCTGCAGGTATTGAGGTAGATGGTGGTGGCCTTGCTCATTAGAGGCTGTGGCAAAGGGTAGGTGCTGGGAGTCTCTGTTCCGGGAAAGAGCTCAAGGGGAGCTCATTAACTTGAAAAATTGGGTCCTGAGGGCTCATTTGTCTGCTATCAGTTCTCTGTTTTTTTCTAGTAAAGTGGAAAATGAGAGAGGGGGATCTGAGCTTCTTCTCAGTCACTGACTCTTTGATTTACCCCTTTCTCATTCATGTCCTCTCTTTCAAATTGCCTTTAATACTGTTTATTTTCCATAGGTCTTATGCCTATCCATGTGAAACACAACCCTCTGCTCCCCTGACACTGCAGTTCTACTGGTGCCACCCCCCTGCTCCAGCAGGGTCACCCAGAGCAGGGGGCCCAGCAGCGCAGGGTCCAGGCACCTTTGGAATCTCTCCAGACAAGGAGACTCCACAAGTTCTCTGGGCAGCCTGGGCCAGGCTCCAACCCCCTCCCACCAAAGAAGTTTCTCCTCCTGCTCCGAGGGAACCTCCTGGGTTCCAGTCGGTGCCTACTGCCCCTTGTCCTGGCGCTGGGCACCACTGAGCAGAGTCTGGCCCCAGCCTCTTGCCCCCCAGGGGCCCTTGAGCTCTTGCTCAGCATTGATCAGCTCCCTGAGAGATCTGATCATCAGGGCAGAGCAGAGGGGCAGGAGAACCTCCCTCACCCTGCTGTCCACACTCTTCCTCATGAACCTCAGCAAATATCAGAGTGGGAGTCTGAAGCAATGCCCTGCCCACGCCGGGCAGGAGCCGGGCTGGTTTCTCTCCGTGCACACGGGGATAAGGACGCGTTGTTGGCCCAGCTCCCGTGGAGAAGAGGACGGAGCGGGCTTGGCTTGGCCAGGAAGGCTGCCAGCGCCGGCCGCATCGCTGCCTCCCAGCACATGGGAGCTTCGTGCCTCTGCTTGCTGAGAAACGTAGGGAACATCCGCTCCACAGCCGGTCACTCCCTGAGATGTTGTTAAATTAGAAGGGAAATCTATTTCCCATTTGAAAAAAAAAAAAAAGCGAGCGAACTCAGTGTTAAATATAGATATATGATATGATATGTAAATGAATCTGACAACTGAATAAAAAATGAAGGTTTAAATTATTGAAGGGTAGGAGGAGATGGTGCATGCAAATAGTGTTAATGTGGAAAGAGGCAGCTCCCTGAACAGGGAAAGGGGGTTTGAAACAGAATTATTTCTTTTAAGAAAAGGGCTACATATTGAATAAAAGCCAACAGAACTGGCACATGTTTCTTTCAAAAGCTCTTTTTTTTTCCATCCTGTCACTTTATGTTTTGTTTGGGTTTTTCTCCCTGCAAAGCAATGAGAGAAATGGAAGGCTACTGAATTTTTTAGCTTTAATTAAGTTTTGATTGCTACACGAGAACAAGTGAGTCCCAGGGATGGCCGATCACCGGCTGCTGTCGGGAGGGCTGGGAGAAGTCATTTGCTAATTGATTTGGTGGGGCCGGGGCTCTCTGGCCTTCAGAGCCATCGCAATCACTGCCGGCTTTACCACGGTCCCTGGAAGCGAGGGAGACTTTCGGCACATTTGCAGATGGAAAATCACCCACCTGGAGGTTTTAGCTAATTGCCCTTAAACTGTGCAGACACCCTGGGTGCTCCGGCTCTGGTTTCAGCGGGTGTTGTAGAGGCCGCGGGGGCAGGAGGGAATGGGGCTGGGCTGAGCGGGCTCCTCGCTCTGCCCACGGCGGCTGCAGGAGCATTAGCGGCTCAATATGGAAAACAGAAAAGCAGCCGGTTATTTTTATCAGCGGTAAAGCTGACAAGGAATCCTGGTGGAATGGGCACTCCGTGAGCGCAGTAAATGTCTTCATTGCCTTCTACGCAGCTGTATTTATGCCTCTCTGACCCTCTTCAGGACTGACAGGGCAGGGTACGGGTTTCCTTCTCCTAATTCAGTACATGATGGCTTGGGACGAGCTGGTAAAGCTATAGATCAAAATGTCATTTATTAGAAAACTGCCTCCCCAGGGATTCTTATCCTTCGTTTATTATTTGTCGTGTGCTGACAGCGTGCTCTGTTCTGTCTAATCTGTCTTTTGAGCTATTTCTACAGCCCTCCTCATGGCAGCACCTGAGCGCTTCCCATCGCTTAAAATATACTGGTTTGTTTCCCACTCCCTTCCCTGCTCCATGAAGCTAACGAGGGCTTCGGGATTTATTTCTCCACTCACTTCTGAGTTATCAGTGGTGAAGGGTCCACCCTGTCCCCCTCAGTGGAGGTGGGTGCTGCCCTATCCCCAGGCTCTCACCCCTAGAGAGCCACCACTGCCGCTCCCTGATGGGCACAGCCTCGCTGCTCTGCTGGACACCCAGGGAGTGGCTCAGAGTTTGGTGAAGGCGATTTCACTCCATGAGGAACCTCTGCTGTGTTCTGCCCAAGAGGGAGCTGCCATCGATCTTTCTTGACTGACCTGTTCACAGATGAGCCACCCCTTCTCCTACCTGGTCCCTTGGCCCGAGGAGCATAAACAAGGATCAGGATGAGGCACCTCATGAGGCCAGCCCAATGCTCAGCAGCTGTACAAGGCCCCCTGAGTTGCCACCTTTCTGTTTAGAGCACGAGCGCTTTCCAAGGACCCCCTTCTCCGTCCTCACACCACAGGACAACCCAGCTCCCAGAACCGGTGTGAGGAAGAGCCGGCACCCAGTCCTGCCTCCTGGGTGCAACCCCCTCTCTGGGGATTCATCTGGCTGCTAGAGGGACCAGTGCCCCTGTCCCTCAGCATTTGGGGCTCCCTTGGCTCCAGTGGCTCCCATTCCATCCCAGCGCGGGTCCTTTCTCGCCCCAGTTTGGCCACTGCGTCTCCATGGCAACGCGCTCTCCCTGCCGCAGCGGCATCTTTGGCTCACCAGCCACTTCCAGCTGCATTTGTATTCCCAGCCTTTGTCTCCCGCTGGCGCTGGCAGCCGGCCAGGCCAGGCATCCATTTCACAGCAGCCTTTGTTTTATTGGTGAAATAGCTGGTCAGGGATACAGGGGATTTAATCGGGGCGAGAACACTTTTGTCCCTCTATGTTTCTCCTGCCCCTGCCGCAGGGCCGCTGCTCGGCGGGGCTGGCTCTGTCCCGTGCCCATGGGCAGCCCATTGCCCTCGGAGCCTGAAACTCAGGGCTGCGCCGTGTCCGACGGGCAGGAGTGAGCAGGGGGAGACATTTTCTTTCTCTCTCCCGCTACCTAGGGAGAGAGACATTTCCTTTTGCAGTAGGAGGTGTCGTTTTCTGAGCAACCCCGTCCATGAGGTTCAGGCACAGCTGGATTTGCTGAACTGCAAAGCCCAGTAGCTGAGATCCCAGTTGCTGCGCAGGGTCAAAAAAAGCTGTTTAGAGTGAAAGAAGAGCCCAAAGCCGGGATGCTGCCCCCAGCTTACGGCTTCTTCCCTCCCATGGTTGCCTGCTCCTGCCGAGGGAAGCAAGGGGGAAGCCAACTTGCTGGAGGGTGTGATCTGTTAATTGCAGTACCTGGCCCTGCTTCTCGGGGAAGCTGAGGCTCAGGAAATGTGAGGCTATGAAACATCTGCTTGAGTGAGCAAAGATACATGCAAAAGTATTGCACGTGCACGCGCAGGTATAGCTGCGCGGGCTTAGCGGAGACCTTGGCTTCCAGGCACCGTGGTCCTTGGCTCCTGCCGAGCTGTTCCTTGGAGAACCTTCTCCAGGGGGGCAGCGGGAGGGGTCACAAAAAATAGGTCCCAAAAGGGGACAATGGTGTGTCCTTGCTGAGGTCCTGGTGATCCCCTGTACGCACAAGTGAGGCGGGAGGAAAAGAAAAGGATGGCTGGAGAACAGCAAAGACTTTAAGGGCAGAAGCAGAAGCCACATATCATAGCCTTGTCCAGAAATAAAACGTCTCCAGAAGCAGCCTGTCCTCTGATAAAGGTGTCACTGGAAGGCAGGAGGAGCTGGGCAGCCCGTCCTGGGGAGTGTACTTGGCATCAGGAGAAAAAGGAGGGAGGTTTCCAGCCCTGGGAGTGCCCAGAGGAGTGTCTGGGAGCAGAGGACTAGTGATGGTCACAGTGGCTGGAGCACTGCAGGTTGGCTGCCAGCCCCAGGAGAGGAGCTCCAGGAGCTGGGGGGTCCTGGAGGGGTAGCCCAGGGCCCAGCCTGCACCACCTCAGTGGGGCTGGATCCAAAGAGCTGCCAACAGAAACCAGCACAGCCCCAGTGGAACAGCCCAGAATTGCCCTAGTTTTGTCAAAAAACAAACCCATTTCAGAGCAGTCTTTACTTTTTTGTCTAGTTTGGGGGATTTAAGGATAGTTTTAATAAGGTAAAACTGATCTGGTTTTGTGAAAATACAACATTTACAGCTATGGAAAGTGGACTTCTCAAAAACCCAAACTAGTCTTTGCAGTGCGGTGGGAAAAAAAAACCACGGTTCTTCAGTTGGAGCTTAGAAATCCTGTACCACTCAGAACCAAACTGAAAGGGAACACCAAGAACAGCTTATTAAAAAAAATACTCAAGTGAAAAAAAAAAAAAATCAGCCTTTTTTAAGAGACACAAAGGAAAATAGCTAAAAATGAATTAAATACTTGGGATACACTCTGCAATTTTTGTCAAGTCACCACAGAGTTGGAATGAGCTGGATTCCTGCACAGCAGGTAACGGGCAAGGCAGAGGTGTCAGCATCTGTCCAGAGCAGCAGAGCTCTGCTCTCTCCGCTCTTTAATCAGGGTAACTCTGGGCTCTGTTTCCCGCTGTGAATCTCAGCTGTGCTGCACTGACACGTGGATGTACCAAAGAGATACATTTTCAGGTGGGTTTAGGAGCAACTTAAATAATCATGACAGGACCACTTTAAAATCAGTAGCGTTCTTTGTGAACTAATCTCCAGGTAACCGGTGTCCTCAGCTGATGTGCAAAACACCAGCAGCTGGTGCAGGTTTTTAATGCACTGGATGCTGCTCTGGGTTGGGGTTGATTATCCCCAGCAGCTGCTGGGCCAAGCAGTTGGGAGGGTCCACAGCCAGGATAGGCAACTGAGCCAGCCAATGGGAGAGTTGATACCACCCTGAGTCCTGCCCCCATATAAGGGGAGGGCTGGGCCAGGATGGGGTTCCCTGTGTTCACCTTTCTGCAGTGTGTGGCTTCGGTGTGGCTGGAGCTGGGAAAGTTGGCATCTTGGGCACAGGTAGAGCCTTCCCTGTTTCTATCACTGGCTTTGTCTCTTGTTTTGTTAGTACTGTCAGTAGTGCTGGTGTTTTCTTCTCTCTTGGTGTTGTTCTATTAAACTGTCTTTAACTCAGCCCGCAGGGATCTCACTTGTTTTCTTGCTCCTGATTCTCCTTCCCATCTCATGGGTGGGGTTGGGGGTGAGGAGGGAAGCAGTGGGTAAGTGGCTGTGGGTGTTTAGCTGCCAGCAGAGGTTAAACCACAATCCATGCCTGGAGCAAAACATCTCTCCTGCCCAGGAGGAAGGGGGGAGGTTTGCAAATGTCTGATCTATCAAGGATGTGGGTCAGACCCACCAAGTGCTTGGGCTGGTCTTCTTGGCTGCAAATTGAAATCCCAGATGAGCTGCCAGGGAGCAGCGAGCTTTGTCTGTCCATGAGTCCTGCAGTCATGCTGAGTCCTCTACCCCACTGCTATGAGGAGCAGGTGGGACAGGGACTTCCCCAGCCTTGGGCCTCATTGCTCCCAGCCTGGCTGGCAGCTGGAAATGGGCATGAAGCTACTGGCCTCAAAGGTCTTGCAGGAAAGACCTGTCATCTTGATAAACCTCAGATAGTCTTCTAAGTAATTTACTGCATCATTATGGTGAGATATGAACCACTCTGGCATTACAGTTTCCGTGACGTGTTTCACTGGAGTCACGGTGTCAGCCTGGATGTGTTCCCTATGTCCCAGCATAGGAAACTGCACCCGGCCCAGCTCTGAGTGTGAATGATTGCAGGCAATGCACTGTGCTCACCCATGGTGCCCTCAGGCATGTACTGGGGAGCAGGTCCATGCCAGAGGACCAGGGCAGAGGCATCAGCAGGTAGAGCAGAGTGACCCTCAGGGGCTGTGTGGCTACTTCACAGAGCACCCTCACAAAGCATGTTTAGTTTGGCTTCCAGCTGAAGTCTTGCCCAGGATAGCCCAACTTTTTAAAAACAGGAGAAACACAGGAGGGACAGGGACCTGTTGGAGCAGTGCCAGAAGAGCCCCAGCAATGCTGGGAGGGCTGGAACCCTCTGCTGGGAGGCCAGGCTGGGAGAGTTGGGCTTGTGCAGCTTGGAGAAGAGAAGGCTCCAGGGAGACCTTCTGGGGGCCTTTCAGGGCTTCCAGGGGCCTGTCAGAAAGATGGAGACAGACTTTGGAGCAGGGCCTGTTGGGACAGGACAAGGGGGGATGAGTCTAAACTGAAAAAGGGAGATTTAGACTGGAGAGAAGGAAGGAACTTTTTACAATGAGGGTTCTAAGACACTGACTCAGGTTGCATGTCTCCTGCTTGGAAAGGTGACTGGAGAAAGAGAACTTAATTGTATAGCAGAGCAAATTGGAATGCTAGCTGAGACCCAGGCACAGCGGTTGCTGGAAGAGCCTCCCTGGCAGTGCCGACGTGACTCTGCATGAGGACACTTCCCCACCTGGAGACAGTCCCAGGAGGTAACATGTGCCAGAGCTCACGCTGTGGTCTATGGTGTTGCTCAACAAAGTGTGTCCTGCCTCCATTTCATTCTCTGTAATTAGGAAATTCAGCAGATGAATTGCTTTCTGAAGCCTAAACCCGAGAATATTGCTGGCACAGAAAGAAACAGTGTGTGGCAGAGCAGAAATCATTTGTGCTGTTGTTAGAGAGGTGCAAAAGGAAGAGGTGAAACCTTCTGCTAACCTGGTGCTATGCTGAGAAAGGGTGGTTGTGGAGTTAGAGGATCAATAAGCATTGATTACAAAGCGGCTCGTTCCCATTAAACACACTGGAGGACACAAGAACTACACATGAACAGCAGCGGCGGGCACCAGGACTGCAGGGCAGCACCGGGCTGCTCTCTGCCCTGTGGCAGCGCGGCCTCCAGCAGCCGCTCTCCAGGGCCTTCCCAGGGGGGTGACCACTCTGGAACTCTAGTCCCTCCCATCCCTTTGCCACGGCTCTGTTGATTTCTCTGGAGAACTGGCTCCTGTCTCTCTGACCAGTTCACCAGCTGGGATGAATGCTGGAGGGAGGGCCTGAGCTCTGCTGTGGGGGCAACTGGGGCGTTGAGGGCAGGGGAAGGGGAAGGGGTTTCCTTGGTGAGCACCAGTGTTTGCATGAGTCCAGGGCGATTATTGGGGCTGGAGGGTGAGAAGAAGGGGGAAGCACTTTTCCTTGCACACATTGTCCACATCATCTTGATGGTGGTGAAGGAGGACAGTGGTTTGTAGCTCAGTGGGCTCTCCAAATAGAGCCCTTTCTGAAGTTGTCTTTGTCTCTAGGATTTTGCTAAATGAAAACTTGAAAGAGCCATGCCTGTGAAAGTGACAGCGGCCCAGTGTCACCCACCCGGGCAAAATCTGCCAGCAGCAGTGGCAGGGGATGCCCAGGGGATGTGGTGGCTGGAGCTCATGGCTGTGGCAGCGTCCGGCAGGGAACGTTTGGAGCCTGGGGAAGGTCGCTCCTGCCGGTCCCCGTGAGCAGTCTGGACTGGGCTGGATTCAGTGATGCCTGAGCAGTGTGGAGCACTGGGACTGACACAAGGGAAAGGTGCCATCAGATCGTCGGTGCAGTTTTTCCTTCAAAGTGCAATGCAGTCCTGGTAAATAAATAAAGATTGGAAGGTCTGTTGCACTGCACCACTTAAGAGAGCGGGGCTGTGAGGCTGGCGTAATTGGCTGGATGCAGAGCGAAATCCAGGCTCAGCGATTCCATTTTGCAGTTGGCAGCCTTCCCAAAAGCAGATCGGGGAAAGCAAGTTGCCCTGGCTTTAAAACACAGGGCAATTCTTTATCTTTTATAATTTATTTTTTTTCTGATTTAAAGTGCAGGATTAAATTCTCATTTAATAAGCCCAAGTGGCTGCTCTACCCTGCTCTGATCACTCTGTAACGGTGATAATGCTGGAAGGGCACTGGGAGCCTGGTGGCAAGGCAGAGGATTCTCTTCTCCTGAGCACAGATCTGAGGACCATTTGCTGCCGCAGCGCAGACGTCGGCGCCCGCGGCTCCATCACCAGTGTAAGACCTTGCTCTAGCTGGTGTCTGGCTTTGGAAGGCAAGCTGAACACCTTCTCTTAGGAGCTTCCAACTTCGTGCTTTTTTCCCCCTCATTACGGATCCTACAGAGACCCAGATGTTCCTCGCTAACATACATGGTCCAGTTGACTTACCTAAGGCACTCCTGGGCAGGCGTTGTCGTTCTGGTCAGTACCTTTACAAGGCCAGCCCTTCCCACGGGCTGAGCTATTTTTAAATTCTGTAAATAAAGCCTCTACACTGCACGAGGAAAGGAGGCTCCGAGCAGGGCAGCACACAGAGCTCCTGTGTTAGCGAGAAGACTGTTTTCCCTTGTCTGTCAGATCAGCTCATTTTGATCATTTAAGTCAAGCGCAATGTTGAAAACAATCTGTTGTGCTCGTGCTGGCATCTTCGTTCTGTATCATGATGCTGAAAGTAACAGGCGGCACAGGGTTATCGATGGCAAATTTGCCACGTTCCCAGGCCCGCGCGGCTCACGTCGCCTTAGAAAAGCAGCCCCTTGCTTTATTTTCCCCAGACGTGAAGCAGAAAGTGTTTTTCTAACGCGTCCCCTTCCCAACTCCACGCCGGAGCCTTCATTTTGTGCAAAGCCTTGACGGCAAACAGCAGATAGAGGGGAAAGGTGGAGGGGACGGGAAAGGTTGAAATGGCGCCGGCTCATTTTTAACAGTTTTCAGTCGGTATGTTTGGCTGTCTCCTGCCAATCGTGCTCTCGCTCTGATTATATGAAAATTCTAATTAAGAAGTTAATGGGGACGTGAAGACAGGAGGAGCAGGTGCATGCTGGGCTGGCAGGGTGCAGATGGTGGCGGCTGTTGCTGGGAAAAGGTATTTGGGGATGACTGCCCAGAAGGGCATGTTTACCGAGTGGTGAAAATGTAACGGCGCAGATCCATCTTTGGCAGCTGCCGGGGTGCAGGGCAGGTTGTTTGCCCTTGAAGAGTTGTTTCCATTATTTCTAATTTCAAGTGTGACCACAGTGCTCTGGAGCCATTCAGATGCACCACGGGTGACAGGGTGACCGCAGCGCTACCAGTGCCGGGCACAACGCTTCCCTAAGCGAGCGCTGCTCCCACCCAGCTGCTGTGGCCTTCACAAAGGTGAAGTTCAACCTTCTGTTTCTTCTGGAAGAAAATGTTCCCTCTTTGAATGTCTCTAGTGTACGCTGGAGTACGCTGGCCACTTCCATATGTAAGGGCTTAGCTGAGAGAGTGTGTTTGTTACCCGGGAGGGTGGCAGAGGCAGGATCGTGGTGTTGACATGAGGAGACAACAGGGTAAGTAATGGAAGGTTAGTTAACCCTAGACTGATAGGGGTTGGAAAGGACCTGTGGAGATTGAGTCCAACCCCGTTGCCAGAGCAGGATCACCCAGGGCAGGCCACACAGCAACAGATCCAGGTGGGGTTGGAAAGTCTCTCAGAGCACCACTGACAAGAGCCTGGCCCCTTCCACTTGACCCCCACCCTGCAGAGATTTGAAACCACAGATAAGCTCCCATCTCAGGCTTCTCTTCTGCAGTGGATCTGCTGCTGACGGACAAGCAGCTGCAGCACTTACCAGGCAGGATGGCAGCAATCGCTGCTGCGGTCCAGCCGCTTGGAGCGTGAGCATAAATAAAATTAGAGAACAATCTAAAACAATCAAGAAAGCTACAGCCCTCGACTATGAATTCTATTGACAGCGGCATAATGCAGTTAACACCATGACATAACAGGAGCAGATAATGCATTTATTTGCCTTCCTAACTGAGAGCAGACTCGACAGCCACCCTCCCACACCCGGCGCGGTGCCTTCACAGACAGATAAACCAGGGCTGCTGTGACTGAAACACGAACAGGAAGCTGAATCAGACACCAGGAAATAATGGCTGTCAGTTACACGCTATTACATGACAACTCAAACTTTTTCATGTGAAGAAAAATAAACAAGACCAAAATCAACTTACAAGTTTAGTAATAGAAGCCGAGAAACCAGTTTCAAATTGCCAGTGCCCTTTTGAGGAGGTAGGAGATGACACAACCGCTTTCTGCCTGTGCACGCTCAGCTCACAGCCACACACGCTCTGTTATTAAGCCTCTAAGAAGAGGGAAAAAATGCCCTTACTGGCTACACTGCACCATCACAAATGCTCCTCTTTAATAATGTAGGGTCTTCTTCAGCTGGAAAATGCTTTCCTCCATTCGTGCTGGCAGAAAGTCTGTTGATACTGCAGCAGATTTCCAGAGACGATTGCTCCTTTGTCCATGGCATCCATTTCTTTTACAGGGGAATAAAATAACATTTTTTTTTTTGCTAGCATTAAGAAGAAGAGTAAAGGGCAACGGAAACCGGGCTGGTAAATGCTTGTGATAATGTGCAAGCTGGATGTCAAATGAGAGCGAGACCTTCCCTATGCCAACAACCCCCCTTTTCTCGGAGCTCATATAAGTGAGCAGGCAGGACGGTGCTTTTTTCCATGTGAACAGTGGAAGGGAGTTGAGAAGAAAATTCAATTTGTGAGCAGCACCGCTGCACAGACACCAACCGATGCTCCCTTGGGTGGCGGCTGTGCAGGCACCTGGGGCATTTCCAGCCAGTGGGGTAGAACTCAAGGTGGGAATGGCAGTTGTGCTGAGCACCAGAGTGACCAGCCCTGGCACCGGATGGCGCAGAGTGGAAGCTCCTGTTGCTCACTGAGCTGCTTTAAGATGGGTGTGCAGAGATGCAGCCACAAGCACGACACGTCCTGGCTGCCGCTGTGCTGGCTGTGGCACCAATTCCTTCTCAGCTAAATTCCTGAAGCCCGTTACCTGTACTCACTCCTTTCCTGTCAGTTGGCTAAGAGAGTCCATTGGCATCTGGCTGATTTTTATCCTGCAGGTGCTGGAAATGGGAGTGGAATTCATCGTGTTTTCCAAAGCAGACGCGTTAAAGGACTGAAGAATTTAAAAGCAGCCCGGCAACCAAGCTTCTTATGGTGTTTTTACACTGATGCCAGTAATAATACTTCAAATTGTTAAAAACAATTAAAATATTACAAAATACTTCCTTGCCATCGCTTGTTCTGTGGATTTGGATGATGAAAATGAAGTCATTTTACTTCCATTTGGAGGAATTTTCCCGTTCTCTGTTTTGCTGGGTTTGGGCTACGCAGGGCTCGCCGATCGCCATGCTGGCTCCACCTTCTCCACGGGGACATGTCCGTAGGAATGCGGATCTGTTTGCTGGGAGTTGTGTCTGCTCCCAGCTTCACTCTTTCTTGACATTGCTGTTCTTAACTCGCAGCATGAGAGGGGCTGGAAGGGACCTCAGACTCTCTTCCATTATTCCCTGTCAGTCCTTTAATGGGTTTGATTTTCCTAATTTAATTCCTGGGATAGTCTCTTTTTGAAGCCAAGTACAGCGATACAGAGCATGGCTCCTATACTCTTTGTTCTTAATTTTATGTATTTGAAGTTAGAATCTTTTTGCGTGCTTTTTTTGATTGTGCTGTACGTTCACACAGACCAATTTCCAGGTAGGCTTGCAAGCACGAGATGCTTTACTGTTCTCTCCCTCAACCTAATAAAGTCAGCGTGTTACTGAAAATCGTAACAAACTCCCTAAAGTAAACGAGAGCTGAGAGAGGTCTCCCTTCCTCTGGAGGGGTTATTGACACATTAACGCTTCTTTTCCATCAGTTCTTGACACCCAACAGCACCGAGCTGAGCCAGCAGTGCCTGAGAGGGGACCTGCAGGACCCGTCCCACACAGGGAAAAATCGGCGTGAAAACGTCTGTTCTGCTGCCGGCTGTGCCTCGCCCGGCATCGCTCGGGGAGCAGCTCTCCTTTGCTGGCGGCTGTCTGACGGGACAGCGCCGGTGTTATCGTTGGAGGGTAACGAGGAACCCCAGCGACACAACCCCCAGTGGGGTCCCCGGCCGGCAGGGGGTAGCCCCGCCACCAGGCCCTNCGGGCGGGAACCGGCGGGAGGGGCCGGCCGCGGAGGGGCCGCCGCCTTCGCCGGGGAGCGGCGTTTTCCCCGCGGAGCTGAGCTCTGATCTCCCGTGTTCGGTATTGTTCGCTCCCGCCGAGCCGGCAGCCCCTTGTAGGCGCCGATCTCCGCGGGCTGGGGGGCTGGGGGCTGCTGGGTTTTCAGCACGTTCTCGGGATGAAGTGATGCAGCAGAATTGTTTTCCTTCAAGTGCCTGGAAGGATGAGCCGCGGTTGTGTAGTAGCGAGGGGTACTCTCTGGCTCTGGCTCTGCTCCGCTTGCCTCGCTGGCCCTGGGTAAACATCTCGGGGGATTACTTGGCAATCTGCGGTCTCCCGTTTCCTCCTGACAAATCCACATATGGAGCTCAGCGTGTTTCTTAACCCCGCTCCAGCTTTATTTTTTGCTTTGTGCTGCCTTACTGTTGACATGGAAACCAACACCACTTTCTGTTCCAGAGAATTGGAAGCTAAAGCTACCAAAGAAGTCGAAAGAAAACTAAGCAGGTAAGATGCTCATTTAAATTCGCTCCTGCAGTTCAGAACAAGAGTTGGCCTTGGGCTAGAAATCGTTGTGGGCTTTATCAGGAGCTTTAATCTCGTTGTTAATTGTAAGGATAAAAAAAGCCCTGCGTTTGGAAATGTCCTCTATTGCATAGAGAGATCTCTGCAATTCTAATTAGTTCTGTAGACTAAACACCTCTTTAGCATGGTTTCTTTTGCATAATAATATCAGGTGCTATAATAGAATTTCTTTAATAGAGTAGATTTTTAAAGATAAAAATAACTGACTTTTCTGTCCTAAGTTGTAACACCGAAAAATAATTAAAAAAAAAGAAAGGATCACTTCTTTTTTTCCTATACTGTTCAGGCAAATATTATTGGGAGGCAGGAAACAGTTGTTTTTGGCAAGAAACTTGCGTTGAGCTCAAATAAGCTGCACGTTGCCATATAACTATTAGGTCTTTGCCTCTTTTTCCATGGAGAGCTAGAGATGGTGAGTTTCCCATTAGCTTTGGAGCACTTTGCAGAAAGGGCAGTTCCTTTTCTCAGTGACTTAGCTCAAAAGTTAAGAGTTATGTCAAATTGAGAATTCTGTGCCAGTCAGACATCAATTTTGTATTTAAGAATTTATTTCTTCTGCACAATTTATTTTTAGCGTGGTGACTTTCAAATATCCACCTCTTTCTGTTGTTTACATTCTTTGTTTTTAACTTTTGTCCTACTTTTGTGTGTGTGTGTTTGGCAGTTAGACCTTAAAGGGACTTTTGCTACTGAGCTTTTACAGGGATGAGAGCTATTTGAAATACCCTGAAACCCTGACTGTAGCTGATAGAATATTAGTTTCTGGTACCTTGCCTTTTTTCTTTCTTCCCGTGCCTAAGCAGTCTCCAACTTCCAGATTAATTTATGATTACACTGTGAAAACTGGTTGGCTTTCCCCTGCTGTCAGTGTGTGTCTTCCTTTTTTTCCTTTGGTAATGTACTTGAACATGAATAGTTTTCCCCATTTTATTGTTGAAATACATAGCATCTTTAAGACGCAACACCGAGCGTATTGCTTTCAAATACGTCAACATTGTTAAATGGACTTGAAGAGCATGATTTCAAGTTGCAGCTCTTTAATCTGTCCACAAAAAAGTACCAAAATGCTGTGTAAAAAAAAATATAAAATTAAAAAAAAATAAAATTAAAACATTGGTGTTCTGTGGAAAGCCCTCAGGGCATACTTGGTGCCAGAAGCGATTCAGAACTTGGTTATTTAGGTGGACAGAGTGCCAAGTTCAAAATACTCTGGGGCAAGTGTTAGTAAGTTAGCAGATCGTCGTGCCTTTGCCTTGTCCCTCTGGCAGGTGGGGCAGAGAGTGAGGAGAAGTGAAAGCAAAGTCTGGAGCTGCCTGAACTCAGTGCTCCGGGGGGTGGGGACAGAGCAAGGGTCACGGATCGTTTCTGGCAGGGAACGGGCCCCCCTGTTTCCTGACGCAGAGGTCTCTCTTATTCCTGTCAAAGGTTCAGATCAGTATTTAAGCCAAGTTGAACACAGCCGTTGTTTTCAGGAACCTGCCTTCCGACTGGTTTCTGTTTAGTGAGGGAGGTCTGGCCACGTGAGCGCGCAGCCTGATAACAGCCCGGCTGCCTGATGGTGCTCCTGTTGTCGGGCTCGACAGACAGCCGCCCTCCTGCCTCTAATGTCATCATTCACAATCCTCTCAAATTCTACAGTGACCCAGTCAGGTTGTAGAAGAGCAAATATCCTTTCCTGGGAAAGGTAAATGGCCCTGGACTACACTTTTTCTTCACCCAGAATTGCCCGGTGTCTGTGGAGAGCGTGAGCTCCGTGGGATGGGCCGGTGCTCGCGTCTGTTCTGAAGTTACCTGTGGAGTTTATGCTTGTAAATTAACGAGGAGCAAATACTCTTTTTTACCTCACTAGGAATGTTGGGCTAGGCCGTGGATTTGCGATGGGATAAGTATTACAGCTTTTCCTACAGCTTGCTTCTGCCGCTGGGGCGATTACTGGTTCAAACTCAGGATTAGCAGTTTGGCTTGTTTGGCCTTTTGGAAAAGAACCTTTCTGTGGTTCGCGTGTTCTCCGTAAAGCGCACGCTTGCCTCGTCCTGGGCAAACGTTCCTGGTCTCAAAAACAAGCACAGTGCACAATGTGCAGCGGTAATTGAAATAAATCTGTTGCACAACGTCCCAAGTGAAGTGTCGGCCGCTCCGCCTGCCGCCGGACGAGAACTGCCTGTTGTTAACTGGAGTAATGCAGGAGTTAAATTTGCTTAAAATCAGGACCAGTAAAAGTCACCAGTTAGCGCTTCTGATTTAAGAAATAACTCTTTAATTCTGTTTGATGAACAGGGCTTTCCTGCCTCATTTATGTGGAACTGAGCGAAGGTAAATATCCGAAATACGTTTGCAATTATTTTTTCCAAAGATGGGAATTTGGCTCTCGCTTCACAAGCATGTGAATGGCAGGGGAGGTTCACATGCTGCTTTCACTCCCCCGTGTCCTGCTCCAGAGGTTCCATCTGCATTGGCTGCAGACTGCCCATGTTCTGGGAGAGCCTGCCTTGCACCTGGGATCATGCATCCCTCGAGATTTCATCCATGGATTCGGCTAAGTTACTACTGTGCAATTTTAATTTTTTTTTTTTAATTCTTCCATGTTTAAATAACTGCCATACTTCCATGAGGCTTCCCTTATTTGCTGTAGGAAAAAAAAAAGAGATGACTCCATGATAGAGGCACAGAGAAATGTAGTTATTTCTGTTGATACTTAAGCACTTGATTTTCTGTTGGGTGTTGGTGGGGTTACGTTTCTTTTTACCCCGATAAACTCCTCATGGTAAGACTTCCACTGTCAGATGGGAAGAGTTTTTGGCAAAGAGGTAGCGTTCTAATCATGCTTTTCAAGAGCTTTAGAGATACTTATGGAAAAATCCGGCATTCCTTTCTCCTCCGCACGCAGAATTGTCAGGTTCTCCCCACAAGGTAACCGGCACTTAACCTTTTCTTTTTCTAGTCCCGTTGTGCAGGACAAGTCTTAGCTCTGCGTTAATAAAACCAAAGTGATCTAGAGGAGGGGTGGTCTTGTGGCGAAGGTGCTGGACTTTGTGCATCTGCTGGAGATCTCCTACGTGACCAGTGAGGTTATGGAGAAGCAGTTTAATCTCTTTCAGTTCTCTACTTGTTCATTGCTGCCTCCCCAACCTCCTGTATTTAGGTGATAAACTTCTTGGGAAGGAGATTTGTCTTTTGTACGCATGTAGCAGTGGACGTCTCAGGTGGAACCTCTGGGCAAAACTGTAAGACAAATATTATTCCAGAGCTATGGAGCATTCATAGTGCTTGTAGTTTGGAACATAGTTCTGTCGAGCCAGCTTCTGTATTGAGCAAAGGGGGAAAATGAGCTTTTTCCTAATAACTGGTAGTGGGAGACATGGTGTTAGAATCCTGTCACTTCACTTTGAGGGTGATAATTTAAAGGCTGAAGTATTTAAAAGCCAACAAAAAAGTAAGTGGCTGACACGCATTTACTAATTAATTATTCATTGAAACAATTCAAATTTTTAGCTTGGCAGCACCTCTTCTATATGTTAATAGCTGGAAAGAATGAACACACACGTCTGTAAAGCAGTGGTTTGGTTTTGTTCTGGGTGCCTGAGGCTGGCCCTGCTCCCTGCAGTGTGCCGAGTGCCTTCAGCTGCCACAGCGCTTCCGTTTAAGGCACTGGTGGGTTTTGTTGGTTTGGGTTGGTTTTCGTTTGGTTTTTTTTTTCTGTTAACTTCAAAGTACTGGTTTCTAGTCCATAAACTTGAAGCGAGCTCGTTGTGGTGTACTATGGTATTTTGTGGGAAGCGTTGGTAAATGAATTGGAGGATCCATTTTTAATCAAAATGCACACTTTCTAATTGATTATTGTATAACGCTGGTTTAGTAGAAAAGCTTTTTTTTAATACAAACTGAGGAGTCATTTTCATTGGCAGTTGTACGCAATTGCATAATTCCAAAAAATTTAAAGATGAGGGAACTTGTAGGTCAGAATACAGAAAAACCATCAAAAGTTAGTCTCCGCAGCATCTGTGAGAGTCTGTGCGCGTATCAGCCAGAGGTTGGCTGCCTTGTGTGTGCACATGGACCAGCTCTGCAGAGCTGGGCAAGATCTTCCAATTCCAGATCCTTCAGCGTGGTTCTCTGGCCGTGTTTCACCCGGGGCATTGCAAGTTAATGTATAACTAGAAGAAAAGCAAATGGTGGAAAGAACTTATTTATTGTCCCCAAAATTATTTTCTGTATTTGTCACTGGAAATTTTAGAGTTTTATGTTTCAAAAGCCACTGCGTGCAGTTATTTCTAATTTTTATTTTTGCATTTACGCCACATGGTATGTGGGTAGAAGGTAAAAATCCATAGTTCTCTCTCTACTTTCAGTTAGAAACGGGGTCAGTAAGAGCTCGGCCACTGGTCTCCTTTGTCCATCGGCAAAACGCGCGACCTCTTCCCGCTGTCGGGTGGGACCTGCGCGCTGCTCGGTCACTCCACGTGTCCGGGATGGAGGGATGGCGATGGCCCCGGCCGCTCTGCAGCGATGGAGCGCTTCAGAGGACGCCAAACCTGCAAAACCTTGGGGAGAATCAGCCTCCAGACTTCTCTGGGTGTTTGCTGGCGCCGGAGCTGTCGCTGTCTGTCTGTGGAGCTGTACTAGCACCATCTTGTGGGGCTGCGCGCCTCCGTGAGCTTGGTGCGCGCCAAGGTGGGCTTGGAAGGCGTCTGCTTGAGCACGAGAGCTTCTGACAGCGCTGGCATCTTCTGCAGCGCTTGTGGAGAGGCAGTGCTGGTGGCAGGGCTGCGGCGAAGGGTCCGCAAACCCAGCGAGTGCAGATCTGCTCTGGAGGTCGGTCGGACTTGGTGAATGCTGTGAAACTGGTGTTGAGGGGGACTGGTGACCGGTTTATGTCGGTGTGCGAGTAACACGCGCTTGTGCTTGCCGGTAAATGCCGAGTGCCATCACAGTAATGCTCTGCTGGGGCACAGAGCTTCGTTTGGGCCAGAGTTCTTCTCGTAACAATAATTTTCTCAGTCAAGTGACTAGAATTGTAATTTTTTTGTGGTGTAACATGTTTTCCTTTTGTGTATGAAAACAGCAGATGTATGGTGCTGTGCAAACGTTGGCACACCCTCGGTGTGTCTTCCAGGGAAGGTACGGGTAGGATTGAGTCTCCTCTTCTGTAACGGGAAGAGTAGAGGGGTAGATACACCTGGTTCAGCCCGGGCAGTTTTACAATGCCAAGCTGGAGCTTTTGAAATGAAAGATGATTTTTCCCAAGATTTAAATAAGTAAAATATGATTTGATATAAATACCACCCGAAATGTTTGCGTTTTGAGCATTCCAGCTGTTTTGCAGCTGGCAAGCCAGGTGACAGATCGAACCGTACCAAACTAGAATGAGTCCCTTCAAAACTTAAGACCAGAAAGTCATGATGGATGCTGGGTGTGGAAGGAGGAACGTAGCTGCTCGGTCTTTAGTGCTGTGATTGTGACAGTCATGAACTGAAAGGCTTCAGAGCAAAAATCACTCCAGATCGCAAGGCACTGTCCATCTTGCCAAAGGGATACCTGTCCTGGAAGATTAAAAAGTACTTTTTGGCTTTTCTTGAATGGCTTAATTGAGGGGAACCCTTTCACAGTTTGGTTTGTTTATTTTTTTTCCCCTTTGTACAAACAAGAATTGTGCCCAGGTACACAAAGCAGGAGAAAAAAATATTTGTAAATAAATAACAGTAAGTCTGTTAGTGTTTAAAACGATGCAGACAATAGCACTTGTATGTTCTCAGAGCCATCAAATGTGCAGTCTCCTGGGATCAATATCCATTTTCATTTGGTCTCACTTGAAAATAAGGCACCTTTCAAGCGAAGCTGTTTAATATGAAGGCCTTTGCTCCTGTCTCAGATGTGAATTTTATGCGGCCTGGGCATTTTATTTTCACTTGATCTAGACTGAAAACTAAGGTTTGCATTTCTGCTAAGACCATTTAACCTTGAGCAAGCTAATCCAATTATACAGGCGGAAAAGGGAATTCCCTGTACGTGTGTTTTAGTGAAAATTGGGTGGCTAAGGGGGGGAAATAATAGAGCTCTCTTTCTCTGTTCCTGTTACAACCCTGAATTCTTGGTGGTCGCCCTTCTCTTGGCCAGCTGAGGGACCACTCCTGCTGCTACTGACTTGGGCCCTACCAGGTCGATGGATTTAATCTGCTCAACCGTAGGGAAAAGCCCAGGAAAACAATTTGGTAATTCTCTGGCTTTGTCTCCTTGCTGAGAGGCTGGATTCCTCTGGCATTTCTGGTTACCTGCTGTACCCTGCCCTGGAGCTGCTACACCAAGAGTACCACAGAGGAGTAGGTAGCTACTCAAGTCTAAGATGGGAAAAGTGACATAAAACTTGTGTTTCTCAAGATGTAGCATTAAAAATGAAGCTTGCTTGTTCTGTGTTCTAATGGATGTTGTAATCTGCTGCTTAAACACTGCCGTTGGCTGACTGTCGAGAGGGCCGTGGATTAATGTGTTAGGGAGAATCAAGGGAACTTGCACTTCCAGCTGTCAGAGCTGGAAATTCAGGAGTTCTGCTTTAGACTGGGATCTGAATTTGTATTTCAGGTCTCTGTTCCTGTAAGGGGGCAGTGGTAGCAGCACTGCCTTTCTTGGAAGACTCCATTTCCAGTGAAGAACATGGGCAGTGAGGGCTTTACTCCTGTGGTTTAATTGCACACTGGGTTGGTTTTGCTTTTCAGTCACTGAGATTTAACATTATACTGATAATCTAATACTCTCTTAAAAACTTGTCATGAACTACAGATGGGTAGATTTTTTTCTGGGGATTGCCTTGGGTCCTGATACTAATCATAGGAGGAGTTTTTCGTGTTCTAAGCTGGCTTTGTCATCTAAAATCTCTTTTCTTAAATACATGAAAAGAGAGTGATCACATTGTCATGATTCGAGTGTTTTCTTGTGTCTGTGTGGAAACAGCAAAGTGATGCTGTGGTAGAATATTCCAGAGGTATGGGTATGTTTGTTGTTAGCATCTGTATTCTAAAAATAAACTGCAATCTTGTTGGTTTAGCTGTAGCAGGATTGATGAGTTACTTTTCTTTTTTTTCTGTGAAAATACTATTTTGCATTCTGCTTGCTCTTTAAAGTGCTACAGCTTTCTTCTAAAAGCAGAACGATTTTCCATCGTGTGTTGTTTTCGCACGTGTGACACTGAAATCTGTTAGACAAAACAAGGCACCGGTGGCTTTCTTAAATCTCAGCATTCTTCTCAGGTTAGAAATCCTGTGAATAACCCGTAGTTCCAGCCGAGGGCCCTGGGCGAGGCACGCTCCTGCAGCAGAGGTGTTTCACCTGCGCCGCGGGCGGGAGCAGCTCCTTCCGGCGGTGGGCAAGCGGGAGCCGGGCCGTTTCCCCGGGGCTCCACAGCCTGGCAGGGACAAGGTTCAGAGGGGTTGACTGACTGGCAGCAAGAACCCGTTCCCCGGTTGTCGGCTCTGGCTGAGGTCTCGCAGCACGTCCCATCTCGATGGGCGTTCCTGGGGACGCGACGCCCCAGGAAGGGGAGCGACCGGAACAGACCGATGCTTCAGGACAATTGGTCCGGATTGTAGGTCGCTCCTTCCTCGGATCAAAAGTAGCCTTTGGGAAAGAGGATGTCACAGGGAGGTGTCAGGAACCTCCGTTGCACAGCCTGCTTGTGCTGTTTGCTGGGACCATCCTGGGACAAGGTGGGCAGAGCAGCGCTCCTGGGACGCCTGTTACTGCGCACCTGGGAGGTGCCGGCCCAGCAGCACATGGGCAGCCACTTGTGCCTTCCGCGCAGAGGCAGTGAGGCTGGGAGAAGGGCCGTGGGCATGGCTTGCCCTGGCCGTGGGAGAAGGATACAGCCTTCGACCTCCCCACTTGGATTAGAGGTGTCTCCTTCTCAGCGGTGCTTCAGGAGACACCATCCTCCTGACCAGAGAGCCAGAGACTCTTCTTTGTGCACAAGTGAACAGTGGATTCTACCGAGTGAGCTGCCATCTCCAGGAGCTACTTTTTCTAGATTTTAGACCTACACACAGCTTCTCTTGTTTACCCATTCAAATTGCCTGCTAAAAGTGGACTATTCCAAAATTACTCAAGCTGAGGGTCAGTGTTACCAGCTCCAGTTCGGTTACAGACGCTCAGGATGCAAGACAGTGAGGGGCAAAAGTGCCCTTTCAATATGTTACGTATTGCTGGTGCTTTTCTTCCATGGTGAATGTCGTGTGAAAATACTCCCATATCTCTAAATTAAGCCAAGTGGGCACAAGCCCATATAAATATCATTACTACGGCATTGTCCTTACTGGGAGAAGAACCACTTCCGACATCTTGCTGAGGAAATCTCACAATGAGACAAAAGGACGGTTTTAAAATGTAAAGGTAGAGCTGAAATGGGCAGCAGTAACGTGGCGCTCGCCTCTTCCAGAGAAGGGCACTGTTACGCAGAAGGCAAAATACAATAAGCTGCTGCAAAGAGAAACCCTGCTGAGCTGCTCTTTAGGGTTACTTACCTTGGCGCCACCCACCAGGGGAGGCAGGTGGCCAAAGAGCTGGTTTGTCTAATTAAAAAGTGAGGAAGTTAGATGAATTTGCCACAGTGGAACTAGGCAACTGGGAGCTGGAAGTCACATGTGGGTTTAAAAAAAACCAAACCAACAACCAAGCCCCAAACTGGATGCCTGTGCTCATTTTGAAAGAGCCTTGAGCTGTGTTAAAAGTAGTATTAGCTGATTATTTATATACAGGAACAAGTAATGAAAGTTGTAATACTTGTGGAGTATCTTGTGTTTTACTGCACTCGGTTGCCATGGCTTCTGCCTTATAGGTGTATAATTATCTTATGTGAAACTGGAGGTTTGTAGGTGTAGGTAGTTTGGGGTTGAAAAGCAGCCCGGTGTTTCTAGGCAGAAGCAAACCACATACAGACTGCTCTGGATGGGTGTTTAGCTTGTGTTCCCCCAGAAGTTTTGGCCAACAAGGTTGGTTTTGTTCGATCATTTGAGTGTGTGCAACCAGGGGTAAGAAAATCCCGTCTCCTGTTCGCCTTGCTTAGTATGTGAAAAGCATGGCCAAGAGAAACCCAGGGCTTTTCACGTTCAAAGCTGCATTTTGGAGAGGTACCAGATGAGACCACTTGCCACAAACAAAAATTGATTTTCCTGTCCAGAGATCTCGACAGCAGCTCTGAATCGGAGCCCCTTGTGTCACTTTAACTGGTGGAGTAGAGTGTACAGATTTGGGAGAATATCAGTTACACCCAAAACGTTACTTTAGAAGAGAGGACTTGTGCTTATCTTGGAAGGTTATTCAAAGAATGAATTTGATGTCTTCTTCCTTTACTTACTCAGTATGTCTGGAGTTTGTTCCTAGATCCCATTCAAAGTACCAGAGAAATTAGGAGTTGTCTGAAGGACCTGGTTTGCCCAGTGAGAGAGGGTAGATGTGCGGTGGAACTGGGGTCAGATGCAGAACAGTGGAGGGATGGGTGTTGTAGCCTGGGTACATGCTGCAGAAAGAAGGCTGGAAGAACATCTTCCACCTGTTTTTTTTATCTCATCCGCCTGACTATATGGTCAGGGCTTGTGGGCCAAAAACTTCCAAGCTTTTGAACTTAGGAACGTTTCTGACCTTGAGTGGGCAACGAGGAGACTTGCAGGTAGGCTTCCTAGCACACACAAATGTTTTATTCTCCACATCTCCACCTTGGAAGTAACTGAATCTTAGTGTGTTCCCTCTCCCTCTGTCTTACCTACAGTGTTCTAACAAAAGGAAGCTGCTGTCACTGCTTTCTTCTTATGTTCAGCTTTATTGTTACTTTCTGAACTTCAGAATCCTTCTTTCTGTGAGGAGTTGGTTTTATTCTCACATATGAAACCTCTGAGTGATCTCCAGCTGCCCGTGCCGCGTTGTCACGAGCTTTGTGCACCGTTAGCCCAAGTGCTTTTTAGTCTGCTTGTTACTGCAGCCTTTTCTGTCACCTATGGTTGTGTGAGTTCGGTTTCGTTCTTACCAAGAATCCCTGCATCTATCTGAGCGCAGCCTGGAAGAAGTTTAAAGTCTAGTTCCAGTTTATTTTTGTTACCCTGTGGTTCGTGTGGGGTCCGAGTTGCCTGTGATGCTCGTAGCTCAGCAGTGTGCTGCGTGCCTGCAGTGCTCTGCTCGTCAGGCGCCCTCCACGTTCCGCTTTGGGGTGCCTAATCTGGAAAGCGGTGTTGGTGCTAAGCCATCTGTTTCAGCACGTAAAACTTCATATGAAGTGCATGGAAATCACTGCAGGAGGTTATGTTTTTACTTTTGTCCAGTTCTGTCACTCTTTGGAGTTGCTGTAAGGTTGCTCTGCTGTCGACAGCTCTGCTCTGCCCACGCTTTTAGTTCAGGTTCCTGCGAGTTCCCGTGTCCTTTCCATCAGACCTCTGTCCTCGGGCAGCTGCCTGAGCTCCCTGCTGGGGCAAGACCGTGGGTCTGGCTGCCTTGTCTCCAGGAAGGGTGGTGGTTGAGCTCAGGGAGCTGGTGCAGACCTCGCGTGGGTGTCCAGGCCTGGGAGGAACCCAGCACTGGGCTTAGGCTGAGCTTAGGAAACTCCCTGTGGGTGGAGCTGGTTATGTATGACATGGGGCCCGGGAGAAACTGGTGTGAGAGAGAGCTCGGTCATATGAATTTAAATAGCAGGCAGAGATTAAATAACCTCAGAATTTGTGCTGGCTTTTGAATCAGTTTAATGTCTAAGTCTTCATTGTAAGTTCTGCAAAGAAAGAAACTGGTACGTGTAGCTTGACCCTGCATCTGCTCTTAAAGTTTTGTCCCCTGTGATTTGCAGTGGCAGAACATCATCCCTGTAGAAATGTTATCCAATTAGAAGTCAAATTCCCCAGTTCCTTTTGTGCCACTGTGAAATAATTGTTCTAAAATGAATCTAAGTGTGTACAGATTGTATTGTGGGAGAGTTAATTACAAACTGTGTGGTTCAGGGATTTAGTGCAAGAAGAGGAAGAACAGTTGATGGAAGAAAGGAAAAAGAGAAAAGAAGACAAAAAGAAGAAGGAAGCTGCTCAAAAAAAGGTATGTTGAACATGTAGCAATAAAAACGTGTACTTGTGGGTGCCTTTTGTCTCATCACTGGTAAATACTGTTCTGACTGTTGCTATTCGGAAGCGTTAACTTTTTAATTTAATGTTTTAAACTTTAAATATCTGTCAGTTCCTTAGTGGTGCCTGACACATGGAACACCTTAATTGGCTCTGTGTACAGGTTCTACAGAGGTTAAATATTCTTCAGAGATCACCATTCTTTTTTTCTGATAGTCACTTGAAGCTGTTTCGCCTTTGAAAACTTCCTCGGTGTTACCCTCTTTGTTAGTACAATAAAATTACCAATTTTTCTTTTAAGACAGTGGCTTTCAGCTGTATCTTTAGTACAACCTTGTGAGCCTTTAGTAGGGAAACAGATGTCATAAGACAGTTTGTATTAGGGAAGGTGGATAGAAAGGAAAATATTGACAGAAAAGGTGTTTTGGGTTGGAACCATCACAGAAATGTTTGTAAACGCTTCAGAAGTTTTATTTACTGTCAAGATACTTATCATGGTCATTGAGTCTAAATATTGACCCTAAGCTTAAGAGTAGCTTCTAAAGCTCTCCTGAAAACCATGTCCGTTTCAGATATGTTTGCTAACTGGTGGTAGCAAAGTGAACCTGCTCAACTGTGGTTCCATTGACTAATGCTGGGTGTTTATTATATAGTCAAAAAATCCGGAGTCGGCTCTCCCTCTCTGTCGGCCTAAATAAAGGTGTTTGTTGTGCACTTGTACAAAGTTAGGTGTGTTTAATCTTGCAACAAATCTAAATGAAATGGCACTGGAGGGATATTCCTAAAGAGATTTGCTTGTATTTCAGATCGAGAGGTTCTTTTCAGTAGCTGACAGCAAAGCTGCATAATGATTTTTGGACCTCAGTGATAAATGCGTAACTCATTTTCCTCTTGGAATTCATTTTTAATCAGAAGTTGTAATGGGAAAGGAGCTAAGATTTGTATCTTTTAAATAAATATTTTTTCATAGCTGACTTTCTCCTACAAAAACAGGTTTGGTTTTTTTTTTCATGAGTTTGAGAGGGATGTTCAAGAGTGAAATTTGTAGAAGAAATGAAAGCGTAAATACTTTTTGAAAGCGGAGGTCAGACTTTTCCTGAAATGGAAAGTTCCACTTAGGCTTTGCCCTGCGTCGGAGCACCTGCTGGGCTGCTCTGCAGAAGCAACAAGTTTTTATTGATGTGATGTGTTCTCAGAGCAACAAAACGCTGAGTGTGTGGAGTTAGTTCATTTGCCAGGAGTCTAAGCAGCTTCTACGACAGAGGAGTAGGATGCCATGAGGATGCTCGCCTGCTTTCCTGGAGGAGTTAAAAGAGGATATACCTCTGAAAAACCGTGGTAGCAAACAAGTGCCTGTTAACTTAGCTGTTAAAACCAGATGTCCTAGCACAGATGTGACTGGATTCTAGAGTAAAATGAGAAGTTGATGTAGGTCAGGAGGGAGGGAGGGAGGGAGGGAGGGAGAATCCCTTTTCGGTTCTGTTAATATTTGAGAGTAGTTTCAGGTTGGCCAAAACTGCTCTCTTGGATTTGTAAGCTGGCATGGTCTAGTTGATCTCTTAAGAACATACTGGTTTGTTATCAACTGTAGGCTCTATAGCCAAAGCTTTAAAGCATTTAGCGGTGCACCAAGTGCAGATGTGGTCTGGAAGTCCCTGGCTGAAATATGGTCAGCTTTTTGCTTTAGAAATAGCCCCTTAGTATCAGAAGCAGTAAGTAGCCTTGTCCTGGGACCCCTTCTCCTTGCTGATCTCTTTGGGTGCTCTGCAGAGTAAGAAACAGGAAAAAAAATGATTGAAAAATTCCAGATGGTCTCATTTTCCTGTTCATGGGTCAAATGCCAAGCTGATGAGTTGATTTTTAACCAGAGTCACGATGGAGGAGGGGATGAGGTGGCAGGCTCTCCAGAGCAAGCTCTCGACACAGGCACAGACAGAACCGGAGAGCCATCGGAGGATCCTGCTGTGGAAGGATGGGTCTAACACTTGGGCTTGGCGTGTGCTGAAGTTTTCTAATCCTTGGAAGTAAAAGGAGTAGTAGAACAGCAGGAGCCATCTCAGAGGTGTGACACTGAGCTTAGAGGTGGTGTGTTCGTGGCCTGCATCCCGATGCTGAGCAGCTCTCGTGGGACATCAGCTGTCGTGTTCCGTTCTCCCGTGACGGCGTTGCCAGCTGTTGGGCTCAACACCAGCTGCTCTGCATACGGGACCCTGCGGCTCCAAGTGCGTCCAAAACTTCCCAAGTCTTAAAGGTCATTTTTTTAACCAGATTTGTTGAACAAAGAGCAAATAATAAAAAGCTGTGATGATATGTAGTGACCCCAAGTACAGCCAGCTGCCTTTGGGAAGCTAAGGAAGAGGGGCGGTGGGGCTAAGATGGACAAAACTGAAAATAAATGGGGGGGGGATGTTGATACGCTTGTGTAAGCAGCTGTTGGCTTTATTTTCCCTTTCTTAATTTCTGTGGCTGATGGGTTGCTGTTAGTGGAGTAGATTTTCTTCAGAAGAGATTTTGCAGGCATCTTAGTCTGTAGCTATTTTTAGCAGTCACTAAGAGCATATATAAAAAAAAATAAATTGGAAGGCTTATGCTCAAGGTTTCTGGGGAGCAAGAAGCTACATTTTGAACAGTTGGACAGTATAACTTGTTTTTTGTGTGTCTCCTTGCCTTTGTCAGCTTAAGGAGTTGAAAAATAGGATTTTTGTGCTAATGTACTCTTGATTTCCTGCAGAGCTGCGAGGCTGCGGCACTGAAGAGTCAGTAATCAGGTGTCAGTGGTCAGCCCTGACAGTGCTGAGGTCTGGGTCTAGCCAAGCCTTGCATCAAATCAGTGAATCAGTACATTTTTCTTGCATTCACACGTGCTCTCTTTTCTCGCTCCTCACGGTTTTAATTATGGACGACCACAGCTTAAGTATTATCACAAATTTACTACATACTGGGAATATAGGGAATATAATTAAAATGGGTTGCAAACACCTACCAAAGTGACCGTACCAAACGAAATCTCATTTTGCTTTGACGATAGTGCATTTTAAAAGTGCTAATTAAGAAGAGTCTCGTTTCAGGCAGGAAGAACCAGGGTCTGTGCTTTTGAGAGGTCCTGTGCTAACCCAGTTTCGCTGTGTTTTGCACTTCCACACACGAAATGTGGCTCTCCCCATTTTTATCCTATGATAACTTTTTATTCAGATAGTTCTGTCATCTTGGCCATATCACAGTGATAACTGGTTGAATCTTGGAAATGAAAGACTAAAAGTTCTTGCCTTTACTTCCTTCCTCTTCCCCTGCCCTATTCAGCAGTGAAAGTGGTGGCGGTTCTTTGCTTCCAGGCACAGTTTTTAACTCACTTCAAACATCTTCATTTGCAAGTTTAATTCAGGCTGTTTCATGTAGTTATCTTTCAAATTAATTTTGTCTTCTGTAGCATTTAAACAGCTTTCTAGGCATAAGGAATAATAGGCATGGGTTGGTTAGAGAGACGCTTCTGAAGGAGATAATTGAATAACTTAAAAACATTTTAAAAGAGGAGAGTCAAAAGCTAATGTTGCTTTATGAAGTGGCACGTGCACATGTGGTTTTTTCTTATCTGTACAGATCACTGACACTTCTCTTTTGTTTTTTTTGTTTTTTTTTTGTTCTAGGCCATTGAACAAAAAATCAAAGGTAAGTTACTTTAGAGTAATTTCTATTCTGTATTTTATTTCTGTGTTTTAAAATCTGTTGAATCAAATGAGTCACCTGAAAGCTCTTCTCAAAACTTAAAGATGGGATCCTTGAAACTTCAGTTGCACTTCTTCAGTCAGTGACCACAAAGGACTAGAAGAGTAATGGCAAAGGGTTTATTCCAGGCACAGGAGTCTTCTGTTCTTCCTGTTTTCCACTCTTAATTGCTTATACAGCACAGGCCGTATGCACAGTGCCTTGAGTTCTTTGCCTTATTTGCTTTTTTCCTGCCCTCTTTTGCTTTGTTTGAGAAGTGCACGAGCACTCTAGCACTTCAAGCATGACCATGGGTAGATCTGTTTGAAACCTAATTTCCAGATATTGTAACAGCAGCTGGGGTTGGGAACGCTTGATGGACAAGCCGTGGATACGTCTGGTTTTAGCCAGGCAGTGCATGGGGAGAGCCCCTCCTGACACAGGGACCTGATGATGGTGTCAAAGCTGTCACCTGGCTGGGTATTCCAAGGCAGGCTGGGAACGCTGCTCTTACTCCCAGTGTTTGTGGGATTTATGCACATCCCCATTCCCGATGGCTTCTGGAAAGGTTGGGAAAAAAAATTCTTTTCACTTTCTCTCTAATTCTAACAACTCAAAAGCTGTTAGTTGGGAAGCAGATGATAATTGCCCAGGTGATCCTGCGGCACTTGCTGAGCCCCTGTTTTCTGGGAAGGCTGGGTTTCCTTTAACGCTTCCTGCGGCAGCGGCAGAACCAGGAGCTCAGAAGCCCTGCTTAGTGGGGATGTGGGGAGAATCAGAAGGTGTTTGCAGTGCTGTTCTGGCACGAGGCAGAGGACACACTGCCCTTGAGAAGAGGCAGAGAAACAAATGAAAGTGCCCAGTAGCGGGGCGTGCGTTGAAAGGAGCATCCCGGGTTGGTTTGCATGGGATTGGAGTGGAGGAGGCAGGTTCTCCACCTACCAGATGTACCGAGTCGCCGGCCGAGGGCTGCGGTACCAGTCACCGGGTGTGGGGAGCCTGGGCTGCGCCCCGTGCGCTTCAGTCTGTGTGTTTAACTGGGAACTAACACATAGCTTGGGTAGGAGCAGGAGGTTTCGGCGTGTGCCGATGCTCTGCCGAGGGAACGAGGGCAGCCTGCTGTCTGTGTCTGGGAGTTCTCCTGCATCCTGGTGTTCTGCTGATGGAAGATTGAGCGCTTCAGGCAGAGGGAGCTGCCCAAGCCTGGTGGGTGCACCCTTCCTATAGCCCACAGCGGTCAAGGACGCACATTCTATACGTGCAGCTGTCCTGGGGGTTTCCCTGGGCCGCTGCAGGTCCTCGCCGTTCTGACTTGGCTCTGGGCACTGGAACCAGTTGGGAATTCTGTCTGTGTCTTCAGGCACAGAACTGAGTACTTATTAATTATAACAGTCTTCCAGTAATTTTATTAAGGAGTCTTCATTAGTTTTTTCAAGCGCCCTTTTCCAAGCAGTATGTGAGGTTGCCTTTGAAGCACAGGCTCAGCATTTACTCTTTTCTGTATATTCCTGCCATAAGGCTTCTCAGGTAACATACCAGATCTCATGAGTTGTGAAAGTGTTTAGGCTTATTCTGAAGTAATAAAATATACCTGAAAAGGTAGTGAAGGAGGAAAATGTGGAAATACTTGACTGTGAATTAAGTAAAGCCCATTCTGAATGGACATTTGCCCTATGTACTTACTCTGCTCTGACATCCACATGTCCCATCAGGATGCGGCTGCAAAACCAGATGGCTAAAATTGGCAGGAAGGCAGGAGAGCAGTAATTCTGCTCAGTGGGCTACCTGCTGGTAATCTTCAAATGGAGAGAAAATGCCTGTCTTTTGAAGGACAGAGTAAATCTTTCTTTTTATTTAATTTTTTTTTTTTTATTCCTTCATTTTTTTCATTTTCTCCTTGGAGTCCTGGTGTTCACTGATGGAAGTTCCAACTTCAATGTTGCATTATTATTAAAAGGTGATTTGAGGAAGCTTAGCAGGAATTTAGAAAGGCAAACTGGCAGTCCCGGAGAACAACAGACATTGTGAGATTCGGGTACACAACTTTCTGCAAGAGTTCCAATAGGAACAAAATTCCTTGCTTATGTTGCAGGTAGCTCTATCGTTGTTTCAACAGTTTTGCCTACTTGTATTCAGGATGCAAATTAACGTTTCATTAGTTTCCAAGTTTCCATCGCGTTAATGTCTTAAATAATTTATTCCGTGCATGAGCTGAAGATAAAATACAAGAGTATAGGATCTCTAAATTACTCAGAATTATGTTCCTTCTTTCAGAAAAGTAGCTGGTTAAGTAGTAGGGGTGGGTAGAGAGCTTATTTCTTGTTTTTAAGCATAGTTTGGATGGCTCCAAAATTTTGTTTTAGCTAAGGTAGAAGTGGCTTTTGTAGCAGCTGAAGTAGCTCAGGGTGCATATAAAATTATAAGACTGCCTTCCAAGGAAGTTAGAGTGCTGATTTTTTTATTTTTTTTTGTTCAGGGTTAGGATTGGACGTGATGAAGCTGATGCTGATATAAATGTTTCTGGTACAAGTGGTGTTTTAATACTGTCGTATCATCGTTAAAAATGCATGTATGGCATTCTCGTGGATTCCGGATATTCTAACCTGTCGGGTTCTGTACATCTGGTTTTACTAAAAGCAGGAAGAGGAAGTTCAGAGGAGCCAGAGATGACTATTATTTAGTTGCTAAGTGGCAGGTTTCCCTATCTGTGCAGCAGCTCAGCCTAACAAACGCGTACATCGACGAGTGCCCTCCAAGGGCTCTTGTACCGGGTATTTTAGGAAAAAATAAGTGTCGTTTCCAAGTCCTTATTTGTTGAGGGTACTGTGGAATTGTTGATCGCTGTGGTGTTATGCCTTCTGGCTTGGCAGAATAGGTATGTTTGCTGTGTTTAATATCAGCGCTCTTAAAGACAGACAAATCAATCCCTTCACCCTGAGCTTCTCCTAAACAGAGACCTGGAAACCGCACCGTGGCCGCCAGTAGCCAGCGACCAGCCAAGTGCTGCCGTCGGTGCCGTTTCAGAAGGCTGGAGTTGGGTTGTACATGCTCGCTCCGGTAATCATGGTGTACTTCTGCGGAGGGAGGTTTCATTGCCAGCTGAAATACCTTTTTGCACACACTTTACGTGCCTAATACCCATGGGAAGTAACGTATGAGATGCGCAGGGTGCCGTGGTGCTCGGCGCCGGTGCTGTGCTTGGTGCTTCTGAAGGATCCTGTGCTGTGCAGGGCAGGACGAGCCGGAGCTGGAAACATCTGTCAGTCCCCAGCTCCAAACCCCCTGCTCTGGGGAAGCCAGAGGCAGAAAGTACAACTTTTATTGCAGAGCAGAATAAACTTCGAATCAGGCTCTGAAACGGAAAGTGCTTTAAAAATAGCTGGGTGTGGAATTGAAATCTTTGACTCATATTTCCCACCTTGGAAACTTCTTATTCATTTTCTTCTCTGCAGAGCAGAATTACCTAAATACACTGACTCTTCTGTTTTTTGTCGGGGTTTGTTGTGTTTGGTGTTTTTTTTTTTCTTCGCTTGCCTCACTGTGCTTTTCCTGATTGGAAAAACTGTTTTGTTAGCTTTTAAATCTTGAAAGCCAATAGCAAAACCGACCAGAATCACCACCGCTCGCTGCTCAGACCGCCTGTCGGAACGGCCCCCGCCTCACCTTTGTGCGGCTCTTCAGGGGTTAAGGACTTGGCAACCGGTGAGATATTTTCCAGATCAGCTAGCTGAGCTTACAGCTGCGGCCATTTTTCCACCACGAAAATTCTAGCACTACATCTTACGTGTGTCAGCTTGAAAGCCAGACTTCCTCTGTTTGCCCTTCAGCATTCCAGCACTGACAACTCTTTGGGGCACGACACGCAGCGAGAGGCACTACAATACATTTTTCAGAGGTCAGCTCCAGCAGCAGCGAGAAGAAACATTTCGGTGACAGCTCGGTGCGGTTCTTTGTGTGGTTTAGGAGACGGTTTGATCTTTGTACGCCGACTTTGTGCCGAGCGAGAAACTGTTTTCCATCTGCATTAAAGTTCCTCCAACAGCTGCCATTTTTTTATTGGCGGGGGAGCCGAGTCCCTGGGCCCCTGCTCCAGGAGGAGTTGGCAGCGGCTCCGGAGCCGTAAAATGACACCATTGCTGCTCCTCCATTTTCTCATGAAATCTGCAGAGTGGGGAAGCAACACAAGTTGGAAGCGTCTTGCTTTGGAATCTCTCTGTAAACTGTAACCTCACCGTCCCCTGCTTTGTGGGTTTTCAGCAGGTTTGTTCTTTACGAAACTCTTGTCGTTTACAATGCTCCTTGCTGTAAACTTGCTGTTAGTAAATGAATTAACGGGCGTAGGCTGTTAATATTATCATTCTGCCTTAATACGATTCGAAATAAAATACTGCTGTGCAGAGCAAACTTTGATTAAACGAGCAGCTTGTTTGTAACAAACCAAAATATTGAGGTGAATATTAAGATTATTAAGAGGTGTTGGAATTCGTAGTAGCCGTACTGGAATATGAATGTATTATTTCGCCCGTTGAAAAGTTGCGGACCAGAAAACTTTGGGCAGGGTACATTGTTTAGCTTGAAACTTACTCTGTGGTACTTGGGGAAGGAAAGGGAAGGGAATTCTGCTGCACTCGGGATTGATTTCAGTTTGAAATGAACATAGGAATGAAAACTCCTTCTATTCTTTGCTGTAGCCGTGTCATCTGGTAGACTGCGGTTTAGTTTGCTGATAAGAGTAGAAAGAATTGCCTTATTTGCTAAGAAAACAAGTTCATAGAATAGGAGAAATAAAATTTTTAAAAATTGTTTGTGAAGTCTTGTTCATGTTGTGGCTCGGGGGCTGGCTTGGCAGAAAGTGGCTCGTTGATTAGTTGCGCTCGTTTGTAGCCAAAAGTGATTCCGTGACCGGCGAGTCCGCTGGAGTCCGTTCTAACGCACACTTTGTCTTCAAGCAGCTTTCCTTAGGCAAAGAAAGGGTGAGCGGTGCTGCGGTGCAGTGCTGCCCTGCGCCAGCTGCTTGCCACTCTGGGTGTCTGGTGGAATGTCACAGAGGAATGATTTTATCTGAGAGGAGAATTCGTACGTGAGTGGAAGTGGTAGTGTAGGAAAACTGTCCCCGTGGGGTTAGAAATCTCGTTCAGCGAGGGGTGCTCTCCACTTAAGCTGGCAGGAAAAATAAAAGGTTTAAATCCAGTGTGCAGAAGGCTGAAGGGTGTCTGTCTGCAGGGAGCCATTGCTCTGGGACTGCTTTGTTGACTTGGTAATGATAAATAATGATAAAGCGGGCGCCTGCTGCGCGTGGCCGTGGGTGAGCTGGGTGTTAAACGGCAGAGAGTACGAGCACCTGTCGGTCGCAGCAGAGGGCACGTTGGTGGCTCGGAAAGTTGAGATTTGGGCGGTAGTTACACAGGTTGTGCTATGCAAAGAATTTTACTTCTGAAATTTCAAAACTCGTTGCAATACCTAGACCACAGAAATGTGCTGTGGGGCTTGTGCCGTCAGTTGTTGACAAATTCTCAGCTATTTGCTAAAATAGCCCCACTTCCCCCGCCCCCTGCCAAAGGCTTACTCATTTTCAGTTAATTATTTTTAAACCAGGGAATTTTGAAAAGGAAGAAATAGAAATAGGTTTAAGACTTCTTTTTATTTGTGAAATTGTTTTGATCATAATCCGTTGTTACTCTACGTGCATCAAAACACTGTGCGAGGGATCTGATCTGGGTTACCTGCTTTTTTAATATCGGTGACGATTGATGGAGTCCGAGATGGTGCTGGTGATTTTTAGCAACTTGCCTGTTTCTCTAACAGCTTCTGAATAGCCCCTGCTCCCTACGCAGGGGGGCATTAGGCTGACAGATGCCTTGGCCGTTCCTCTCCTCGGTTCTGTCCTCCAGCCAGCTGTGAAATCGAGAGCTCTGGGGCACTGCTGTCAGAACAGGGGAGCTCCCGGAGCGAGGGGGTTCTCCTCCTCCTCCTGCTCACCTCTTGGGGCGCAGTCAGGCCTGGATCTGGCCAGCAGTGAAACAAGGAGATCTCTGAAATGTTTCTTTTCTGCTTTTCTTAGGTAGGCTAAATGTAGTATTGCATTCAAACACAACCCAGATGCTGATTCTTAGGTGACATTTTATTCTGAAGACCTTCACGTTTGTGTTCTTCAAAATACAGAACTGTGTGCTATAGTAGAAATAAGAAATTATAAGTAACATTGACAGTATTCAAATTGATTCTTTGAACAAAAGCTTAAGGATTTGTTTTTATTTTTTTGTGTTGTAGTCTGTCCCTGAAAGTAAACGATAAAATAGCTGTTAAAAAAAGTTAACAAACCCCAAAAAACTGCATTTTCAGTCACGTAGTAACAACATGCCAGCTGGTGACAGGCCAGGAAGTTGTTAAATGGAACAGAGCAGGGAAATGGTTTGAGGGCGCTGCTCTTCAGCCTCAAATCATGTAGCTTTAGGTGCTGCCAACGAGCAAAGCTATTCTTGAACATAAACCCAGCCTTCTAGTCACGGACACCCTGCTTGTAACTGGGCACTGCCTCGCCCAGCAGTGCGGAGCGAGAGCCTTGCTGGTCCCAGCAGCAGTGGCTGCCTCAGTTTCCCTGTTTCCCAGCATGTGGGGTTGGTCCTTTTCCATAGCCTGGTAGGATCTCAATGGAAAAAATGTGGGGATGACCTGAACCTGGGTCACCCTTCCCCTCTGGCTGTAGAGGCCCAGAAAGGGTTGTGTGTTGCTGGGGAGGGAGTGACCTGCAGCTGGTGGGAACCTCTTGAGGCCGTTGTCACCGGAGGAGCTGCGTTAGGGAGCTGTGCTCTAGCAGCAGGAATGCCACACGGATTAAATATTGCCCTTCAGTAGCTTCTGAACCTGCCAGTTTCAGTTTGGGAAATTCTGACTAGAGATGCTGACGTGACCATGTAGGTCAATCAGTGCTGAGGGAGGTCGCGATGGGGTCTTGGGGTGTCTTGGAAGGTTCTGTGGTAAATGTGAACGTGCTTTATGGGTGGCTCATCCCAGAAATGTGCAGAGTTTCTAATGGAAGAGGTGGGGATACAGCTGACCCCTGAGAGGGCCTGGGGTGAAGCACAGTAGCACCAGGAAGCACATCCAGTAGCTCAGTGTTCCTTCCTACCTGTTGAGCCTGGTTTACTAACACGTTACCGACACCTGAGTACCCCCGTACTTACCATCTTCAGCATTGTACTGGTTGGGCTGGAGGTGCTGAGGGTGTCGTGGTTTTCCCTTTATTCAGCATCCGAGTTTGGTGTGATCGCTCGCAGTTGACCCCTGCAAGTTATTTGACCTTCGTCTTGCCTTGAAGAGTCCACGCCGTCCAGGCTGGAGGGTGACTCGGAGTTGCAGCTGCACATTTGGCGCTTTACCAGCACCAGCCCCGTCCTACCGAGCTGTGCACGGTGTACCTGTGCTTGTAGCTCTGAGTGCCAGCAACAGACTGACTGCAGGGTGTTCCTGTGCTTCCTGTCGCGTGGTGGGGTGGGTAATACAGCAGCAGGTCTTAGTGTTCTGTGGGCCCTGTTCACCTCTTGCTCTTTTGGCCAAGGCCATAAAGTTTTTCTATATGTAACGCTTAAGTTTCCCATTGGAGTAAGATTATTAGTTTTTGTACTTAAATAGTTTTTTAAAATAAAGTCTAAATGCCAAAATAACCTGGCACAGTGCTGATATGTCTGAAAAAAGGTGTAGAAAGCTGGTTAGCTGTAGCGTCCTCTAGGTGAGGTGACTTTGTTAGTAGTGACAGCCAGACACGTTCCCACTTCCAGATCTGTGCTGGTACAGCCGGTGATTGTGGGATGATGGAGCTTTTCCTGGGGAGTAACTTACAACTTGTATCTGAAACAAACGCTGCCGTTATGTAATAGATAAATGCATTAAGATTATTGACTTAGTCTTCAATTTCTAAAGTTGCCGTTCTTGTGAATAACTTTGTCCAACTTTTCTTTTTCCTGGGGGTGGGGGCAGTGCCAGAACAAACAAAGACAAGCGTAAGCCAGCCTCAGCCCGTCACCTCTAACGGCACTTCCACAGTAACCAGCACTAATAATAATGCCAAGCGGGCCACAGCCAACAGTCAGCAGCAGCAGCAGCCCTTGCCTCGATACATTTTTCGTGAAGTACCACCGCGATTTCGACACCAGGAACAGAAACAGCTTCTGAAACGAGGTCAGCAGTTACCAGTCATAGCTGCAAACCTGGGATCGACTCCGAAAGCGTTAAACGGCCAGTCGGGAGGCAGCGCTGTCACAACGAAACAGCCGGCGACCAACGGAGAAGTGCCGAACAGCAGCAAAAAACAGCCAGGTGAGGAGACCTGCGTCTTTCCCTTGAACTGAAATTGAGTCCTTTAAATTCAATTATCAGGGAAATATTTGAGCTAGCAGTATTTAAACTTTAAACGTGAGCTGTAGCGTGATGAGATGTTTTCCTGTGTCACAGCTGGATGCTGAACGTCGCAGGGTGGTTAAAACCATCTTTGTGCAAGTTTCCCACTGAGAGTTAAGACCTCTCTGTTCCTCACTGTTGCAGTGGTCGTTGGAACGGGTGTTGAACCAATGTGACCACTGCTGTGGTCTGATTTTCCAGTCTTTATCCTAATAATTGATCCAAGTGTGGTCATGGGAAGAAGCATCTTTTTTTGCATCCGGTTTCAATAGAGAGATCTCACAAGGCAGGGTCTTTCAGACAGTTCCCAGGGCGTTCAGAACAACGTCTCAAGACTTTGGGTGGTTTCTGCCTGTCTGGAGATACAGCCAGGACACAGCTTCTTTAGAATGCCAGAATTGCTTTGTGTTCTTCGGGCAGAGTTTTTCTTCATTCATCCACCTGAAGCTTGGTTGTCTTACAACACAGATCAACCTTCACTGTTATTACTACTGCAGTGTAGTTATCTGTTGTTATTTTGGCTTCTCGTGCATTCTCTTCAGATACCCTTTGAAGAGGAGTAAACGTCTGTTACGTGGGCGGGATTTGCCCTTGGGTGAGCCTACAGGCGTGCAGCTCCACAGAGGGTTTTTTTGGAAAATAAGGGCAGCCTATTTATGGCTGGTAAAAGTAACTTTCTTTGCAAGGATCTGGCTTTTCAAAGAGATTTGATATCGATGCGTGCTAACATTTAGCATGTTGGACGAATACTTTCTTATTTTTATTCTTCATTTCTTGACCTGCATATAGCAGTGATGGTGTAACTGGTTCCCACAGATAGCTTCTTCTGAAACCTTACTGAATTCCCAGTGTTTCTCAAAATTAATGTTTTATACACCACAAAGGATGTGACTCCTGGCTCCTTCAGTTTAAAAAAAAAAAAAAAAAATCGGGAAAATAGCCTTGATATTTCAAGTCTTAGTTAAATTTTGAGCTGTTCTGCTTACTGAATCTTGAGGCAGTATTTAAAATTAAAGTGAACAGGGAAAGCATTGGAAGCAGTTTATCCACATGTCCCTTGAGGACTGTCTGATACGACTTCCCAGTATTATTTCTCTAGCATTCCAAGGAGTAGTTTTAAGCAGTGAATTTTAATTTCACTTTTATAACTTTGTCACTGTCTCTAGTCAGATTGAAAGTAATCTTTCATATACTTGCTTGCTTCTAAGATGGAACTTTCTGCAGCACATGTCCTCTACTGGCCAAGTAGTAAGTAATGATTTAAACAAAAATTCACATGTAAACTAATTTGAGAAGTATGACTCTTTCTACAGCCTGTTAAACCTCCTGACTGTATCCAGGGGATCCTTTGAGTGTACCATCCTTCATTCCCCTTCTTTTATGGAGGCCAGCCCAGTGCCTCATTAGCTGGATTTCCATTTGTGCGTTGCTTTCTTTCCAGTTTTGCTCAAGTTTGCTCAATTTTGTGCTGCTGTGGCCAAAGAGCCGCTAGACTGGGAGACACCCCCACCCCGTGTGCCCCTGCGGTGTCATACTGGGAGTCTGAGGCAGCTGCCTTACTGGGAGCAGTTCTGCAGTTGATTAATATCTTAATTATTTGGATAATACATCTACACATCCTGCTGGTAACAGGAAGGTTCTGTGGGAGCCTTTAGGGGAGAGGAAGGTTGGCCAACTTGCTTTCCCATCTTAAGGACATGCTGGTGTGCCCTGTAGCAGCCTCTCAGGGCTTTGATAACCGTGCGCTGTGCTCGGGGTGTCCCCTGTGCCCACGGTAAACTCGTCAGAACCGAGAGCGGAGCTGGGCGGCCGGGGTCTCGTTTGATGCCGTGGATTTGGACTCTGGAAAGATCCCTTTCCTCTGGTGTAACCAGGAGTAGGGTCTGGTTTGGATGTTTTGTTACGTTCTTTGAAAAACTTAGGTAAGATGATAATGTAAAGGAAAATAGTTTTTCAGTGCTGGATTTTTGTAGCGGTTTCAGAGTCTTGTCTAACGAACGGCCTGGGAGGGTCTGTGGAGGTGGCCGTGGTCCAGCAGCACGCGGGAGTGGCTTGGTGGCCCTTGACACTTTTGTGTCTGGAAGAATTTACTACCATCATTTTCCTGTCTCAGTCTTACTGGCTCTCCCAGTTCCTCTTGTAGCCTCCAACAGCAGCTTCTAGTATTTTCCTTGGTGTTATCTCTGAAATTAAAAATCTCCTGAGATTTCACATATCATAGATCCCTCCCCGTTGAGAGAATACCCATTTGGGTTAACAGTTTTATACTTTCATGGAATGCCTTTGAAGATTAAGTTCTAGATTTCTGTCTGTTTGTTTGTTTGTTTTTAAAGCATTATTTGATGGCTATTGCCATGGTGTTTTAACCAAAGCTGTAGCTTGAAGTGTTGAAATCAGAATTGCTGGAGTGGGTGATGGCTCCCATTGTTTTATCTGTCACTCACTGACAGACCCTGGGGTAGGATCCTCTTCCCAGTTCCAGCTGTGGTTAGAACTGTTTGGTAGGTGCTTTGTGGAAACAAGTACTGCTAAATTTCAAGTCTGCCTTTAATTGCCGTGGCCACAGGGAGTTTTTAAGTCCTTTAGTATTGGAGAATTTTAAAATTATATCAATGGTCAAAAAAACCCGATCTCTTTACTTGTGTTTTGCATGGCCGATCATCTTCTCTTTTGAAAATTAACCTTCTTTGTTTGGAAGGAAAGCTTAAGGAGGAATAGTCCCATAGATCTGGATTATTTTTCTGCTGGTTTTAGGACATTGGGTGTATCTTTTTAATAAAGACACGTAAGTGAAGCTCATGCCATGTAGCTCTTCTGAAACAGATCCAGCCTTCTACCCAGATGGTTATTTTAAGAAATCTGCATAAATAGCTCTTTATCAGAACATTTTCATACCCAGTACAGTTGTTTACTTTACTGACATTTTCCCCCACGTGTAAACTTCCCAGGAGAGGAAGGTCTCAAATGCTGCCTGGCTGTCTTTGCCTCTGCGCTGTGTAACCCACCAGAATAGCCAGGCGGTTATTCCACAGTGGAATGATTTATGTAGTGAACTGAAATATTTGCCAGCAGTAATTGCTCACAAGTGTGGGTCAGGGCAGAACAGGAGAGCACCACTAGGTTCCTGGCCTCGCTCCTTCCTGGGGTTCCTCCTTGGAGGCAAGCGGGTCTTGCTCTGTTCTTGCACATTCCGCAGCGGAGCTGCCGAAGGACGTTACAGCCGGAGCCTTTGGAAAGAAAAGGTCCTTCTTGTGACTTGAGGTCTTTTTCTTGGCTGTTGCAGGAGCCAGGGAAGAAGTGAGCAGTTGGGATTTGCAGTTTGTAGTGATGGAGGCTGACTTCATTTAGGAAGCATCACCTTGAATGTAAGAGCTGTGGTCTCCCACTGTCAGTTGTGGAGATTGACTTTGATTCCATACGCTGCCCGTAGGACACTTGGGAAGAGGAAGCTATGAAAGAGTAGAGCAGTAGATGAAAGCTCGCTATGTCCACACACTTACGTAAAATTGAAGTTGCACTGTGCTTGGTTATTTCTATTTGCCAAATCAGGCAGCAAAAGACTAACTCTGAGGTGGAGAAAGCGCCCTATGGAGAGAAGGGGGAGGAACTTGCCTAAGTTTCAGGCTGACCTCTGAAATTCTAAGTTAGTAGAGCCAAAAATGACCTGGGTTTGGTTTCGATGACTATATTTGCTTCTGTTTGTATAAATCAAACTTTTAAGGTCATGTTAAATTGGTCAATTAAATACCAAATATATAGAAATGAACTATTAGTGGAAATACTTGGTAAAAGCAGCAAAATTGGTAATAGTTAAATCCGAATGCTCCGTGTGGCAGGCCGGATCTGTCGGGGTGTCTCTTCCCTGAGGAGTGTTCAGCGGGGTGGCTGAGACAATTCACGGGCCCTAAGATGGAGAGTTGGCTCTGAAGAGAAACCTGTCCTGAAAAAGGGGTGCTCATGAGCAGGTGTAAAGAAACAGTGGTTTGGAGGCTATTCTCAATGGGCTAGTTTACTTCAGTAACACTTCTGTAATTTTCTTGCTTTTTTTTATTTTTTTTATTTTTTTTTGTAGGCATGCCTCCCATTCGGGACTTGGTGAGCCACTCCCCTAACCAGTCAGGTTAGCTATTTCAATCTCACCTGGTTTTTGCACTGCCTGTCTTTGTAGTAGTTACATGTTTCATGCAGTTTTTTCTGATTTATTTTATTTTATTTTATTTTTTTTTAGGCTTGTATTTTTCCGTAGCGTGCGCTGTGTGAGTGACTGACTAAAGCGTCTCTGTGCCGTTAGATACTGCTTTGGCTTAAACTTTTTTAATTTTCTAAAATAGCATCAGAGTTCACACCAAAACAAATGCTTTGACTATGTGGTACCTTAGCTTTAAAGTACTAATTCGCTGTTTTTCACCCTCATGCTGACGTGTGGAAGTGCCGCTTTGTGGTAATGCGTGGAATAGCCTGTGCTTTGTCAGAGGCGCTTCACAGCGCTGGGGGAGAAAATCCTGCCTGGGGGTCTTTGTTGTGAGTGCGGAGTTGGAGCTGGGGCAGCACGTCCGTGGAGGCCTCCAGCTGTGTGCCCCCCCACCCCGATGGGACTGTGACGAACACCTGCTGTTAATTAAGCAATATTTTGGGGCGCCTGTGCCGCGTGAGGACTCGTGACTGTGCCGTGTGAGTGTGATGTGCCGTGGGTAGTGCTGAAGGGTGACTGGTACGGGCTCTGCTCCTGGCTCTGCCCTGTGCCTGTCAGGATGCTGTGGGCACCCTGCCGAGGAGAACTTTCCACGTTTACCTCGAAGATGGATTGATGTTCAACTTCCTCAATCCTCCCCTCTCTTCCCTGGCCTTGGATTTGGCCGCTGCTTGGTCCAGCACACACCGGGGCCAGAGCTCCTGCTGGGGGAGAGACGAGGGGAGAGAAAAAGTTGTTCAGGACGATCCCTTTTGGGAGAGCCGCCCGTTGTGGTGGGTTGGGCACAGAGAGATGCTGGATCCTTGTCCTGGCAGCTTTCTTGGCATTGGGAAACCGCTGTGGAGCCAAACGGCCGCATCTGCTGATTCCGGAGCTGCAGTACTTCTGAAAGACACAAACAGGCCTCAGGACTCACAAACAAAACCTGTCTGTTAACATCCCATATCTATTTCTTTGGTTTTGTCATTTCATAATAAAGCTGAGTTTTAGCTTGTTTACTAAAAGCTAAAAAGCTTGTTTACTAAAATACATTTCTTTGTAAGGAGCGAAGGCACAGTAGCTGTCAAGGTGTAGTACTGACAGTCTGTGGGTGCCAGTACGTACTGGAATTGGAAAAGGAGACAGAGGGAGCAAGGTTCAGGTGTTTCTTAATTTACACTTCTCAGTCCTACTGTTTGTTTTAGTCCATGTGATGATACTTTAAAACAAACAAACTACTTCAGAAAATATACAGAGTTTCCTGCAGGCACTTCTCGCAGTGGTAACTCATAGCTGAAAAGCACTGAATTTCAAGTTATGGAAGACACTCTTAGCAGATGACTGAATTTTAAGAAATTCAGGTTTGTGCAATTTTTTTTCTGTCTAGCAAAAGCTCGGTTGCAACTTGTAAATAGTTTTGAGGTTAAAAACCGAGAGTGGGCTGTTGCTGGCTGGTTTTGCTGTGCACCATGTGAAGTACGTTGTTAGCTGTAATGGTTCAGTTTTGAGGGTGTTTTTGTGGTGTCTGCCAGATAGTAAAATTAAAAAAAATCAGAGCTGTTAAGTTGCTTATTCAGTATTTGTACACTTCGGCTCAGAAATTGGTGGGTTGTGAAGATTCAGAGAGTACTATTTCGGCACAGTGGCTTATACTAGAAGTCACTAGTTTTGTATGTAATGATACATTTCTGAGTGACTGGAAATTAATCATTATATGCTGTTCATATATTGGCTCATTACGAAGTGAGCATCACATCTAAATTAGTAAAATAGAACTTTATTAAATGTAAGCTTTCTTTTTATGTTTTCTATTGTTGCGCAAATTACAGTTTGTTTCCCATTTCGCTCTGGCTTGTAGTCGTAACCTGGATCTCTCTCCACCTGCATTCAGACTGTTTGCCGTCTCTGTACTTCTGTGTCCATCTGAAAACTGGTCATCTTATTGGGATGATGTTCATATAATCAAGATTTTATTTTGTTGGGGCAGCTTTTGATGCTGTTGATTCTTGTTTGTGACAGTGCAGACAACTCTTAAGTCTTTTCATGTAGGTTAAATGTCTTTGTTTTTTTTAATATCAGTGCGAGATTTGAAATCTTGGGGTTTGTTCAGGTACTAATAGTGTATTTTCTAATAAAAGCATTAATAGGCCGGTTCTGGGTTAGGTTAAGCTGAAGGAATGTCTCCCAGTTTTCCCAAGGATGTTGTGTGTTCTCTTCACCACCGTGGAGCTGCCAGGTCCTTCTGACTCTTGCAGCTCTGCTTCCACCCACCATGGATCTACTCCCTGCTCCTGACCACTCCCTTCAGGCTTCACAATTCATGTTTTCCTTGGAAACGCAAGAGGCTTATAGATTAGCATTAGGTTTTTAAAGTAGCCAGTCCCTAAATGTTCTTTAAATAGCTTTTGAGGGAATGGAAGGTTGGTCGTTGAAGTGTTCTGTCGCCGTTAGCCCCAGTTGTTGCCAGGGACTAGTTCACGAAGGTACCCAGGCAAAGCCGCTGCATCTGACCTAGGCCGATGTAAGGCACGTGCTGTAAAAATCCCTTAAGAACGAGCAGGAGCTATAAAACTTCTTTTCAGGTACATAAATTTTGAATATTCTTGCTAAAGGCAAAAGAGAGAACGTCACGAAAGTTGACAGTTTCTCTTTTTTTAAAAAACCCTGAATACAGTAATAGGCAGAGGAGCTGAGTTTGCTGCCGTTGAGCGCGCACTGCTGGGGTTGCTCTTTCAAGGCAGGCAAAAACTAAGTAAAAAAACTTCACTGAGGTTTTGTACTTGCATTCTGTTGCCAGCTTCAGTCCTGTTTTTCCCAGGCTTCACACTTTTCTGGTTTCGTCTCCTGGTGCTTCTGTCGGGCTGCTTTCATTGAACCCTGTGGGGAGGTCTCTGCAGTAAAGCTTCAGAGTTAGGAGGTGAAAACCAATAGCACTTGTTTTGTAGCAAACGCTCTGTGGTGCAGGTACTTAATCATGAGAAGTTTGTAAGTGAATTAGGATGCGTGTCATCTTGATTGCCAGACAGGATCAACTTATTTACTGAAAAAGGAGCGGTAGTTCTTGTATAAATAAAAATGAGAAGTATCGGTTCAGTTCCTTGCTTAATCTGTACGTCTGCAGCAGCACAACTTTAGATTAGTTTGTGGTTTTTGTGTCAGATTGTTGTGTAAAAGGAAATATCTTAAGTGACTTGCGCTTAAGAATTCTTCTATCGTGTCCCTTAGAGGGGTAGGAAGGTGTGTTTCTCTGGCTGTTGACGCTACTAGGTCAGTTTAATATCTGGTTAGATTTCCGCCTTTCAGAATGTCTTTGATTTTTATATTGTATTTTAATTTTTAATATGTGTATGCTTTTAGAAAATACTTTGTATATGATGATACATAGCGTTTGGGGTTTTTTTAAAAAAAAAAATTTCTCCAGATAAAAAGGACTGTACCGTTAGGAGTGCTGCTTGGTGCTTTCTGTGAGAGTGCAGCTCTGCATGCCGGTGAGAAGTGTTCTAGGCTGTGTGTGGCAGTGTCCTGAGCAGCTGTGCTTGGAAGCGTTCTCTGGCATCTTCGGTGGCTGTAGTGTTAAAATAAGCAAAATAATACTTGGCTTAATGTCATGACGCTTTTGTTTTTTTTCCTCTTTTGCTTAATGAAGTGATAATAAATTTATAATAATGCCCTTGGACTTTCCTTCTTCCCTTTAGATCTGAACCACAGTGGTCTAGGATCCCATTATGAAAATTCTCACTGGGGACCAGTCTCTTCAAATAGTGACTCCAGCACAAACTGGGATAAAGTTATTGTAGACGGCTCTGACAAAGAAGCATGGCCATCAATCACTGGCAGTGACCCAGAGCTGACATCAGAATGTATGGACACTGACTCTGCCTCCAGCTCTGGGTCAGAGAGAAACCTCGTGATAATGGCTTCAGGGAGCACAGGTGGTGAAGGCGATGGCATTCGGAATGGTGTTGGACATGGTTCTCAGAATAAGTTTGTGGTTGGTAGCAACAGCAATAATGTGGGCAATGGAAGTATTAATGGGCCGTGGGGCTTATCCCATGGAACCATAATAAGCACATGTCAAGTTTCTGTGGATGCTCCTGACAGCAAATCTGAAAGTAGCAACAATAGAATGAATGCTTGGGGCACCATAAACTCTTCATCAAATGGAGGGTTAAATCCAAGCACTTTGAATTCAAATGGCAACCATGGTGCCTGGCCTGTATTGGAGAACAATGGACATGCCCTGAAAGGGTCTGTAGGGAGTGGTAATCCTGGCACAAGTATTCAGTGCAGTACCATAGGTCAGATATCTAACAGTCAGAGTATTAACTCTAAAGTGGGTGGTTCCGCCCATGGTTCCTGGGGAAGCCTTCAGGAAAACTGCGATTCTGAAGTAAATGGTACAAGGAAGGTTTCATTCAGTGGGCAACCTCAAAACCTTAACACTGAAATGAATGGACCAAATAACACTACTAACTTTATGACCTCTAGTTTACCAAACTCTGCTGGTTCAGTGCAGATTAACGAACTGCCTAATAATACAGGGCACGGGGCCTGGCGCGTGAGCACAATGAATCATTCTCAGATTCAGGCCTCTCCAGTTACAAATGGCACTTCCATTTCTCATCTTAGCAATGGTGAGGCGAAAAATGGTGGCTCTTATGGTACTACGTGGGGTGCCTATGGTTCTAATTACTCTGGAGACAAATGTTCAGGCCCGAACAGCCAAGCTAATGGTGACACTGTGAATGCAACTCTAATGCAGCCGGGCGTGAGCGGGCCTGGCAGCACTAACTTTCAAATCAACGGGAATAAAGGAGGAGGGGTGTGGGAGGCAGGGACGGTCAACTCCCAGAACATGCCGTGGGGAAGCGGAAGTGGCGCGAGTGCTGGCGGGAGTCGGAGAGGATGGGGCAGCCCTGCTCAAAACACTGGCGCTAACGTTTCAAACGGGGAATGGAGTAAGCTGCCTGGTACTCAGCATTCCAACGAAGGCACGAACGGAAACGGCAGGAAGTTTACGAAAGGATGGAAGTCTACTGAGGAGGATGACCTTAACAGCCAAGGTTCTACCGCTTCTCAGCTAACCGAGCAGAACGGCGCGTGGGCCAAAACAGGTACGGGGGACAGCGAAGGTAGTTCGGAGAGCACTGGATGCCACGAAGACAGAGCAACTGCCGAGGGCCAGAGCCGCGAGAGAAGGAAAGTTGACCAGCACGCGTTACTCCAAAGCATAGTGAACAGAACTGACTTAGATCCACGTGTCCTTTCCAACTCTGGCTGGGGACAGACTCCAATCAAACAGAACACTGCCTGGGATACCGAAACGTCACCGAGGGGTGAAAGAAAAACTGACAATGGGACAGAGGCCTGGGGAGGCTCTGTGACACAGACTTCCAGCTCAGGGGGGTGTGTGGATAGACCTAGCCCTAATAATAATGATACCTCATCTGTATCAGGGTGGGGAGATCCAAAGTCTGCTACAAGGTGGGGAGACTCCAAAGGGTCAAACAGCCAAGGGGGGTGGGAAGAAGATTCTGCTGCTACAGTAATGGTCAAGAGCAATCAATCATGGGGAAGTGGCAAAGAGGAAAAGTCGTCTTGGAACGACGCACAGAAGATCAAACAGGGATGGGTAGATGGACAAAAGGCCAGCCAGGGTTGGGCAGTTTCTGCCGGTGATAGCTGGGGTGAAAATTCAAGAAGTAACCATTGGGGTGAGGCAAAGAAATCCAGTTCCGGAGGTAGCGACAGTGACAGATCAGTGTCTGGTTGGAATGAGCCGGGTAAATCAAATTCTGTTACTTGGGGAGGTAATAATACAAACCCAAATAATTCTTCAGGATGGGATGAGCCTGCCAAGTCTAATCAGAACCAGGGCTGGGGAGACCCTCCTAAATCCAATCAGCCTCAAGTTTGGGGGGATTCATCAAAGCCAATCAACTCTCCAGAATGGAACAAACAAGATGTTGGCTCCTGGGGGGCATCGTCTGCCACCAACAAACCCCCCGGGTCCGGCTGGCTGGGTGGACCGATGCCGGCACCAGCAAAGGAGGAAGAACCCACTGGCTGGGAGGAGCCGTCCCCTGAATCAATCCGCCGTAAAATGGAAATTGATGATGGAACTTCTGCTTGGGGTGATCCAAGCAAATACAACTACAAAAATGTGAATATGTGGAATAAAAATGTCCCAAACAGTAGCAGCAGTTCAGACCAGCAAGCACAGGTACATCAGCAGCTACTGTCTTCAAGTGCCATGTCTAGCAAGGAGAGCGGTTCGGGTTCTGGTAAGACATTTGTACTTTTTATCAATTGTAAAATATTTTTTTTCTCTTCCTTCGTATAGCAATATTTTAATTTCAAAGTGGGAAGGGGAAGGTGCCAGTGCAGTACCATTTTTATTTATAAGAGAAAAGTAACAACAATGCTCATAGATGTTTGATATTTTATAGAGATTGGAAGATCTGTTCTAACTTGAAATCGCTGGAGTAATAAAGGCCAGACAGCTCTACCTGAATTTTGGGATGTGAGAGCACAGAGAAAATACTTAGAATAGTATTTGAGGAACAAAAGTATTTTTCTTTGTTTGATTCTAAAACAGTTACAGCTTAATGTTTCCAGAGAGCCCCCTCCAAAGCATTGAGCTGCCACAAGGCAGAGTGGAGGGTGATGGCTTTGTCTGGACTCAAGATCAGACTTTCTGACCTTGCAGTTTAGGGAGCAGGGAATAATGGTCCTTGCAGATCAGCTTGCACAGGCTTTGGGAAGCATTTTGTGCCATGTCTCTTTTTCAAGTGCAAAGAGGAATAGCTTAAATATAATGAGCAGCTCTTAGGAACTTAGTACCTTAAACATTTCTGTTATCAAAATATAATTCTTTATATGCAAAGTTTGTATTTTTGTAATATTTTTTTTTAGTGGAACATCTTCCAGTTGTTAATTACCTTCCTGTCAAATGTAAATGTCTACAAATATGCTTTTTATTATATGTTATGGATCTAGAAAAGGCAAAACACTTGAATTTCTTTAGATTGCTTTTTAAAATCCTGTTTGAAAACATACCAATAACTCATACTGCTTTAAAAAGGTTGGGGAGAGCCTTCTACTCCAGCCACTACTGTAGATAATGGAACTTCAGCGTGGGGTAAACCCATGGATACTGGTACTAGCTGGGGAGAGCCCATCAGCGATGCAGCAGGCACCTCTGGCTGGGGAAACACTTCTCTTGGTCAACAGGCTTCAAATAAACCTGGTGAGTCCTTTCTGTGGCGTCTTTGACTAACGGTGTTTGAGGACAGGGAGATACCTCTGTAGATGCTTTGCACTTCTGAGGGCTGTTCTATCTTGAAGTGAACATCAAGCTAACTTCTATTTTAAGGGCAGTCACTTCCTGCTAAAATGTTCACTTGCTGAATTTTTCTCCCCACCAGGGCCTAAATCTATGCAAGATAGTTGGTGTGGAGATGACATGCCATTGACGGGCAGTCGTCAGACCAGCTGGGAGGAAGAGGAGGATGTTGAGATTGGAATGTGGAACAGCAGTTCTTCACAAGAAGCTAACCCATCTTTAAATTGGCCACCCTATATGAAAAAAGCGCCCACAAAGGTAATGAGGATGTTGCGGTCCTGTGCGGAGGGTCACTGGGCTTTGATCTCCGCTCGTAACCTTCTAGGTGTAAGATGAGCGGTAGGTGGTAGACATCTCCTGGGAATCAGCAGAATTCCTTTCTCTTTTTAAGGGAATCATGAAAGGTGGAAATAAGCAAGATGAAACATGGATCAATCCATTCATTAAGCAATTCACAAATCTCAGTTTTTCGGTAAGTATTTACCTTTCCCTGGCTCCGCTGCCTGCTCGCAGCGCTGGTTCTGACGCAGAGACATCAGGGCTTCATTGCCTGGTCTTCATTTTCATTACATTTTAATTTCTTCTACTGTCACCCATTCCATTTTATATTTTTTTTTTGGCATCCTCATTTCAAAACATTTATTGGTGAAAGGTGTTTTTGTAAACACTTCCCAAGGTGTTCATCCAGTAGTCTGATCCTTTACTTCATGCTCCATGTGGATTTTGGTGAAGATACCTGTTTTCAATTGGGTAACAACTAAAGGGAGAAAATGCTTAAAAATAACATCTGATTTGTCTCGATTTTGTTGTGTTTTTTTTCTTGCAGGTTTGAATTGAAGTAGTATATAGGAATCTTTTTCTTAGATTTTTAAAATATCATTAAATAATTGTGATTCATTTTATTACTTCAGAGAGAATCACCAGAAGAAACCATACAGAGCAATAAGATGGACATGTCTGGAGGTAAGAATAGGAGAACCTGCCTGGGTTTTATTGCTTTCCTTTCCAGTCTCTCTTTTATTTTATATCCCTCTGTAAATTACTTTTTAAAAACTATATATAATAACTATGTTTCCCTGACAAAAAGGAGTATCCTTATAGAGAAACAAATTGTGTGTGAGTAAACACACACCCGAATCGCCTGGTTGCTGTAGCAGTGTTATCCATAAATCAAGCTAAGCTTATATATATATATAAAGCTGACGTGAAAAAATATTTTCGGGGTGTGATGGGTTTGTTTCTTGTAATGTAAGGATCTCCATTGCTTTCTGGATACTTTTGCTAAATATAAATGGAATTGTGCCAGATTCGCGTGCTGCGGTTCCTTCTTGGAAATGCGTTTTCAGTCCTAAGAACTAAATACTGAGCAATTATTTTAGAAACATTTAAACTTGAGTGTAAAATGACTTGTGAGCAGCTTTATTTTTATTTGAATTTGTTGACTGTTATGAATCCCTTAGCAAATCAGAAATAGTTTAATTCTTTACTACACTAGTAACAATGTATTATAAAGATAGAATGTTTAATTAAAAGTATTAGTATCATTATAGTTTTTACTGCAGTTGCCCACTTTTTATTTCAGTTTGAAATTGAGTATTCTCACTTTTGGGCTTATAGTCTATCGTGTAAAGAAATTGTTCATTGAATTTTAGATTTTACTAATTACGGCAAGCCTCATATTTAAATTATTTCTTTCTTTTTACATTTGAATTCAAAACATCTGCTTGGAAATTAATTCTCTTGCGCTGCTTGCAGTGAAGTATTAAAGGGACTCCTTTATTACTGCTTATGGTTTGATCTTCTACCTTGCCTGGTGGAATTAATGGTAAAAGACAACTTAAAATTTGCTTAATAAATGCAAATACTTTACATTTGTGAGGTGTTGTAGGTTGTTGGGTTTTTTTTAGCTAAACAGGTTTTTTCTTACCTGAGTCAAATGAAAGGGCCTCTGAAATACTACAGAAATATAGAGGATGCGATAAAGATACTACTTCAAAGCCCAGACAATGCTTATGGCTACTAAAAAAGTGTCATTCACAGCTGGAAACGAGAAAGTTTAAATAGAAAATCGAGAATAATGTTTTTGCGAAGCTCTGCGAAATCTGTTGGCGCTTTGCTGATTCCAAGTTGCCTGTAGCCATGGATTCATAGTGCTTCTTTCCCTTTCCATTAAAGCCTAGAGAGTTTAGAGCCAAAGGGATGTTTTCTACAGTTATATCTTGCTTGAGAGCAGCATTAGTTCAGCTCTTCATTAGCATAAACTGGCTTCTGGTGCATCTGGAGAATGCGGTGATCTTTTGACGTTGTGGTCAACCTCTCACCGTTTGCCAGGGTTGTTGCAAGATAAGCGGATGGAGATGGATAAGCACGGCCTCGGTGTTGGAGATTACAATCGTGTGGTTGGCAAAGGCCCTGGTTCTCGTCCTCAGATTTCCAAAGAGTCTTCCATGGATCGCGGTCCTTACTTCGATAAGGTCAGTAGGTGTCTGACTGGTGGACACTTCACGCTTCTTTGACTCACCATATAAGTAGTTATCCGCGCGCTCCTGAGCTCTCCGCACTTTGTGCGGGGGAAAAGTAGAGCCTTCTCGGTAATCCCCGAGAGATACTCGGTTCTTTTTAACGTACTCATAGATAACACTAAGCACTTTCTGTAGCCCCTTTGAAGTGCCAATAACTAACCTGATCTCTTTTGTTTTCTGCCTATTTCCTGCTGGTGCTGGACTGTCCTGTGACTCTTCCCTTCTGCTCCTGGCAATGGTTTCTCCCTTCCGCTTGCTTGCTGGCTGGTTGTTGCGCCTCGGTTTGTCCGTCCGAGCAGGATGGCATTGTAGCAGACGAGTCCCAAAACATGCAGTTTGTGTCCAATCAAAACATGAAGCTTCCCCCTTCAAATAATGCACTACCTAACCAAGCCCTGGGCTCCCTAGCAGGGCTGGGTATGCAAAACTTGAATTCTGTTAGACAGGTAAGGTCGGCTCCGTGTCCTCGGCATGTTACTTGACAGCATTTAATACCTTTTGATGTAACATCCCAGCTGGCTATGGGATGGATGCGTCTTTAACTTCTACTTGCTATGTATTGGGGTGGGAGAAGCGGTCGAGGAGGTTCACTGTCACTGACTCTGTCCGTCCTTTCCCCAGAATGGCAATCCCAGTATGTTTGGTGTTGGTAATATAGCAGCACAGCCCAGGAGCATGCAGCAGCCTCCAGCACAACCTCTTAATTCATCTCAGCCTAATCCACGTGCTCAAGTGCCTCCTCCATTACTATCCCCTCAGGTAATTGAGTCCATCAAACATTCTGTCTATAAACTACTTAAATGCCCAGTCAGAAAATTGGTTTTTATTTGTCAGTGTTGCTGACTTTGTTAATATTGGAAAACATATTTGGCTTGATGAGTGCTTCGGAAACTAAGCAGCTGTTTCTAATACTCTGCTCCTGGTTTAACTAGCTGCACATGACCCTCAGTCACTCTTCATACCGGTCCGTTTTGCAGGTTCCAGTATCATTACTGAAGTATGCACCAAACAACGGTGGCCTGAGCCCACTTTTTGGCCCACAACAGGTAGCCATGTTGAATCAACTGTCCCAGTTAAACCAGCTTTCTCAGATCTCCCAATTACAGGTAAGCTCACAAAGCCTAGTCGCTCCGTGTTGTTTGAAAGTCTAAGTAGAGACTTAACGTCAGCTATAAACTGTTCTTAAAAAAAACACCACAAAACACTGTCTCCTAGCGGTTGTTGGCTCAGCAGCAAAAAGCGCAGAATCGAAGCATGCCTTCTGGTGGTCGTCAACAGCAGGAGCAGCAGGTAAATAAATACCTTTATTACTAACTTTCAAACTGTCTTTAAAAACTGGTTTTGGTCCCGAAGCTGCATTTCTTGTTGTAAATTGCGCTGAAGCGTGCAAGAGCAAATGGGAATTTTGACAAGCTTTAAGGAGAAGCTTCACTTAGTGCTGGGGTTTTGCTGTGCCAAGAGGCACGGAACTCAAAGGCGCGTTTTGTTCTCTTTCCTGAAAGGTGGAAAAGCTTTTGCCTGTTTATATCGTAACCGCTCTGTTTTTTCAAGGGCCGATCTCTTAGTATGCAGCAACAGATGATGCAACAGTCCCGTCAGCTCGATCCAAACCTGTTAATGAAGCAGCAGACTCCACCCTCTCAACAGCAGTCACTCCATCAGCCCACCATGAAATCTTTCCTGGAGAATGTCATCCCCCACGCTACTCCTGAGCTGCAGAAAGGGCCGTCGCCAATCAATGCGTTCAGCAGCTTCCCTATAGGTGGGTTCTCCATCCTAGTGTCACAGTCAGTCAGTGCCCAGGTGACGCACGGCCTTTCTTTTTGCGGTACCTGCCTCCCCTGAAAGCAGTAGTGATTGTAATCCCGTTAGCGCTTCCCTATTTTGTGGAAGAAGCCCTTCCTTGTGGGGCTTATCCAGCTGTCTTGGTTCACCAAGGAACTTTTTTCCCAAGTACACTCTTTCCCAGAAGTGCCTGTCTGTGTTTCGGTGCAAAAATGCTTTACGTTCTTAAAGACTGGCTGTCTCCTTTTATTTCTTCTGTTATCTTCTGGGTCCCAAGGGTGATACAAAGTCCTTTTGCAGTTATGATTCCTGGAGATAAAGGACTTTTAGAAGTAGAATCCATACAGAGAATCCATTGATGTGACCTCATTTATTTGGATTTTAAAAACTATGTCAGTGAATCTGTAATTGCATAGGTAGAACAAACTGTTAATTTCCCTTTTAGTGTCTTTGTCCAGGAAAGAAAAGCTTTTAGCTCTGCATTTTTAAAGAATTGTTGTCTTATTTCAGGTAGAATCTCTGAACGTTTATAAATACAAACATCTCCTGTTTCTTTCTCCCTACACTTCCAGGCTTCTGTCCAATTTCTACTTCAGAAATTCCAGGCTTGTATATTTTCTCCGTACTTTAGGTCCCTTTTTAATGCTATCTTATCCTTACTACAACTGTATACCATTTACCTCTTGTTCCTTATCCCTATTTTTTTTTCTTCCTCTTCAGTTTGCCTTTCTTCTACGTTACTCTAATCTGGTCACTTCTGTTGGGCTGGTTTCCTTTGCGTTCTCATTGCCCTCTGTAGAAAAGTTTGTTTAATAGAGACTGCTGCTGAAACCCCCGTGCTTCTGGGTGGAGCGTTCCGGGGGCAGCGGGTCGGCGTGGGCCGTGCTGGTGCTGCTGGCCTGCATGTGGCACCTGGAGCTTGGCTTGGGGCCAGTCCTCAGGCCAGGCCGTTGCTTAGTAGTTGCTGCTGCTGATTGGCATCGAGGTCCAACTGCTGCTTTCATCCAAAGGGCAAGGCATAAAAGTGAAAGTTTGTTTAGCTGCTAGAGAGACTGGGTTAGGCCTCAGGAAAGGAACGTTTAACTTTCTCGCCTAAGCTCATGTTGAGTAAGTGGTGGGATCCTTTCTGTTTCATTTCTTGGGTTGAATTGTTGTGTGCTCCTGTCGAGGAGCTGCTTCCTCACCTTAATCACTGCCGCATTTCAGGAACATGCAGTGTATGGAGGATTGCTTTGAGATCCCTCAGGAATCTGCTGCAGTGTACGTAAGAATTCTTTGGGATCCCTTTGGAGTAGTTCTGTATTAGTGACATGAGCAAGTGGAGTCACGCTCAGTCCACGGACAAAAGCTTAAGGGTAGAAGTAGCATCTTGCTGGAATTTCTTCACCCTTCAGTGAAAAACTGAGCCGAGAGGAGTGTTAGTAGTATCCTGCAAGTGCCCAGAGTGTAGTAGCGTAGTCATGTGAGAAGGAGCTGAACTTGCCAAGGTATCTTCTGGAAAATCTCACAAGTATGTTATTTTCTCCATGTTCTAATATTAGTGTCAGGAGACCTAGCAACAAAATCAAGGGAGGTCCTGTTGATGCTCAAGGGAACTGAATTTGTTGAGATTCACTAGATACTTGGCCATCAAAAGCAGAGATTGGGGGCAGGTAGGGGGTGTCCTTCTCTCGGGCTGACCAGTCCGGCAGTCACATCCTGGTTCACTTACAGAATTAAGTATTTCTCATAATAAAAATAACCTTTCTCTGCCAAATAGTGAGTATAGCTGAACAGTATAAAATCTTCCACAACTGGATATGAAAATAACTTCTGGGAAGACTGTTTAAATCACAGGTTGTGTCCAGGGACAGATGCTCATTCCCCAGCCACAGGTTTTCAATCCAGAGCCATGGCCATGGAGCCTGCCGAGGGGCTGGCATTAGCCTTACCGGCTGGATGTGCCTGTCTGCCAGCTTGCCGTCTTGCTGACCCTCCGTTCAGAGGTCTGTCTTCTGCAAGAAGAAAGGTTACTGCTGTGCACAGTTCATTGCTCTGACCACAACAGAGGGTGTCAGAGGGAGAAGAGTCTGAAACTGGATTGATTTGACTTCTTTTTTTTCTGTTTTGGCTGTTGATAGTTGTTGTATTTATTAAAACTCAGTGCCTGTTACAAGGCACTTCCCCTGAGGCTTTTCAAGGGACTGCTTTTCTGGCATCAACATCTGCTCATGTCTTTAAGAAAAGCAAACAAAAAACCTCAGCCAAACGAAAAAAACAAACCAGCTTCTATGTGACAGTGAATATCAACTTAGGAACAAAGGGAAGCACTGGTTTCCAGTGCTGAATGGAGGTCTTTCTAGTAGGGATTTGAGTTCCCTGTGTGTCTCTGGCCCTAAGTTAAAATGTTCTAGTGGTTTCAGAAATGAAGCAAATACATCTGAAGGGTTGAAAATGTGGCTGGGGATGGTTGTGAATTAAAGATTCTTACAGACCTGGAAGGAGGGCAGGCACACCAGCGTCAGAAGCGTGGGCAAGTTGTCCGAGCCCTGAGTGGCTGGTTCTCACAGGTATTTGGATGGATCTGGGTTGGCATTGAGGGGGTTCTCTGGCAAATAAACATTTTGAAATACAAACAACAACTGACAACAGGCCAAGATAACTTCTGTTTGTGTTCTCTTGCTGAGGTTTTAACACAGTGTGCCCAGGATAAATGGAGGAGGGGAGTAGTACTCCTTGTGCAGTCCCACATGCAGTGCTGTGCTGTCCGTGCTGGGCTGGCTCAGAAGCTGGCCAGGTGTCCTGTCAACAGCCAAATAAGAAGGGGAGTGGCGTTGTAAGCACAGGTAGTGGTATGTGGCTTCTGCTGACTGGGGAGGAGCACACAGCCCCTCCTGCTGAGGAAAGGGTCTTTGGTAGCGCCACTCGCCCAAGTGCAGAGCTTCTCCTTCCTACAGATGCGATCGGATGTTGTGCCGCTGTTAGAAATGCCGCAGGTTTTTTAGACATTTACATTTCAGTTCCTGTACCTTCTTCACTGGCTTCTTCTGCTGACCTCTTTGCATGAAGCCGTCAGCTGAGAGCTCTGGAGCGCTTTGCCTTGCTCAGCTGAGCTGCTCTCTGCAGTCACTGCACTCTGTTAAATGCTTCTCCACAGCAGAGGTTTGGAAGCATGAAATAAGCGTAGTAACGTGCTCCTAGACGGTTATTAAGACTATAGTGGTAATTAGCAGAAGAAAAGCGTTTCGTCCGTGTTTCATAAGCTGTGTATGTTTTCAGGAATGAACTCAAACTTGAATGTAAACATGGATATGAGCAGTATTAAAGAGCCACAGTCTCGCCTGAGGAAATGGACTACAGTAGACAGCATTTCTGTCAACACCTCGTTAGATCAAAACTCCAGCAAACATGGTATGTTAAACGTGTCCTTAAGTAGCATTTGACGCTGCGCATCGGATTTTCACACTCCTGTATAAAATGCAGGTTTGCTGTGCTGGGCCCTACCGTTGTAACTACTCTTTGTGTTGCTTGTGACTGTCAGTATTTGTGTTGTGTGCTCTGTGCCAAACGTGCTGCTCATCCTTTACAGCAGTCAATGGCTTTCTGGAATGTTTTTGCCCAGAGAAGTGATCTTGTGATGAGATTTAGTAGAAACGCTGTACAGGATTCATTTTTTTTAACCAAATAATAAGGGCAAGTGTAAAGTTCTGCATCTGGGGAAGAACAACCCCCTGGATCAGTACAAGGTGGAGGCTGATCTGTTGGAGAGCAGCTCTGGGGGAAAAGCCCTGGGAGTCCTGGTGGACAAGAGGATGCCCAGGAGCCAACAATGGGCCCTCGGGGCCAGGAACGCCAATGGAGTGTGGCCAGCAGGTCGAGGGAGGTTCTCCTCCCCCTCTACTCTGCCCTGGTGAGGCCCCACCTGCAGTATTGGATCCAATTCTGGGCACCCCAGATCAGGAAGGACAGGGAACTACTGGAGAATGTCCAGCGCAGAGCCACTGAGCTTGTGAAGGGAATGGAGCAGCTCCCTTTTGAGGAGAGACTGAGGGAGCTGAGGTGTTGGGTCATAGGATGGACTTGATCTTGGAGGTCTATTCCAGCCTCAACAATTCTGTGAGCTGGGGCTCTGGAGCTTGGAGAAGAGGAGCCTGAGGGGTGACCTCATTCATGTTTATAAATATGAAAAGGGCGGTGTCAGGAGGATGGAGCCAGGTTCTTCTCAGTGACCTCCAATGACAGGACAAGAGGTAATGGGTGCAGCTGGAGCAGAGGAGATTCTGTTTAAACACAAGGAAACACTTTTTCACAGTGAGGGTGACAGAGCCTGCAACAGGCTGCCCAGAGAGGTTGTGGCGTCTCCTTCTCTGGAGACATTCAAACCCTCCCTGGATCTGTTGCTGTGTGGCCTGCCCTGGGTGATCCTGCTCTGGCAGCGGGGTTGGACTCGATGATCTTTCAAGGTCCCTTCCAGCCCCTGGCATTCTGTGATTCTCTGTTAGTGGGACTGTTGCTGCTGTTTTACCTTACTGTGGGTTGGAATGCTCCCTATATGTTTAATAACCCCATAGTTTTAGATATTCTAGCTTTCTCCCCCCCCCACACCCTGCCATCCTTAAGGTGCTTTATGGGGATTTAACTGGTGTGCACCCGCGCTGGTCACATCTGGCATTTTTAGTTACAGGTTTTGGTTATGAATGTGTGCCTTGGCATTCTGAAAGCAGACAGAGCTTAGAAGACAGAGACCAGTGCCGTGGCCGTGCTTGGCTTGAGAGGAGCTGGAGGGACTTGGTTGTTTTGGATCTCATTGCAGTAACCGGGATCCGTGTGACATTTCAACTCTTTCAGTTGCTTGAAATCTCATCCGGTTAAAATTTGAGTCTATAGCACAAAGGTTCTGTGTCTAAAGATAGCTATGAAATGTCTCCAGTCTCCTATTACTGTTCAGTCTTCGGATTGTTGGGGTATTTTTAGGCTTGTCAGCTGTTTTGCTGTAGGAAATGACTTGCTGCCTGAAGCATCTAGTGGGGAGCTCCTGCTACTGCACTTCCGAGCTTCCTCTGCTCCTGCAGAAGAGCAGAAGCTCCGGGTGTTGTTACCTACAGCTACACTAACACCATTTGCCGGACAGTATTTGGAATTTGATTATTTGAACTCTGTTTTGCTTTGAATCACTAATAAAAATCATTTATTCCCTCAGAACTGTAGAATGTCTTTTACTTTACTGTCCAAGAAATTTTAAACTTCTCCTTACAGGACTCTCATGGAATAGATTGAGTTACAGTGCTTTCGTTCCTTGCTCTGCCTCCAGCAATTTTCCTTTTTTGTTTTGTTCCCCTCCCAGGAATATGAGTAGAATTTACATGATTTTGCAGAAGCAGAAGATCCTTCAGGTTTTGTAGGTGTTTCTTCCAAGACCCCTCCCATCACAGAGTATAGTCACTCCCACCGTTAGCCAGCTGGGGCCTCCAGAATGCTCTTAACCCTCTTGGATTACTATTTTCCTTCAATGTAATAAGGATACTGTTTAATGAGGTGATTTCGTGGGAGATTATTTTTATGTTTTTCTCCTGAATTACTCAAATATATTTCCTTTTTGATTATATACTCCTATAGGACTTCCTATATGACTTGACATCATTAGAGGAGAGTATCCTGCTAGATATTTCATGAATGCTTTATGTGGACATGTGTGTATATATATCCGTATATACAAATGTAAAAATGGGCTATGGAAAATATTTGACAATTTTTTTTTTTTTTTTTTCTCACTAGGTGCTATTTCAAGTGGTTTTAGGCTGGAAGATCCTCCATTTGTCCCATATGACTTTATGAACAGCAGTAACTCCCCAGCCAGCCCTCCCGGATCCATTGGGGACGGCTGGCCCCGTGCCAAATCGCCTAACGGCTCTAGCAGTGTTAACTGGCCACCAGGTACGTGGCACCGGTGCCGCTCTTCACATGTTCCTGCTCTCCAGCCCCACTTCTTCTGGGTTCCTTGGTCCCTGCATGGGGAGGGGGCTGGGAAATAGCCCACAGAAAAGCACAAAGGGTGTGTTTGGAGCAGATCGAAATTGAGAGCAGTATTTTCATTGTACAAGGAGAAAGTCGCCCCCTGCTTTGAGATCTTACCTTGATGAAGCAGGACCTGAAAAACTAGAAATGAAGTGAATAAAGTGAAAAGAAGACTAAATTAAGTCAATGAAATGCTTAAGAGGTTTTGGATTTTCATTCATTAAGAGACGTGTTGTTTAAACAGCTGTTTCCTGTAAAAAAAAAAAAAAAAAAAATCAAAATAAGCTTCTTTTCCAAATCTGTTCCTAGAGTTTCGTCCTGGTGAGCCATGGAAAGGTTATCCAAACATCGACCCAGAAACTGACCCTTACGTCACTCCTGGCAGTGTCATAAACAATCTTTCAATTAATACTGTGCGGGAAGTTGACCACCTCAGGGACAGGAACAGTGGTACGTTCGGAGGCTGCGTCCTCTCGTTACCCGGGTACTGATTTTCCTCCAGTCGTAGAGACGTGGAGATGTGTTCGCGGCTCGCTCATCCCCTTGTTTATCGTTCCCATTGTGGATTTGGGGGCTGAAAAGCTCATCTTTGGCTCAGGTGCTGCTGCTCGATGCAACACAGCAGATATTCCAAGAATGTGGGCAGAGGGAGCACCGCTGCTGTGTGTCCTGAGGCGGTTGTGTGCCCCGAGAGGCAAGCGCAGCTTGGCAGGACTGACGCCGGCTGTGCTTGCAGCGAGCCCAGGCGAATTCCCGCTGTGGGGCGTCCTTGTCACCGCCACAAGCCTTTGGAGCAGGGTGGAATTGCTCCCTGTCTGACTGCAGATGTTTTCGGTCTGGAGTACAAGTACATGCCTTTCAGTTCTGCTGCGTTTGCGATGGGCTGTGACTGACTTCTGTGTTTATCGTAGGGTCATCCTCATCTTTGAACACCACGCTGCCTTCAACTAGTGCCTGGTCATCCATTCGTGCCTCCAACTACAATGTTTCCCTCAGCAGTACAGCACAAAGCACTTCAGGTGACGTCTGCTTGTATTGCTCCGAGCTGATGTTTCTTCCCCTGCCTCAGGGGGTCACTAAATGTTAATCAGAAGTGGTGCTGAGGACTCCTCTGAGTGGTAACCTCGCCGATTTTCAGAGTAGCTCTTTTGATGTAACTCCGATTTAGCAGCTTTTATTCGCAGCGAGGCGCCGGTTCCCGCAGCACAGTGACTGTGGTTGTCTCTCTGTCTCTTGCAGTAGCCAGAAACAGTGATTCCAAATCAACGTGGTCTCCTGGATCAGTCACTAACACCTCTCTGGCTCATGAGCTGTGGAAGGTCCCTTTGCCACCTAAAAGCATCACTGCTCCGTCCCGCCCACCTCCGGGGCTAACCGGCCAGAAACCACCCTTGTCCACTTGGGATAATTCCCTTCGTTTGGGTGGAGGATGGGGAAATTCTGATGCCAGATATACCCCTGGTAAGGGTGCCTCTGCACGTGGAGGTGTTTTGGTTTGTTACCGAGCTGGTGAGCCTGTCGTGCGTTGGTCAGATCGTCGCTCACTGGTAGCTCACATCTGGACCGGTCGTCTTGCCAACAGCAGCAGCCGGTCTCTGTGTCCTACGCTGCATTCTGACGGTTTTCCTACCAAATAAGATCACGGGGAATGGCCGGGTGTTGTGTGCAGAGGTGACGTGGGTGGCACTGGTGGATTTTGTGTCCTTAGTGTGAACCGTCTCTCCGGGCGCTTTCCAATGCGGTGCGGCCGCAGGCAGCTGCCTGTTGGTGTGGCTCAGAGCGGCTCCTGCTGGAATGAATGAGGTGGTTGTGGCACAGGGAGTCCTCAGAACTGTCCTGAGCTGCCAGCCAGAGTCAAAACAAATACTACAGTGCTTTTGCTTCAGCTATGATTCTCTGACGACAGCGTAGCTACTTAGGGCTGTATTTACGTCATCAAAATGCTTCAGAAAGTAAATAAAATGCATAGATACAGACACGAAGTCCTGTACCGTCCCAGAGCAGCCTGCTGGTGGGGTTAAGCCTGGGAAGGGTCAGTACTAAGGGAGTTTTGCTTATCCGTGAACGTTCCTGCCGCGCGACGCCTGTGCTGCCACCGAGGCCCCGGTGCGCAGCGTGGCGGGGCACTGACTCCTCTGCTTTCCCTCCTTCAGGTTCAAGCTGGGGTGAGAGCAGCTCAGGGAGAATAACAAATTGGCTTGTTCTAAAAAACCTTACACCTCAGGTAAGGCCGGAGCGGGCAGCGGGAGCGGGCCCGGCGCAGGCAGAGCGGGCGCAGGGAGGGAGCTCGGCACGTCCTCACCTCCTGCCTTTGTGTCCTCCTCAGATCGATGGCTCAACCCTGCGTACGCTGTGCATGCAGCACGGCCCGCTAATAACATTCCACCTTAACCTCCCACACGGTAATGCTTTGGTCCGTTACAGTTCAAAAGAAGAGGTAGTGAAGGCACAAAAATCTCTGCACATGTAAGTAGTTTTTTTCTTTCTTGTTTTTTTGTTGTTGTTTTGTTTAAGTGGCTGTGAATGTTTCAGGGGGCGTGGGGTGCAGGGTTCAGGGAGAGCCCAGTATCTGCTGGGCTCGCGCCACGGGGGTGGAGGCCTTGCTGGCGCAGAGGTGAGGAGGAGGAGGAGGAGGAGGATCTGTCTGCCTGCTTAAACCGTGCTCTTCTCGCCCTCCCGCAGGTGTGTATTAGGGAACACTACTATTCTTGCTGAGTTTGCCAGTGAAGAGGAGATTAGTCGCTTCTTTGCACAAGGCCAGTCTCTGACTCCGTCTCCTGGCTGGCAATCTCTGGGATCCAGCCAGAACCGACTTGGATCCATTGACGGTTCCCATTCGTTCTCAAACCGTAATGATCTAAATCACTGGAATGGTGCTGGGCTGTCGGGAACTAGCAGTGGAGACCTTCATGGCACTTCACTTTGGGGGAGCCCCAACTATTCCACGAGCCTGTGGGGCACCCCGAGCAGCAATGACACCCGGGGAATTAGCAGCCCGTCCCCCATCAACGCTTTCCTTTCTGTTGACCACCTGGGTGGAGGTGGAGAGTCCATGTAACCTTTTACTTTTTTTCAACTAATAAACTGTGACCTCAAGATGTAACAAAGCAGCACTAATTTGGACTTTTCACCTACAGCGAGGGGGTCACCTGTGGAAACAGTTACTTTCTGCACATTTTCCACTTTGTTTTAGCCCAAAACATATCAGTTTGAATACTTGAATCATGCAGGCCAATATTATAATGTGAAAAAAAGTATATATTTACACTTCCAGATAGTGCTATCCATATAAAACTGCTTGGAATGAGCTCATTTGTGTATATTCATCATGTTTATCCTTTGAATTCCATTTCCTTATTTTTTTTTCCTTTTTTTTTTTTTGTTTTGCATTTTGCTGATGATGTTGGAGTATGAGCTTTTTTAACTTTGCACTGAATGATGTTCTCTCTGTCTAATCGGCAATATCAGGGAGGCAGCAGTTCACGTGTAAATGTTTACTCAAGGATGTTCTTAACAAACAGTGTGCGCTCTCTACTATGCCTTGATGTATGCCTACCTTCTCGTGGTGTTGTGGCGTTTAAAGATCAAGTTATGATACTGACTTAGGATTATGAATGAAAGTATTGCACCAGTTTTTTCATGTATAAAACTAAAGAATTTAGCTCTGCAGTTTAAAAAACTGTGGCCACAGCTGTGACTTGCAACCCAGCCTGCAAGCCAGGGGGGTCCTGCACTTTCAATAGGCTTTCAATTTTGTTTTGGGGGTGCCCGTGTTGGGACCTTCTTGTTTACAGAATATTTTTTTTTTGTTTTTTGAGAAAAATGTTTACTCTTCCATCATTTTAAAAATTTTTAAAAAGACAAAAAAAAAAAAATTTGAAAAAAAAAAAAAAAAAAAAAAAAGATGCTTTCTATCTCTGGGAATAATGAACAGTGTTTGGCCATGTCCTTTTGTTTTCTATTCCTGTATCCTAAATCAAAGAGCATGGCTCTCAGGAAAACCAGTTCCCCAGTAAAAACTCCTTGTAGTTTCTTATAGGAAAAAAATAAAAAAAAAAAACTCAACTTTTAGCACTGATAATACTTATTGCTCTGTAAGACTTTTCTCTGCCAAAAAAAAAATTGCTTCAAGCTGGAGTTTGACATACTGCTTTCTGACGCTGTCTTTTTATTAGTGAGTGGTGGTGGTTTGCTAATAATCTGTAGTTAAACAATTTTTTTGTAACCCCATCGAGTGGCTCCGTTTCTGCTCTTGTGACTGTGTTAACGTTTAACTGTCGTACCTTAAAGCCGACCTGAGTAACTATGCATATCCTGTAACCAAGTTCTTGGGCTTACAGAATTGTTTGTTGTATAAAAAGTTTTAAATGTTTAAAAAGTTCTCGCAAATACTTTCTTGCAAAAGTAACGAGTTACATCTTTTTTTGCCACAAAAGGTATTATATATAAAATATGCTTGTTTAGTCGGTGAATTACAAGACTAGGCAAGGGTAAAAATTTTAACAGTGCAGAAATCGCCATCATTTCATTGCCTTGATTCTAACTGTTTGTGTCCGAAGATGCAAAAGAAGTCAGTGGCTTTTAACTGTTTACAAATAGAATGTGATTGTAAAATGTACAGTTTGGTTGTGTTTGAATTATGAAGTTTCTCCAGATATTAATAAATCATGATGTTTTTGGCTGCTCAGCATATAACTGTCTATTTTTTGTGACTTTATTTGTAGGCTGTTTTCTACACAATGAAACTATCGAACGAGATGGTAGCTCTGTATTCCCATAGGTTGATTCTTCTTTTAGCGAACTGATTTTTTTTTTTTATGAACAGATCTGCATTTTATCCTAGCAAAAATCTCCCTCGACGTGCCCACTACGAGATGAGAAATCTTAAGCGTAGACAAACCGCAGCTTGCTTTTTCCTTTTCTATTTGAGCACCTTTGGGACCCCGTTGCCCTCATCCCCGGTAAACTCCAACCGCCCCGTTTCCAAACGACCCCACCATTTGTGCCCGGCGATAGATGCTCAAGAGGACACTTGCAAATAAGGAGAGCATTCTGGAAAATAAACTTTAATGCTTAAAACGTACTGGTGTTTAAATTTATACCTCATTTACATTAATCACGATGAACAATGCAGCAGCGCTTACTTTGTAATTTCACTTTTCACAGTGGCTTAGCGTGTTCTGAAATGGCTGTAGGGCAGACCGTGTATGTACATAGTATGATGTGACCGCAGAAATCTGTTAGGCTTTATTTTCCAGTTGCCGGATGTTAAGTCCTTCACTCTGTCGGATGCCAGCACCGTGTGTTACTAAGACACTTCTCTGTAACTACTTACTATGAAATTCGCTGTCCCAAGCCAAAGCTGGCTTCTGCTGTCGGGTCCGAAGCAGCGGTGAAAACCTTGGCAGAGGCTCTTCCGGGACCTGCCTGGAGCGGAACTGACATCACGCCTGCGTTGATTGTATTGTCAAAGTGTTTGGAATTCCTTCACTGAGCTTGTTACGTGGAAATAAAAATGTGGTTGGTTTAAAAGCTGAACCTCCTCGCCTGTGTTTGGGTCTGTGCCTCAGGCCGTCCAGCTCCGCTCCAGGTTGACCAGCTCCATCCCCTCGCAGTAGGAGCGAGGCCGTCGCGCTTGGTGCTGCAGAGAGAGGCCCTTCGCCTTCTGCTGCGGCCACGGCTCCTGCCCTGCAGCCGGGAGCCTGGGGATGTGCCCATGGCTCCCACCACTGCCCTCAGAAGCACCCTCCCAGGAGCATCTGCACCCACATCCCACCCACCCATGCTGGGCGGGGGGGGTGGGCATGGCCCAGAGTATAAACCCAAAGCCCCACTCACCGGCCTCTGCCTGGAGAGCTGAAGGTGTAGGGGGAAGGGTGTCCACTGGAGGGGCTCCATGGGCCAACTGGATACCGAGATATCGCTGGCTTTCCCTGAGTCCACCATGGGATCGTTCATGCTGCTCGAGCTCGTGTCCCAGTCGTACTGGAAGCTGTGAAAAAAAGTGAATAATTAAAAGAGGGAGGAAGGGGTGGAAGTGAAGCTATTGCTGATGAATGAGCCTGGGGAACTCAGGAGTAGGACTCTGCTCACAAGGGTTTTGCATCCTGCTCTGGGTGACCCTGCTGGAGCTGTGGGGGTGGCACCAGATGATCTCCAGAGGGCCCTTCCAACCCCCACTGTGCTGAGATCCTGTGAGATTTTGCTGCAGGGAGTGATGTGCTCCCTGCCCTGACAGGTCTGGCTGCAGATCCTTCGCCAGTGCCCCAGCAGCAAGGGGCATTGTTTGGAGCACTGGCCACGCTCTCGGCAACCCTGGGCCCACAAGAGGGGGGGTGGCCCCGGCTCCAGTGCCCTTTGCTCATGGTACTGGAAACTTCAGGGCTCTTTTTCCGTTTACGCCCCTGGAAGCTGATTATAAACCTTTCTCATACACACAGACAACTGCCCTGTTTCCTGCAGATGTGAACCCTGCTCTTGGGAAACCAGAGCCCACCACACAAAGCTCCTTCCAGGGAGACGGCGGGGGGAAAAAGGAAACCACTTAATTCTCCTTGAGCACCGAAGGACACAGCACTGTTACTGCTCTCTGGCTCTGCGGATGAGCTGGGGGCCAGCAGGGCCCAGGCACTGGCTGCACAGCAGAGATGCCAGGGCCGGCTACTGTGCCCCCAAACCTCCTCACTCCCCTTCCCCCCCAAACCCCCTCACTCCCCTGCTTCACTGGCTGGGCACATCAAAGAGGAGCCCTGGACAACAGGCTCGGCAAACCCCCCTCTACCTGGGCCGGCACAGCGGGCGGATGGGCGACATGGGGCGCTGCTTGGCACCATTGGCAATGCCCGAGTCCTCCCGGCAGCTGCAGCAGCTGTCGTCCAGGATCTGGAGGTGGAGCAGCTCCTCCGAGTTGCTGAAGGCCGGGTTGTCCAGCGAGCTGGCCGAGGGCAGCCAGGAGCGTGACCAGTACTGGGCCGAGACGTCGTCCAGGCGGCAGAACCGCCGGTAGCTGCAGGAACAAGGCAGTGGCTGTGGCAGTGCTTGGGACACCCACCGATGCACCCACACGCACACACACACATGTGCAGATATGTTCCTACGCACACATGTGCCCACTTGGTCTCTCACACACGTGCCCATGTGCGCACATGTGCTCACACACGTGCCCATGTGCTCACACACACGTGCCCATGCACACACACATGACCCCAGTGACTGCACTACGAGCACAGCCCACGGGTTTCCATCCAAGCTTCCCAGCACTGGGACAGGGCCCAGCCCCACACCCAGGGTGGGGACAGAGCCCCTGACACCCAACACCATCTGGCTGCGGCTGTTGCGCTGGTTTCCTCAGGAACAATCCCCACGGCATATGACGACAGCCTGGCCGGGAGGGCAGCGGGGCCAGGACAGCGTAGTGTCCCCAGAGGAGCTGCTTTGGTGGGGCTGTGCTGGAGCCCAGCTCCCCACCCACAGCCCTGGGGGGAGCCCGGCCAGGCAGCCGGCACAGGGAGCGGGGAACAGGCCCTGTGCTTCCCATGGGACAAATGATAGTACAAGAGGAACCAGCCTCAAGTTGCCCCAGGGGAGGTTTAGGTTGGAGCTGAGGAACAATTTCTTCCTCTTCAGGGCTGTCCAGGCGTGTGCCAGGCTGCCCAGGGCAGGGCTGGAGTCCCCACGATCTCTGGAGGGGTTTTCAACCCATGGGAATGCGGTGCTGAGGGACATGGTACTGTTTCCTACAGCAGCCTCATGAAAAAAAAAACAAAACACCACTGTCTGTCCTAGGCCTGGATGGGCACACACTCTACTGGATCAAACGCTGGCTGATGGCCAGGCCCAGAGAGTGGTGGTGAATGGAGTTCAAGCCAGTTGACGACCCCTCACAAATGGTGTTCCCCAGGGCTCAGTGTTGGGGTCACTCCTGTTTAATCTCTTTATCAATGAACTGGATGAGGAGATTGAGAGCACCCTCAGTCAGTTTGCAGATGACGCCTAGTTAGGTGGGCATGTTGCTCTGCTGGAGGGTAGGAAGGCTCTTCAGAGAGACCTGGACAAGCCAGACCAATGGGCTGAGACCAATCCTATGGGCTTCAACACGGCCAAGGGCCGAGTCCTACACTTGTACTACAACCAACCCATGCAACGCCCTGGGCTTGGGGAGGAGTGGCTGGAAAGCTGCCTGGCAGAGAGGGACCTGGGTGTGTTGATTGACACCCAGTTGAATATGAGCCAGCATGTGTCCAGGTGGCCAAGAAGGCCACCACCATCCTGGCCTGGATCAGAAATAGCATGGCCAGAGGGACCAGAGAAGTGAGTGTCCCACCTGGAGTACTGGGTTCAGTTTTGGGTCCCTCACCGCAAGAAAGACACCAAGGGGGTTGAGCAGGTCCAGAGAAGCGCAACAGAGATGGTGAAGAGTCTTGAGACTAAGTCCTATGAGGAGCAGCTGAGGGACCTGGGCTTTTATAGTCTGAAGAAAAGGAGGCTGAGGGGAGACCTTATTGCTCTGAACAACTCCCTGAAAGGAGGCTATAGAGGGGGGGGTGTTGGTCTCTTCTCAAAAGTCACAATTGACAGGACAAGAGGAAATGGCACCAAGTTNTCAACCCATGGGAATGCGGTGCTGAGGGACATGGTACTGTTTCCTACAGCAGCCTCATGAAAAAAAAAACAAAACACCACTGTCTGTCCTAGGCCTGGATGGGCACACACTCTACTGGATCAAACGCTGGCTGATGGCCAGGCCCAGAGAGTGGTGGTGAATGGAGTTCAAGCCAGTTGACGACCCCTCACAAATGGTGTTCCCCAGGGCTCAGTGTTGGGGTCACTCCTGTTTAATCTCTTTATCAATGAACTGGATGAGGAGATTGAGAGCACCCTCAGTCAGTTTGCAGATGACGCCTAGTTAGGTGGGCATGTTGCTCTGCTGGAGGGTAGGAAGGCTCTTCAGAGAGACCTGGACAAGCCAGACCAATGGGCTGAGACCAATCCTATGGGCTTCAACACGGCCAAGGGCCGAGTCCTACACTTGTACTACAACCAACCNACTCCTGTTTAATCTCTTTTTCAATGAACTGGATGAGGAGATTGAGAGCACCCTCAGTCAGTTTGCAGATGACGCCTAGTTAGGTGGGCATGTTGCTCTGCTGGAGGGTAGGAAGGCTCTTCAGAGAGACCTGGACAAGCCAGACCAATGGGCTGAGACCAATCCTATGGGCTTCAACACGGCCAAGGGCCGAGTCCTACACTTGTACTACAACCAACCCATGCAACGCCCTGGGCTTGGGGAGGAGTGGCTGGAAAGCTGCCTGGCAGAGAGGGACCTGGGTGTGTTGATTGGCACCCAGTTTAATATGAGCCAGCATGTGTCCAGGTGGCCAAGAAGGCCACCACCATCCTGGCCTGGATCAGAAATAGCATGGCCAGAGGGACCAGAGAAGTGAGTGTCCCACCTGGAGTACTGGGTTCAGTTTTGGGTCCCTCACCGCAAGAAAGACACCAAGGGGGTTGAGCAGGTCCAGAGAAGCGCAACAGAGATGGTGAAGAGTCTTGAGACTAAGTCCTATGAGGAGCAGCTGAGGGACCTGGGCTTTTATAGTCTGAAGAAAAGGAGGCTGAGGGGAGACCTTATTGCTCTGAACAACTCCCTGAAAGGAGGCTATAGAGGGGGGGGTGTTGGTCTCTTCTCAAAAGTNCTGTGATTGTGTCTATAACTGGAGGAGGGGAAATGTGTCACATCATGAAATCTCAGGCTTCTCTCTACCACTGTGACTGGGCAGCACCACCCGCGGATCCACCCAGCCTTGCAGCCCCCACCACTCCTTTCCTGATGCTTCCCCGCAGCCAGTGGGCACCGCCACACACGGACACACACACACAGTCGGGGACAGCGCCAAGGGCTCTGGGATCAGCCACTCCCGGCCCCGCACGTGCTCCTCCTGCCCTGGCACCTCCCGCCGGCCGCTATCGGCCTCCGCAGAGTGTTTCTCTTGGCAAATCTCAGCCCGAGCCCAGCCCTGCGGAGCTGCGGCTCTCCCTGCTCCGGATGGGCTGCGCTGCCCAAGGCACCCACGTGCAGAGCCAGAGCTGCTGCCCATCTCCACCCCGGCACCCCTGGGGAGGGGCAGGGGCATCATCACCCCCCAGCAGGAGCGCCCCTCCCTCTAGGGCCACCCTGGTCCCCAGCCCCGGGCCCCCGGCCCTCACCTGCTGCGGGTCTGGTCGGCCCTGGCCTCCAGCAGCAGGACCTTGAAGCGTCGGACGGCGACGGCGGCGATGACGGCACCCAGGAGGACGATGCTGAGCAGGACTCCCACGGCCATGCCCAGCAGGCTCTGCTGCGTCACCCGGTAGTCGCAGCGCAGCCCCATGAACCAGAAATCGCTGCCCACGGGGCACCTGCACCAAGGAGGGACTGTCAACAGCCAGGGTGACGGCGCCAGGCACCCTCAAGGGCTTATCAAGGGGCACTCACTGGCAGAGTGGCCCATGGTCAGGGGGGTGGGTGCAGATGCCGTGGTTCTTGCAGTAGTCGCGGTGGCAGAGGGAGGTGCAGGTGGCGTTCCCGTCTGTCCCGGCCACGCAGGTGAAGCCGGCCTGGCAGGCGAAGAGCACGGCGCAGGGGTCCAGCTCTGCAGAGAGGAGGGGTCCTGCTGTGCCGCTCCATCCCCGCCGCATGCAGGGACAGGGCCAAACACGTGCCCGCCCTGCGAGCGGCCCTGGCTAAGCACCGGACACCGCAAGAAGATACGGTGATGGCACAACCCCCCCAGTATGCTCCACACTCACCCAGAGCCACGTTGCGCAGGATGGGGGCCGTGCCCACTGCCAGCCCCGGCCGGGTGCCACCGGAGCCCAGCACGGCATCAAGTAACGCAACCAGCCCTGCCGCCTGCACCCGCTCTGCCGCGAGCAACGCGTCGTACTCCAGCACCACGCTGCCCTCCCTGCGGAGACATCCACGGGGGGGTCCAGGGGCATCTCAGACCCCCAGGCCCAGCCCTGCCCGCGGCACTGCCCGTACCCTCCCCGTGCCAGGAAGGGTCACAGGCCACGGGGCTGAGCAAGCACCCACCGGATCCCCGTCACCTCCAGCCGCAGGAACCCGGGCACCGACATGAAGAGAGGCGCGACCTGCGCAGGAAGGGAGCTGAGCAGGGTGCAGGATGGTCCCCAGCGCAGCCCCCCTCCCCAGAGGGCCCCACCCTGCACTCACGGTCTGGTTGAAGCTGTGTAACAGCCTCTGCTGCTCGGGGGACCCGGGGTCCTGCAGCCCGGGCACGAAGTCCATGTCCAGCACCAACTCGCAGGGGATGCGCAGGACGGACGCTGCAGGGGACACACTGGGCTCAGCACGGCACGGACCTGCATCCCTGCCCCAGGGGGATCACCACTACTGATCCCCCCCCACCTCCTCCCCGTGCTGATGGCTCCTGCAGCCTCTCCTCCTCCCTGTGCCCTGCAGAGGGGCCCGAACCCCCAGACTCACCTCTCAGGAGGGGTGGCTGATCCTCCACGATGACCACCCGAGGAGGTCTGCCTGCCGGGGCCGGGACCAGTGGTGCTCGAGGGGTGTCAGCTTCTGGCCACCCTCCAGGGCTGCCCGATGGTGGGATTGGGTCTGTGTCCCTAGCAGCTGAGGGGGACCCAGGGCCTGCACCATGGCCCAGGGTCCCGGGGGGCTTGGTGGGCTGCTGGGGGGGCCCTGGTGCCACGGTTGGGGGACCCCACGTCAACCCCGCCGCGTTCCCCTGCAACACCACAGCACCGGGCACCGACGGGACCGTCTCCATGTCCCCCAGCAGTGCCCGGCTGGCAGTGATGGTTCTGATGGTGGCAGTGGCACCGGTACCACCAGTGGTGGTGACGCCGATAGCAGTGGTTGGCACCAGGGAAGACCCAGGCAGGGATGGAGCCGGCTGCTGGGGGGGTCCAGGGGCTGGGGAGGAGGCCAGGCTGCCCAGCTGCCGGCTCAGTGGGGCAGTCACTGCCCAGGGCCAGGCATCGCCCTCCCCCGTGGTGGTCTCCCCCAGGATCTGGGGGGTCTCAGCAGGATCTCCCTCCAAACTGATGTGGGGCAGCCAGTGCCCTGGGGGCGGCCCTGCTGGGGGAATGCCCGCGGTGGGGCTGAGCCCAGGGACAGCCCGGATGGTCGCCAGGGAGGGCTGTGGGGCCGGTGAGGTGGGGGCTGCAGAGCTGCTGGTTGGGGAAGGCTGCCGGGGCAGGGGGATGTGGGGGGACCCTGGGCTGGTGTTTGACATCCCCTTCTGTGCCACCGTGGCACTGCCTGGAGTCACCGGGGCAGGGGGCTGCTCTGGCACAGTTGGCGGATGCCAGGTCTGCTCCAGGGGGACGGGGCTGTGCTCAAGGGGATCCTCTGTGCTGAGTGGCCCCAGTACACCCCTGGTCAGGTCCAGGGCTCCCCCTGGGATGGGGGATGTCACTCCGGGAGTACCAGCTGGGGCAGTGGAGACAGGCAGACCCGACCCCTTGCCAGTGGCAGGCAGTGAGGCTGGGCCTGTGTCTGTGGCTGGTTGGGTTGTACCGGTCACAGGGTCCCCACGGCCACCAGCCCCCGGGGGTGGTGGAGAGGAGTGAGGGGAAGAGTGGGGACCCTGCCAGACAACACCCGTCCCATGCCACAGGCGGGAGTCAGAGCCCTGTCCTCCTGACAGCCCCAGCAGCCACTGACGTGTCCCCTGCAGTGTTCCTGTGGGGCTCAGCACCCTCTGCAGCCCCCCTCCAAATGGTGATGCCCCCACCATCCACGGCTCAGGGCTGTTTGTGGCCAGTGCAGTGTTTGGGGGAGTCCCTGGGCTGCTGTCACTCAGGGGGGTAGTGGCACCCAGACCATCCCCAACCCATGGGCCCAGGGACAAGGGGCCACGTGAGCTCCCCTGTCTCTGTGCAAGCCCTGTCCCCGTGGGGCTCCATCCTGGCAGGGTGCCAGGGGACCCCCAGTGCCCCCCAGCAGACCTGGGCACCTTCACGGAGGATGGTGACTGTGAGGGGGTCTCCTGCAGGGTTGTGGCACCTTCCACCATCACATTTCCTCCAGAGTCAGTCCCAAGGACAGATTCAGTGACAGGAGCTGTGTCTGGCTCCAGAGGTCCTGGGGCAAGAGACGGCCACTCGCTGCCTGCAGCTGACAGCTTGGTGGTGCCCATAGTGAGCCCCAGGTGCTCAGTGGCTGTTCTGTCCCACATCTCGGTCCCTGTCCCCTCCCTGCCTGCCCGGGGGCCTCCGGGGCTGTGCTGGGGGCTGAGGGGCTCAGCAGTCCTGGTTGGAGCCCTGGGAAAGGGCAGCTCAGCCTCTGTTCGCAGCCGCCTCACGGCCTCTGGCATCGGTGTCCTCCCTGTGCCAGCTCCTCGCTCCGGATCTACGGGCAGGCAGAAGCGGGGGGAGGCTGAGCAGGGCTGCCCCACGGCTGGCACCCCACAGCCGCCAGTTTGGCACCTCAGGTGCCAGCACAGCATTGACGCGTGTGGCCGGCGAACGGTGCCGTGGACCAAGGGCCACAAGCGGGACAGTCCCAGCCCTGGTGGTACCTGGCGGGCAGCGCTCCCCCGTCGCGGTCCCCAGGCGGGCACAGGGCTTGGCGGTGCCCAGCGTGGCGCCCGTCCCACTGCCCAGACTGAGGCAGAGCCGTACGCAGCACTCCGTGATCACTGGGGAGAGAAGGGAGGGGGCAGCGCACAGCGGTGTCGGGCACCGGGCACCACACGCCAGCGCTGGGCAGCAGCTGCCGCCTGTGGCTGGAAACGCCTCTTTCACCCTGAACCAAACCACCGGCCGGCAGTCGCCACGTGCCGGCAATGGCACCACGGGGGCCACCGACTAGAGCATCCCGCCAGGCCAGTGCCAGGCCAGCACGAAGCCAGTGCCCGCCCAGCTCCGGGCCGGCCATCGCCCTGGGCAGGATGCCAGGTCCCCGCTGCGGCAGCGGCCGCTCTCCAGAGGGACC
>VWZK01006947.1:499229-526647 GCA_013396935.1 Baryphthengus martii
CCATGGAGATCTCCATCCACCGCAGCCTCACCCATCGACACGTCGTCGGCTTCCACGGCTTCTTCGAGGACGCCGACTTCGTCTACGTCGTGCTGGAGCTCTGCCGCCGCAGGGTGAGGGACCGGGGAGGTGGGAGGGGGAGGTGATGGGACCCACCGGTGGGGGCGGGGGGGCGTCGGTGTCTTCCCCGATGCTGACCGTCCCCCGGTACTGACTCTCCCGCAGTCGCTGCTGGAGCTGCACAAGCGGCGGAAGGCGCTGAGCGAGCCGGAGGTGCGGTACTACCTGCGGCAGACCATCCTGGGCTGCCAGTACTTGCACAGCCACCGCGTCATTCACCGCGACCTCAAGCTGGGAAACCTTTTCCTCAGCGACGACATGGAGGTCAAGATCGGTAGGTGTCTGTGACGCGATACCCTGCCAGCCCACCGTGGCTGCCCCAGGCTGGGGACCCGGGGCACCAGCCATCCAGGAAGCCTCCAGTCATACCTCATCTCCCCGTCTCTTCCAGGTGATTTTGGCCTGGCCACCAAAGTGGAGTACGATGGCGAGCGCAAGAAGACTCTGTGTGGGACTCCCAACTACATCGCCCCGGAGGTGCTGGGCAAGAAGGGGCACAGTTTCGAGGTGGACATCTGGTCCATCGGATGCATCATGTGAGTCAGGAGGCCTCTGTGTGGCTGTGCTGTGGGCTGGATGTGGGGCCGGGCGGAGCGTGAGGTCCTGGCGTCCTTGTCCTCTCTGGGTTTGGGTGTAAGTTGAAGCTCTAGGAGTGCTGTGTCTGGAGCACCTGCCCTGGCTGAGCCCCACCAGCAGCCAGCACGCACCTCCCCGTACTCCACACACACTGGTCTGTCCCTGAAGGCTGAGCTGCTGTGCAGCTCGGCTCTCTCCAGGCACTTCCCAAAATCCCCACCTCCTAACTGGAATTTTCCCCTGAGAGAACCAGGTCCCAGCTTCGCTTTTCAGGCCAGACACCATGGGTGTGTCTGTCAGCACAGCTGTGTGTCCCATGCCAAGCGTGTTCCCTCTGCCAGGAGAGTCCCAGGGAGTGCTTAGGACGGGGTCTCTTGTGCAGGCTGGCCCACGCAGAGCTGACGCCCGTGTCTCTGTAACCCGGCAGGTACACTCTGCTGGTGGGGAAACCGCCTTTTGAAACTTCTTGCCTCAAAGAAACGTACATCCGAATCAAGAAGAACGAGTACACCATTCCCAAGGTAGGTGCTTCCCACAGGCAGAGCCGTTCACCTCCAGCAGCTCTTGGTCAGCCCCTTTCTGGCACTTAACGGGCTCTCACATTGCGGTGAAACGGCTCCTGTTGCAGAGGGCTGGGAAGGGGATGTTGCAGTTGATGGCGAAGCCTGCAGGGTCAGATTCTTCCTGGGGACCCAGCAGCTCCCTCCCACAATCCAGCAAAAATCTAAGCTGGGCAGTTGGCACGTGTGGGTTAAACGGACACGCTGGAGTCCATGAGGTCTGTGCCGGATCTCCAGCTCATCTCGCTGCTCTTGGTTCAGTCTTGCTGAAGTCAGTTGACTTCAGGCGCTGCCCACTGTCAGGAGACAGCTGTACCTGCTACACGGAGAGCTGCATCCATCCCTGCTCCATTTGCTTTCCCCAAGCTCCTGCCCTGCTTGCCTGGCCTGGCACAGCAGCTCTGCTCCAGGCAGGATTTCCCCCGGGTTGCATCCAGAGCGTTTGCCGCCGGTGAGCACCATCCCCTGAGCCTTATCTGTGACCTCTGCCTGTCTCCTCTTAGCACATCAACCCCGTAGCTGCTAACCTCATCCAGAAGATGCTGAGGTCGGACCCTGCCACGCGCCCGACCATCGACGAGTTGCTGAATGACGAGTTCTTCACGTCGGGGTACATCCCCAGCCGCTTGCCCACCAGCTGCCTCACCGTTGCGCCCAGGTTCTCGCTCGCTCCCAGCGGGCTGGAGCTGAACGGGCGGAAGCCGCTGACTGCGCTCAACAAAGGTGAGAGGAAAGGCCCGGGCGTGGGGCTGGGTGAGAGCCTGCTGGGCCTCCAGCAACTCTGGGAACCATCAGCGGGGCGAGTGGCATCTCTTCTCCTGGTGCTTATGAGAACCTGGAGCGTTCTGTGAGCGAGAGGGAGGGATCTCCTTGTCTTCTTGCCCAGAACCAGAGCGGGGAGAAAGTGCCGGTGCTGGCTTTGGCTGCGTGGTATCTAATGGCTCTCCTATGGCTCGAGGAGGATGTAAATCTGGTGTCTTTAGAAGCCTGCTCCCTGGCCATGCCTCACGCTCGTGTCTCTCCTGTCCAGGACCAGACAGCCTCGCACTGGAGAACTTGCCTGAAAAGGAAGACGTAGGTGGGCTGCGGGAGCTGGGAGACGCCGTCGACTGTCACCTAGCCGACATGTTACAGCAGCTGACCGCTGTCAACTCGGTCAAGCCCTCTGAGAGGGTGGCTGTGAGACAAGGTGAGTCTGGGGACAACACCACAGGCACTGGCCTTCCTGGGAAACTTGCCTCTCTCTCACTCTGAAGTGAGAGACCAGCTGACCTCCATTTCACACTGGAAGGCTGAGAAATGCCAGAGTAGCTGCTTACATTTCTCTTGGCCTTGCTGGGGTGCGCAGGGTGCTGTGAAATGTCTCCTAACAACTCCTTTCCTCTTTGCAGAAGAAGCTGAAGACCCAGCCTGCATTCCCATCTTCTGGGTTAGCAAATGGGTGGACTACTCGGATAAATACGGTCTAGGTAAATATCCTGGGGCAATACTTCAGCCTGTTCCAGCTGCTGAAGAGGCTGCAGCAAGCTCGGGTTTGGGCATCAGACAGGTCTGGTTCTTTAAGCACCATATTCCAGTGTGTGTGTCCAAGACCACCACCAGGAACGTTTCCAAAGACCAGTGAATCCAGAGCAGGGGTCACCAAACGTCAGCCCTGGCCCTCTAAGGTGGAAAATGGCTCCCTGCTGCTGTGTGAGATGGCTGCCCTCGCTCGGCACTGACCTCAGGTACCCCCTATGGCAGTTCTAGTTGTTTCTGCAGTTGGTGATGCAATGAGGGAGGGTGACAAATCCAGAGGAGGACAAGAGCCACCCAGATCTCCACAAAGAGGAGATCTAGCAGGGAACCCCTTGATGATCCAACCTTCTGCTGTTGTATTTCACACAACTGGTGGTCCCATGTACCTGGAGGTCTAACGGGCTCCCTTTGGAACCAGGTTACCAGCTGTGTGACAACAGCGTTGGCGTCCTCTTCAACGACTCCACTCGACTCATCATGTACAATGACGGGGACAGCCTGCAGTACATTGAGCAGAACAGCACAGAGTCCTACTTCACTGTGAGGTCCTACCCCCCTGCCCTCAACAAGAAGGTCAGTCCTGGAATGGGAGCCCTGGCTGGGGGGTGGCAGCTCCTGGTGAGACTCACACCAGCCTTTTATGGGCTCTGGCAGAGGGAGTTCTGGGGAGAAACAGCTGTGACATGAGGGCTTCCTCTTGGCTTGTGAAACATGATCCCAAGGACAGACATTTTCAGCTCTAACTGTTCAGTTTGAGTTGCTCTCTGAGGCTTCTTTGTGAGCAGCTTCAGAGAAAGGAGTGCTCACAGCACCCGTGTGTGCCAACGTGTTCGGCAACGCGAGTCTTGAGTATCGCAGGCTACGGGAATCTGCACAAGTCTGCACAGTGACACCTCGAGAGGCGGCAGCCCCTGCCCTGCCTGGCAGCGGGGTCCCCTCAGCCCCTCTGCTCACAGCCCTGCCCCTCTGCAGATAACACTATTGAAATACTTCCGGAACTACATGAGCGAGCACCTGCTGAAGGCGGGTGCCAACATCACGCCGCGGGAAGGAGATGAGCTGGCCCGTTTGCCCTACCTCTGCACCTGGTTCCGCACCCGCAGCGCCATCATCCTGCACCTCAGCAATGGCACTGTACAGATCAACTTCTTCCAGGTGAGGCTGCAGCTCCAGGTGCTGAAAACAGCCCTGCTCCTCGCTCCCCTTGCTGCTACCAGCCACCCAGATGCTCCTTGCTTGCCGAGGAGCAGGGGGGAGGTGGCCAGATCGATTCGTGCCCTTTGAAGGAACGCTGCACACCGAGCTCTGTCGGCACGCTCCCCGGCTGCTCCAAGGCGCTTCATCCAGGGCAAATGCAGCCCCCGAGGGGCAGGGTGCTCAGGGTGACGCTGTGTTCTCTCTCTGCAGGACCACACCAAAGTCATCTTGTGCCCCCTCATGGCTGCTGTCACGTACATCGATGAGAAACGGGACTTCCGCACATACAAGCTGAGTCTCATCGAGGAGCACGGCTGCTGCAAGGAGCTGGCCAGTCGGCTCCGCTACGCTCGCACCATGGTCGAGAAGCTCCTCACTTCAAAGTCTGGCTCAGCTCGTGTGAAACCTTCTGCTTAGACCTTGTTCTCCACGGACTCCAGGGCCGTGTGTGCCAAACCGCCCCAGCTGTGGAGAGAGGGGTCTCTCAGCGTCCCTGCTCCCACTGGAACCTCCTGTCGCACAGCTGGGCTCCCGCTCCTGGCTGCCCTCCAGCGCCACGAGGAAGCATCCCTGATGCTTCGTGTGGGAAGGGTGGTGTTCACTCCCACTGGTACCCAAAGGTTTATTGCTCCCCACTCCTAATAGGAAATCTGTTTGTTTTTTTAACTGTATATCTAGTCTTTTTTTCTAACTTCCCAAAGCCAAATGCCGGACTCAAAAACCAACCCTCTTGTTTGAGGTTCCTGGGCCTTCTCTTGAGAGAACAAAGCAGGGGGAGAGCAGAACTATCATGGAAGTTATTGGTCCATGTCTGTGCTGATGCTCTAGGCTTTTGTTTCCTCTTGTAGAAATTCAGGTAAGATATTTAACAGCAGGCCCAGGGTGAGACTGAGCAACCAGACTTTTAATACTGAAATTATTCTATAGGAGACCTGAACTTTTGTATATTGCATTACTTTGATTAAAGATTGTTCACCACAGCTTGGTTCCCTTTGCCTTGCTGTGAGGGAGAGGGAGCAGCACCTTGCCTCTGGCTTCCCCTGCCAGCCAGAACTGTCCTTGGGCTCCTTCTCTGCTCAGTTCCCTGCCCTTGCTCCTTGCTCAGCTCCACCTCTTCACACAGAGCAGGAGGGAAACAGCAGCAGGTTGGGATGGGAAGGGGGGAGGGGGTTAAGTTGTTTGGGGAGCTGCTTTGAAGCAAAGAAGGAGCTGTGAGCTGCTGCTTGTGCTGTTCTCCCAGCTCTACTGCAGCAGAAGAGACCGTAGGGGTAGCACAGGAGCTGTGCTGGAGCCTGGAGCTAACGGCTCCACCTTCCCCTTGCCCCTTTGAGGGGCTCTGTGTGACTGTAGCATTAGCAGAAGTCCTCGTCTGTAGGAGACTTCGGCAGGAGGCCAGTAAGACACTGGCTTTTCTCCCACCATTGCTCACTACCAGCACCCACGGGTGCTCTCAGAATAGTTTATTTTTAAGCAGGATAACCTTTTTAATTTGTTTGTTTTTTTATCACATTTTGTAAAAACTGCTCTAGGCAATACAGTATTCTGGAAACTACCCAGGTACAACCCCCTTGTTACTTGTATGATAATCCTCCATCCCAGCACCCAGAGGAATCAGAATGTACACAATCATTGCTGGTCCAGAGAGGAAGCCTTGCCCAGGAGTTCCCAGACTGCCCACAGACCAAGTGGCTGCTCCACTTGGAGCTCCTATGAAATCCATGTCCCTGGGGCTGCCATAAACCAGAACACCCCTGGGATACCTGCCCTGGGGCCACAGGAGAGGCTGTGGGATCTGCAGGCTCAGGCTGTGCTCAGAGGGAAGGGTTTCCCTGCCTGTGGGTCCCAAGACAACAGCTCCTGAGCAGCCACCCTGCTGCACCAGCTGCTCCATCTCTGAGACTGGTGTGGGGTCTCTGGCCTGGGGCAGTTACAGGCTGCTTATGGCCAAAAGGCAGAAAAAAAACTTTTTCTCAGTCCAGCTGAGTTTTAAAAACTTCACTCTTGGATCAGTCTGGAGGCCCCAGACATCCCTGAGAAGCTCAGCCCTCAGCAGCCCTGATGCCAAGAGCAGGTCCAAGCTCTGGGGTGGCTGCTAAAAGCTGCTCTGTGGTTCCTCAGCCCTGAGCTGGGCTGCAGGTCTGTGCCCAGTGTCAAGACTCTGTACCAGTCCTGGTCCCATCTCACAGAGCTGCTTTCCTAGGCATGCAACATGGGAGCATGGGTGGGATGAACCTCACGGATCCCTGGTGAACACCCTGCTGGGACCCGGCTCCATCGCACTGCTGGCTGCCCTCGGGGAAATCCAATGCTCCTTTTCTTCTTTCTTCTCAAAGCACCGCATCCACCACAGAGATTTTGTGCTCTCTGCCACAACTCCCTTCAGGCTGCGGCGTCTGACCAAGTCTTTGCAAAGGTGGGTGCCCAGAGGGTCCCTCCTGGGCTTGGGAGGCTGCAGGTTGGAGCCCAGCACCACCCTATGCTCACCTCTTCTGGACCCTGCGGCTTGTGACCTGCATGTGTGCTGCCAGACTAGCCAGTCCAGGGGCCCCTCCTCACCCCAGGGAGGGGCAGAAGGGCCCCAGAGAGCCCCCCTGGCTCCTGTGAGATGAGGCAGTGGGTACAGGTAGCGCAGGGCGAGCGGCCACAGCAGCCTCGTACCATGGGTGCCGTCCTGGCGTGTGGTCCCGCTCACTGGCCCTCGCCCCCCAGGCCCTGGCAGTAGTAGGGTTGGAAGAGCCGCTCGCGGGCGCAGCCCCTCATGGCCCCGTGCGTGTGCAGCAGCAGCCGGGGGAAGCGGGATGTGAAGTACTGGACGAAGCCGTCGGGGATGGAGCCCAGGGCCGCCTGGACGTCAGCCGGCAGCTCGTGGTAGTGATGCTTCTGCAAGAGAGAGTGTGAGGTGAGCAGGGAGGCGGGTGGTGGCGACAGAGCGGGGAGCTGGGGTGGCCGTACCTTGTTCCTCATGGCCCGCAGGAGGTCACGCACTGAGCCCCCCTTGTAGGTGCGGAACTTCCTCAGGTCTGGGGAGAGCACGAGAGGTGATGAGTGAGGCAGGATATGGGCCCGGGCAGGGGGCTGCCATAGACCCTATGGTTTTAGCACCGTCCTGAGCCCCCAGCAGTGCATGGGGAGCACCACAGCCTGCGGCAAACCCGGGCTCTGCTCTGGCCTCCCAAGCAAGTGCTGGCACATTTACCCACCCTTGTTTTTAGCTCCTGGGCACAAGGTGGTGTCCCCGCTCAGTAAAGGGCACCGGACCAGGAGCCCCAGTCTGATCTGTTATGGCGGCAGCAGCTCAGGCTGTGGGTGAGCCGTGCCCCCGTGGGCTCACCTGTCTGCAGTGGGAGGGAGATGTGCATCCTCCAGTTGGTCCTCACCACCACCCGTCCTCCTGCCTCCAGGGCCGAGATGATGGACCCATCGGCGGGCTCTTTCTCCACGCGGTCGCTGACATCCTGCATGGCCAACAGCAGAGACTGGCATGGGAACGGTGCTGGTGCCATCCCACCCAGGGCCAGGAACAGGGAGAGGACAAGGAAGGTTTGGCCCTGGCCCCAAACCCAGGGACCCCACCCTCACCCCTTGCAGAAGTAGCTCAAAATGAGCACGTTGACCTGGCTCACCTGGAAGAACTGCAGCTGCTTCTCCTGACTCCAGAAAAAAGGGTGGGCAAGGACCATGGGGGCCGAGGGCCGGTGCTGGGGCTCAGGGCTGATCATGGCCACAATCAGCTCTCGCACCACGAGCTTGTCTAGTGGGGAAACGACACAGCAGAGAACTGACACCCCACCCCCAGGAAGGGCTAGGAGCTGCGCCCTCGGCTCGGGGCTCCCCTGTGGAGATGGGTCTGTGGGGAAGGGTCTCACCATGGGCTTCTTCCTGCAGGCAGCTCAGCTGGTAGGAGCCAGACAAGATGTTGGCCTGTCGCCGCAGGCTGTCCCCGAACGGGTGCTGCCCTCCAGACACCACGTAGTAGAAGACGCAGCCGGCTGAGAAGATGTCCACGGCACACGTCTGCAAATCGCCAATGGGCAGGTGGGACCCTTGCAGCAACAGGCAGAGAGAGCTTTTCCCTCCCCACTCTGCCATTCTTTTCTAGGCTGTGGGCTGCAGAGCTGCTGGAAGATGCACCGCGCCAGGGCCACCGCCTGCTCTGCCCCTGAAGCACCTGGCCCAGAGGGACCAGAGCAGGGGAGAGGCTTTCAGAGGTGCAGATGGACAGACATCAGGACTTCATGGCCAGATGGACATACCAGGGCTGCCAGTGCACCCCAAATTTCCAAGGACTGTAGCCAGATGAGATACCCTGTGCTGCGCACAGCCAGGCGCAAGGGGCAGCCGCTGACTGGGGCGGTCCTGGTGAGGGGCACCGGTGCTCAGCACCTGGGATGGATGGGCTCTAGGAGCTCTGCTCGGAATTGTGCATTTTAGCCGCACATCATGAGGCTGCTGCCAGCACAGGGGACCCTGTCAGGATGTTACAGATGTGGTGCTGAGGGACAGAGTTTGGTGGTGCCCTGGCAGTGCTGGGAGAACAGCTGGATTCCACCCTAACGGTCTCTTCCAACCAAACCAATACTATGATGGGCTCGAGGAGGAGCCTGGGCAAGGGAGGTGTCTGCAGCTCACTCACAGGATTCTCCTTCGGTGCCTCCTGCAGCACCTCAGGTGCGATCCAGCCCTCGGTGCCCGGGATGCCGGAGCGGAGGCTGAAGCTCTGTCGTCCCCCCTGAAGCTTCTTGCAGAGGCCGAAGTCAGAGATGACGGCTCGGATCTGCCCGTGGCGATTTGGGACAGAGATGAGGATGTTACAGGGCTTGAGGTCACGATGAACTGGAAGAGAGAGTGCCGGCGTCAGCCGCCAGGGCTGGAGCAGAACAGGGCTCTGCTCTGACCCCGGCGGTGCTGCCTGCTCACCGATGCTGAGGGAGTGGAGATGGGCCAGCCCCGACATGGTCTGACGCAGCACAGACACCGGGTCCAGGCTGCGGCGGTCAAAGTTGGGGCTTTCCACGTACTGGAATGAGGTAGAAAGAGATGAACAGGCTGAACAAATGAGCAGAAGTGTGACCTTTGCAGCAAGCCAGGCCCCCTCCAGCCTCCCCACCCCAAATTTCCAAGGACTGTAGCCAGAGGAGATGCCCTGTGCCGGGCACAGCGTGATTTACTGGGGCAAAGAAGGCAAGGCTGGCCCGGAGAGACTTCTCACTGGGCTGACAGAGGTGCAAAGATGGGGATGGGGCCATCCAGGATGGATGGACAGCCCCCCAGCAGCAGTCCCATGTCCCCAGGGCAGGCTGACCTCCTGCAGTGTGGCGGAGCAGAGCTCGATGGCGATGTAGTGGAACTGCTTGTCCTTCTCGGTGCAGAAGTAGCGGACGACGTGGGGATGCTCGTCCGACTCCCGCAGCAGCTGGACCTCACGGTCCACCAGATGGAAACACTCAGGCAGCAGGCGCTTCACGGCCACGTTCCGGCCGTCAAAGTGTCCCCTGTGCGGAGAGTCGATGGAGGTGTCCACACGGCCCTGCCCAGCCCAGCCAGGCTCCGGCCGACGCCGGGAACTCACTTCTCAGGGTCCTCAGCAAGGGTCACCTTGAGGTGACTCCCAGAGATTTGTCACAGCCATGGACAGGCAGAAATCTGTGCAGTGAGCTGGAAATGGGGGTTCAGGTTCCCATTTGTGTAGGAAGATACCAGCTGTCGCTCCGTGCTGCACTTAATGCTGGGGAAGGAGCTCAGCTGGGGCCAGGGGAATCTTCCAAGGGGCTGGATCTACCATGGCCAGAGGCTGCCCGGAGCTGGCACAGCCCTGCTGTCCACCAGCCTGGCGCAGGCAGGAGGGCAAGGGGGCACAGGGCGCTGGTGCGAGGGGAGACCTGCCAAAGACCACGTGCCCGGCTGCCTGGCTGGGTTTGATCAGGACCGTGAGATGGGGAAGCTGGCGACTCCCTCTCAAAAGCCTCTAAACCATCGGTCACCACCCAGGGAAGGAGCTGCTTTGGTGCTGTCCTTGGGGCTCCCGGGAGAGTGAGAGCAGAATGAGGGCAGGTACCCCAGGGTGCCACCCACCTGAAGACAAACGTTCCTCCAGCTCCATGGCCCAGCACGTCCTTGGGGTTAAAAGAAACTTTCCCAACTACAACGACATCTGGTTCTGCATCTATAGAGGAAGAGGGAGAGCTGTCCTTCGGCTGGTGAGTCCCATTTTCAGGAAGGACACCCAGATCTTCAACCACCAGGCCCTGCTCTTGCAGTTGCTTTTGTAGCCCACATTTACCCAGGAGCAGATCTTGCATCTCCCCGCTCTGCAGCCCATTCTCATTTGTGGGGCATCTCTGCTCCAGTTTTGGGTGACACCTCTATGCCCGTTCCCACGTGCACACACCTTCAGCAGCCACTGGAGCAGCTGGATCCGGGCTGAGCATCCCATTAGCCAGGTCCTTCAGGTGGGCTGAGGGGCTGGAGCTCTGCGATGCACTTTCCTGGCTCAGCACCGGCTCCCCAGGCTCTGCAGGGACACCCTCCTTGAAGCCCTGGCCTGGGAGCAGCATCTCCTCCTGCTGCTGCTGCAGGAGCTGAATCTGCTTCTCCAGCTGCTGCTGCTGCACCGCGTGCTGCTTCTGCAGCTTCTGCAACACAGACACCGGCACCTCAGCTCCTGTGCCCAGCAGAGCCGGGGCATCCGTAGGGATTGGCACGAGCCACGTGTGCACCGTCTGTCCCCTACCAGGTGACAGAACCCTCTGCTCCTGTGATACTGCAGCTCCTCTGGTGCCACCCCCCTGCTCCAGCAGGATCACCCAGAGCAGGGGGCCCAGCAGCACAGTGTCCAGGTGCCTTTGGAATCTCTCCAGAGAAGGAGACTCCCCAAGCTCTCTGGGCAGCCTGGGCCAGGCTCCAACACCCTCCCACCAAAGAAGTTTCTCCTCCCGCTCCCAGGGAACCTCCTGGGTTCCAGTCGGTGCCTGCTGCCCCTTGTCCTGGTGCTGGGCACCACTGAGCAGAGTCTGGCCCCAGCCTCTTGCCCCCCAGAGGCCCTTGAGCTCTTGCTCAGCCTTGCTCAGCTCCCCTCTGGGGCTGCTCCTCTCCAGCTGAACAGCCCCAGGGCTCTCAGCCTTTCCTGCCCACACAGATGCTCCAGGCCCCTCAGCAGCTTCCCAGCCTCCACTGGACTCTCTCCAGTAGCTCCTGGTCTCTCTTGAACTGGGGAGCCCAGCCCAGGGACACAACACTCCAGATGTGACTTCTTGGGGGCAGAAGAGAGGGTCAGGAGAACCTCCCTCACCCTACTGCCCACACTTCATGCCCCGCAGGATGCCATTTGCCGTCTTGGCCACAAGGGCCCGTTGCTGGCTCATGGTTGACATAGTTCCTGCATCAGGCACTGGGCTCTTCCAGCAGCCACCACTCACCATAAGCAGGAGGAGCAGGACTCCCGCGCCCAGCAGGGCAGTGCCGACAGCAGCCAGCAGCAGGTCCCAGGTGCCAGCCTCAGGGTAGACCTCCACTGGCTCTGGTCCAGGGTCTGCCTGGGAGTGCCCCTCGCCACGGACAGCTGACTCCTCTGGGCTGCTCGGGGCCAAGAACTGCAACACATGCCCAGGGCTGGGTGACACCAGAGGGACTGTCTTCTGGGCACTGGGGTTTGGGCCCTCGACACAGTGCTACGCCGTGCTGGGGACCCACCGCCCAGCCCCAAACACTCTGGCCACCCAGCGCTGCCTGAGATTCCCACAGTGCAGAGGTGGGACCCAGCAGAGCTCTCCACTCACATCATCGAACACGGTCCTGGCAGGAGAAGCCCTGGGGATGATGGTTTCCGTAGTCTTCCTGAGGTTCTCCGGGAAGGCTCGCAGCATCGTAGTGTGGACCACAGGAGGCAGCTCGTGGTGCCCTGAGGTGGGAGGAGGACAGAGACAACCATTAGCTGGTCTCTGGTCACAGCATCAGTCCCTCATCTCCCCAGTGCCAATGTGGGGTCGCTGGATGGCTCTGGTTCTCCTGGAGAAAGAGACTCCTGATGGGGTGCACAAAACTTTGGCCCCAGAGAGGGTCCTGGAGCAGCAGCAGCCACTGCCCCTCCCCAGGCAGTGGGGACACAGGGAAGGGCCGTGTCCCTTGCAGGTCCCCACCTATGAGGAGCCACTGGTTGCGGAGCGAGGTAATGCTGCCCTGTGGGTACTTGACGTCGGTGCTGGGCGTGATCTCGCACTCCCCCGACTCTCTCATGGTCACGTCGTCGGTGGTGGGGCCGTCGATCCTGGCCAGCGTGATGCCCTGCGGCTGGGGTCCAACAGTTTGTGGGCACCGCAGCCGGGCCAGGCGCCCGCCGTGGCTCACCCTGAACAGGGCCAGCAGGGACACTCACCACGAGGGCCACGCTGTCATGCACCAGGGAGGTCAAGGCATAGAAGCTGGCCGCGTACTTCCCCACGTAAAGTGCTGGCCTGCAAGGCAGGGACACGAGTCACCCTTCCATCCCTCACAGACCAGGGTGGCCAAGCACGGGCAACACAAATGCCCCTGGATGCCACTGGACAGGAACCACCTACAGCAGCTGGGTCTTGGTGGCGGCAAAGTCCTTCACGGACTGGTAACTCCACTTGAGAAGGTGGATGTCCTGCGAGTGGAAGGTCAGGTAGCGCAGGGTCTCCATGGCCAGGTTGAGGTGGGGGACGCGGCGGAGGCTGTCCTGGTGCCACAGATAGATGCCGACCACTGGCGAGCCGTAGTTCTGTGCCCACAGGACCTGCCCGCTCTCCTTGTCCAGCGTCACCACTAGCCCGTCCCCGCTGGAGGCGAAGTGTGCCATTTCTAGGCAGAGCCAGAGGGAGGGGGTCATGCAGCGGGGCTGGCCATGGGGTGATGTCCCAAATGGCCCCCACCTCAGTCCCGCCACCGGCCGTGGGCCATTGCCAGCTGCTCTGCTCCCAGGAAAGCTGTGGCCGGCACAGCCGGGACCCGCCGGCCACGGCAGCATCACCCAGGTCCCCGCAGAGCCGGAGTCCCGCTGCCAGCAGGGTGCTGGGGGAGCTGGCTCCCGTGGCCACTCACTGTAGTGGTGGGACTCCTCGCAGAGCGGTGCCGAGTAGTCGGAGAAGGTGGCATTCCAGCGCAGCTCCCGTGACTTGGTGTCGTACATGGTGATGACGTACTCTGGGGATGAGAGCAGGGCACCAGGTCACTGCCCGGCACTGCGCTCCTGGGTCTGGATGGACAGACGGACAGGGAGCAAGACTGGCTTACGGGTACGACCAATGTAGAGAAGGGGACTTGATGGGCACAGGCCCTCCCAGGCCTCTGTCGAGAGAGTGGTCTGCTTCTCTCCTGACTTGGGGTCCACGATGAACCAGGTGTCCTGCTTCTTCCCTGAGAGAGAAACCACATTTTCTGTAAGTCTGTGCAGTCCTGCTGCCCATCCCCGAGAGCTGCCCACTGGGCTCCTTCCTGTGTTCTCTCCATGGGCTCATTCCTGGGAGGTGCCCGCGCAGCCTCCCCTCAGCGTACCAGTGTAGAGCACACCGTCTGAGCTGCGGCACGGCGATGACTGCACCAGCTCCGGGATGGTGAAGGGCAGCTTCTGCAATACAGACGGCAGCGTGGGCGTGGGGCCAGGGAAACATCTCTTCTGTCTTTGGGAGTGGGGTGGGATGGAGTGGTCCCCTCCTCCCCCCTGCCTTCCCTGCTCAGCCCCAGAGCAGGATGGAGTGGTAGGGAAGGGTCCCAGCTGGGTTTTTCCCATGCTCATTCAGCTGACACCTTCCAGGAGCCAAGGACAAGCCGGAGCAACCGAAGGCCCTGCTTGCCCTGTCCAGCAGGTCCTGCTCCTCCAGCCTGGTGACCCCCAGGGTGTGGGTAGGTGGGATGCTCTTAGTCCCCCAACCCCACTGACCATCAAGCCTTCCTTGTTCTTTCCTCCCAGGATGTAGAGGCTGCCGTCATTGGGGTCTGGAAGGAACGCTGGTCTGGAAAGCAGGAGAGAGGTGGGTGGAACGTGAGCTGCCGCCCACGCTGGGCACATGCCAAGGGCTAAAGAGGAGCTGTGCTAAAGAAACCCCTTCAGTTTGCTCCAGGCTGACTCCTTGTGAGGCTTGACCTTTCCTAGAATACTCTCTGCACCAGATTTGGTGGGAGATGACCTCCTGCCCTGGGTCAGCACCATAACTCTCTACAGCCCACCCCGTGTCCACCAGCTGGGCTGGCTCCGTGCCCTGCCCGCCCCGGGGGAGCTCTCTGCTCTCCTGCCTTCCCCCTGCACCTTCAGGGGCATTTTCCTGGATCCCTATCCTACACTTTTGTGCGTGGTGCTGTCAGGAGCAGCAGGGAGCAACCGCTCCTCCTCATTCTGCACAAAGTGGGGCAGGTTTAAGACAAAGCTACGGCAGCGGCTGGGGGGGTCATTTCTCCAGTGTTGCCTGTTCTGACTATGTGTCTGTCAGTCCATCCTCTGAAAGGTTCCTGTGCGGTGCGGGGGCTGCCTGCCCTGTACAGGGCACCCAGCCCGGGGGAACACACTCACTTTGCCACATAAACCGGCACCTGCAGAATCGGATCTGAAAAAAGAGAATGAAACACCGACGTCAGCGGCCTCTCCCCGCACCCGAGGACGACGTGGCAGGCGGTGTTTACCAAGCGCAGCCTGCAGTTTACTGAGCCTAGCTCTGCTGCTTATTTGCATTTCAGACCCAAAATAGGCACCGCCGGCGGTGGGGCTCTGGACACCCAGATGCTCCGATCCGTTCGGGGCTGGGCTGGGGCTGGAGCTGCAGTGTCCCCCGGGACGGAGGAGCCACCGGCCCAGAGCACGACCAGCAACAGGCAGGTTGGGAGGTGTATCCCCAACCGGCTCAGGACAAGTCCAGGGAGCCAGGCTGCAAATGGGCACCCCCTCAGGTCACTACTCACCATCCTTCAGCGTCCACTTGATGTCCCCAGTGCTCTTGCTCACCGCATGAAGGTTCCCATCCAGAGTGGAGATGAAGAGCAGCGTTTCTGGGATGGTCACAGCACCGCCTTTGAGGCACTATGGGCAGAACCACCATCCTCATGAAGCAGGGCCAGACTTGGGGAAGAGCCCCCGTGGCCTGGGCCATCTCGGGCAGCTCAGCAGCCCACTGCATGCAGCACACCAGAGCCCCAAGGTCCCTCCTCATCCCCAGTGAGGCAAGACTGGGAGTAAAAATCATTTCCTTGCACCAGAGTATTAAATCTGCTAGCTCCTCCAGCTCTTCCCACACAGGTCACCTGCTAACGGCACTTTGAGGGTGCTGCGTTCTAGACGCCCATGGCACAAAGTCCCAGCACTAAGGCTGCCACGGTCCCACTGAGAGGCACCCCCAGTCCCTGGCTCCCACAGAACCAGGCACACCCCACCGGCGCAGTCCTGGGGCCGGTGCAGCCTGTCCCCCTGAGCTTGCCTTACCCCCAGGGTGAGCTGCAGCGCAGCTGTTCCCAGCCACAACTCCCGGCTGCCTTTCTGGAGGTGACACAAACAGCCCAACTAGCAACTCCTTCCAGAAACAAACGAGTTGGGTGACTTTTCATGCCAGAGATGCAATGAATGCTTGCCCAGGCCTTCAAACCTACAGATTTCAGCTACCCTGACGTTGAGAGAGTAATTGTGAATTCATGTTGGGAAGAGGAGCTGCTGCTTCCGCGTACGGCACCCGTCCAGCGAGCGCCAGCTCAGCCAGGGGCACACACGCCGGCCTCACCCCGTCAGCAAACAGGGCTCAGCAAACAGCATGGGGACCCAAATGGCTTCAGGCAGAGGCAGGGCTGGCGTGGCCGTCCCTGATGCCAGGGAGCAGCAGCAGCAGCACCAGGATCCACATCACACACACACAGTAACACCAGGATCTGCATCTCACACACACACACAACACCGGGATCCACATCACACACACGGCAGCACCGGGATCCACATCACACCCACGGCAGCACCTGCAACATGCGGCTGTGGGACCTCACAACCAACTGCCCTGACCTTGCAGCCTTCGCAGCCTCACAAAGCACGCTCTCCTCGGTGCCAGACCCTGTGCACCCACCCGCTTCTGACACGGGCGCTCGAGCCCCACGCTCACCGACTGTCACACGCACCCAGGCGCTGGCACCCACGGTCTCACGACCAGCGGCTCACACCCGCGGGCCGGGGCGCTCGCACCCACCCAGAGCGGAGCGCGGTGTGCGTACGTGCTTGTGCCAGCGCTGTCACACCCAGGGNGCCGATCCCGCTCCCGGGCGGGCGCTGCGGGGACCGGCGGCTCGTCCTCACGCTTTCAACCATCTTCCGCGTCGTTCCAAAGAGCAGGCGCTGGTGCCCTCCCCAAAAAGGATAAACTGGCGTTGAAAGGGATTTTCAGCAGGATTTTCAACACCCCCCACTAAATATTAAACAGCCCCTCACACTTAGCACAGCTGGCTATTAAACTGAACAAGAACTTCCTGATTTGTACCCATTAGGTGCACCCTACCTCAGAGATTTTGAACTTAATTTCAGTGGTAACCGGTAATTTAACTATCTCAGAGTTTTTTTGAGGGGGGAGGAGGAGAGAAAGTTTCCAAGGCCAGCAGCAAACACGAGCAGCATCTGTTAAGCATCAAAAATCCGAGTTTGCTGCAACCCCACCACAGGAGTCTTCTCCTGAGCATCTGCCTTTGGAGGCTGGGAAAATGGAGTGGGACTTGTGACACCGCAGCACGCTGCCTACAGCTGTAACCCACAGCTGGGCACGCTCAGCATGAGGAGGACAGCTACACTCTACAGCAAGGTTAAACCTTGGGTTTGGACAAAAAACTGGAGAATCGTCCCGTGATTCACAGCCCTTCTGCATGAAGGGGTGCCTGGCAGCAGTACCTCCAAATCCCACCCTGGGAGGAGGGCACCAAGGTGGGTTCCCCTGCGTTTCTCCCCAAATCCACCTCCCTGCAAAGAAATCCCCTACAAAGCATTTGCTGGCGGTGGCTCAGGCGGTAGGAAGTAGCTTAGTACGTGCAGAACGTTGAAACACTCACACAGAGGAATGCTTAATTATCAAATTTTAATTGGTAAGACTAATCTTACAGAATAAAACAATAGGATAACCAGTCAAGGTTACACTTAAAAAAATCCAGCAGTGCAAATCTAAGACTAAGTATTTGTCATCTCCCCCCTCCCCTGAAATAGGCAATAGATTATTTAAAAATACCGTAATATATGGTACTTACATATTCCATTTAAAATAAATCTGCAGAGGACACATATCTAAGACTTTTTTTTTTTTTAAATATAAAACCAAAGAATGAGTTGCATTGAAGATGGGTAAGACACAGTGAACTTCCATGAGCCACAGAAAGGGAATCCTTGGCTAGAAGGTACGATGGCCACGTTTCATACAAGACTTTCTGGAGCTCTCCTGCTCCCCCTCCTCCCTCCCCTCAGTGACCAGGACATTAATTAACAACAAGATGCCAACGACCTAATCCTGACAGGTCAGGCTGAAGTACAAAAGGTAAAACAAAAACAGTTCCACTGGAAAAAAATCAGGTTCCAGAGGAAGGAGAAGTAAACAAAAGGTGGGAAGCTTGGGAACAAACCTTGCTCCGCTGGTTGGCACCGGGAGCGCGCGCCCACCCGGCCGCAGCGCCAGCGGTTCTGAGGGGACGCTGCCATCGGGGACAGCACGGGGCTGGCCATCACCACACGGCATCTTGCTGGGGTCACTGTGAGGGAACAGCATCCCGTTGGCCCCCGGCGTGCAGGAGCAGCGCACACCGGCTGTAACATGCAGTGGGTCGGGCGTGTGCTCCCAGTTCTAACGCGCTGCGTGTTAACGGTTCCTTATCTAGCTCTCTGAATTCAGACCACTTTTTCTCCTCCATCATCCTAACATCCTTCTCTTAGTTACACATTTCTCAAACAGTGTCACTAATGGAAATTATTTATTTTAAGATTAAACTTGATATGAAAAATTCGGAGCAATACATGATTTTCCTGCCAGATCCAGCCTCCTCTGGGACCCGCTCGAGGTTTAGTGACAGACCTTCTCATTCCTAAGGCCACACTGATCCAGGAACTACTTACGCCTGGGATGCATCAGAGAAGGAAGGAATGTTAAACTCGGGACAAGGAGAGAAGATGACATCCACCAGGGTGCAGGGGAGCTGCCACCCTCTGCAGCACTGTGGGGCACATGCAAAGCTCGGGGCTGCAGCAGGACCCTCCCTGCAGGGCAAGCACCAGCTTTGCTCCCTAGAAACCCACATTTCCTTTGATCCTCAATTAGTGAGGCCAGCAAAGCACTCAACAGAACTAGATGAGGAATCGTTCCCTGAAACGCTCGCAGAGAATCTCACCCACATGGAGCAGGGAACCCACCTCCCTTCAAAGGACTTGGTTAAACTGGAATTTAATGGAAATAAACGTTTCTTGCGCAAGAATCGACAGCTACGACCACAGACTTCCTACGGAAGATGACACGCTGGATCTCAGAACAATCTTTTATCAGCCGATCCAAAGCACTGGGTGTATCTGCACTTCAGGCACAACGCGTGCACCCCGCTGAGGACCGATCACCGAACCGCTCCACAGCACCCGGTGTTACCCCGAGTCTGCCCTGGAGACCATCACAGACCTCAGAGAGGCAAAGCCAAGAGCGGGGCTGGCAAACGGCTCTGACACCACCCAACAGGAGAGGTGGTGTTCTCCTAGACGTTAACGATCATTAGTCAATAACTGCTTTGGATAAAGGGGTATATACCAGCAGATAAAGCTCCAGAACAGAAAGGATCTTGAAAGCACTGTTGATAAGTTCAATTGGAGTATTAATTTCAAAGAACTCATCAGAAGCCAACTACATGAAGCCAACAGACACCAATTAAAGCATGTTATATAAGTATCGCTTTCCTGTATTTTAATTCAAACTTTGCACATAAAAAAGTAACACAATCTCCATTTTCAAATCAAATCCAACTTGAAAAGAAGCACCTAAAGAGGGTCACATTTTCTTAGTTTATCATCTTTTCTTCTCTATATTTAAAACTGCTTTGTAACCAACAGTTTTTATCCTCAGTTTCTTTCGAGATGACGATTGTACTGGCACAGGACAGAGCACGGTGCCCATGGGAAAGGAGCAGAGGAATGTTAAACATGGCCCCGTGCCCAGGGTACCCGTCTCGCCCCGGGTCCCTGCCCTCCTGGGCGCTGGCCGCAGCAGGTACTCACCCGGTCACTGCAAGGAGTGCAGCGGCCTCTGGGGAGGAGCTGGAGTAAGAGAGGTGCCCTCTCACAGAGTGGTTGGGGAGCAGGGGAGGAAAAGGGGACGGGAGCGGAGGCACAGACGGGTCGGAGCAGGTGGGAGCTGATAATCACAGAACCAGCAAGAGAGCGAGTGCAAAGGGACCCCAGGTGACAGAAAAAGCGACCGTCACCCATTTTCTCTATCCAGCAGCGCACACGCTTCCCGCCAGGCACCGAATGTTACACGTGAGCTTTACGCAGGACGGGCAGCCAGGATGGACATGGATAACTGCACTTAACGGGTCACGTTCGCTCCGACGAACCGGCCGGGCTCCAGCATCCGCTCGCTCCCCTCTGTGTGTCGAAGGGGCCGCTGTGGAGCCGGTGGCGCTGCCGCAGGGAGAGCTGCTGGCTCCGTGTGGCTGTGTCAGGACACGCTGCTGGTGGCTTGGGTACAGAAAGGAAAGGTCTCAAGCGACAAGAGTCACAAGCACATCACTAGTTCGTAGGTAGGATAACCAAACACCGGTAAAACCGGTATCGCGTGAATCTTCTAACTGAAAGTACAAACCGAGCTGCTGATGTCAATATCAAGAGTCTACAGGTGAATACATCATCTTAACACAGACCATGAAGTCAACACTTTTCCCAGTCTCTCAAATAAAATAAAAGGAAAATAAAATAAATACTCACTGGGGAATTTGCACCTGCTGAGTTTCAACTGGGCTGTTTGAAGGAGAGTGGAAAACGGACACGGGCTACAGATCAGCTACTCCTACAGGGCTGTTTCTCCCAGAGTTACACCAAGTGTTGAGCTACTTGCACAGCGCAGTACCGAGCTCGCAGCGTTAAAAAAGAACAGCCATCTCTTAGGTACAGGCCGAACACCGAGCAAGACTGACTCAACCTGACTGCAGGACACAGCCGGTGACAGATGTGCACCTCCTCAGGACTGAAAGGCCCATTCAGAAAACCTGAGATAAATGGCACGTGAACTGCTGAGCTGAACTGGGGAACGTCGCAGGCCCAACAGGACGAGGAGCTTCAAGAGCTTCCTGTAAACTCGAGCAAGAGAAAAGCTGAAAGGTGTTCTACATTTCAAAAGATCAGTTGCCAGAGAGAGATTCTAAATTTGGTAAGATTCACAGAATGAGATCACTGCCGATTTCCCAGCCAGGCCACAGACGACCACGGCAGTTATTCAGGATCCAAAGCAGCACCCAAGCGTCTCTTCCCCACTCCCCCGACCCTGGACAGGGCGGGAAGGTCTCTTTGGTTCACTCCCTTTGGAGATCCGTCACCGCTCCGCCCGCTCGCAGCCGGCAGCCTCATGTGGCTCTCGGCGAGGGGTTTCCAGCCAAGCAGGGAAGCGCCATCACACGAGCTGCACAAAGATCCTGCACCGCAAGGAGGACGGCCACGAAAACGCTCCTGAAACGCAGCCCCCAGGGCAGGAGGCAGAGGAGCAGCAGTCGGGCGGGTGGAAGGGGAACCAACGGGGCATGAAACGGGACGGTGAGCAGCACTGGGGCCAAAACACCACCGTGGTGCTCACCTGCTCCCAACATGCTGCACAGAGTAACCAACAACCCAGCGCTTCCGGTGCAGAAAAAAAGGCAAGAAAATGACAAAAAAAAAAAAAAAAAGCAGCAGGGCATCTTTGGGTTAAAACAAAACAAACAAAAAATGAAAAATTAGTTTTGCTACTGAAGAGTCAAAGGTGAAATCAAAGGGCCAGCAGAATATGGCTTACTGAACATCGGTTTTGCATACTGTTTATTTTTAAAAAATTGTTTCTGAAATTCTCAGTCACGACCAAGTAACTAAATTAAGTCTAACGTTTGTAACTGAAAGACTATGAAAATATTTGGTTTTGTTCAAACCATGTAAAAAATCCTCAATAATACATTGTAATATTTTCCTTTTTTTTAAACTAAATTGGAAGATCAACTCTCAGCAGATTTAAGTGTATTACACGCAATATTTTGTGAATTAAGATTTATTGATTTCCATCGTATTTGCTTTAAATATGGTTGAAGCTGACTGCAGAAAAGGGATGGTGAAATCTTTAAGTTAAAAGTAAACTAATGGTGAAAGAACATCACCTCTGGCTTCCATCAGCGCCTCGTTTATCGTATTTTATTAATAAGTTCCAGGACTATCACATCCAGGGACGTTGGAGGCCTCTCCCAGCAGTGTCCTTAGCTTTGTGTCATTTTCCTGCGCCAGAGGTGAGCGTGCTTTCAAAAATACTGCCACTTCCCCAGCACCGTGTCTTTGATTGCATCAACGTATTGAGTGGGTACCCAATAGACCCAGTAGTAAGAGGCTTCTGTTGGGCCCAGCTGAAACGCCTGCAAAGTTAAAAACGACAACATTTACAAAGGGGACGCGGAACACTCCCGACGGGCACAGCTCGCCCACCGCGAGCTAGAGGGGCCCGGGACACCTACGGCCTCCTCCTGCACCCAGCGCCTGCTACGCTTGTCTGGCAAGCACGGAAAAAAGCTTTTCCTGAAGAAAGGAGAACGGCAAAGCACTCGGTAAAACGATGAGCTCCTTCCTGTTACGGTGTCGGAGCAGCAAGGAAAGCTCTCGGGCAGTTTCAAAAACATGAGGAAATTCTCCTGAGAGGCAGAATCCGAAGGGCAACTCTCAGTCTCTACAGCAACGAGCAGAACGTTTGAGAAGCCAAACAAGAACCAAGGAAGACAGTGACCACATTTTCGCAGTCACAGAGTTTTACATTCAGACATCACGTCCCATTCCCAGTGTACGTCAGGATGTGCCGGAGGGGAGGCGCGGGGCATGCCGATACCCTCCGGCCCTGCTGCCGGGGAAGGGTTTATTGTAGCATATTCTGGAGAGGACATTTTCTTACACGGGTGATCAAAAAAATCAAAGATTTGGGCAAAGACTAGGTCAGTGACCTCCTGCAGACAATCATTTGAAGGTGTAACATTGACCCTTGAGAAGAAAACAGACTTATCTAAAGAACCTCAACATTAGAAGTTAGCTACTGCACTTTGGAAAGCAAGACCCCAAAAAAACCCATGGGTTAAAAGAAATGGCCAGAAATTCAGCAGAATCAGCACAGTTCTCTTCTTAAATGTGTTACTTTTCTAGATTCAATACTAGTTTTTCGTAAAAAAAAAATACAGGAACAAATATTACAGCATCAATTCACTCTTCTTTAACCTCCAGCAAAGCCTGTTGCCTATATAAATACAACAGAAACTAGAAACCAAACTATACAAAAAGGAAATTATCCCTATATAAAGGAAAATAGCACTAACATTAAGAAATCCTGAGCTATGCTGTGAGTGTTTTTACTGTTTTAACAGCGTCACAACTCAGCAGATTCAAAACGATACCTAGGCACTAACGTTTGTGTGAAACCAGCCCAGATTGCCACAAAGGAGCAGATCCCCAACGTGTCACCCCAAACACTCACAAGCGAGAGCAGACCGCACATCCACACCCCCAGCTGCCCCCACCCGGGTGGCTGCTGCCACCATCCACCTCCAACCCACTCCATTCCTAAAGCCTGACCCGTGCGCGTTCGCGCGCAGTAACCAGCCCGGCCGCAGCGAAGCGGAGAGGTCACTTACCATCATGTGATAATCCTCGTGTCCTTCAATAGGTTCACTCACCACATTTTTAATGGACCCCATGGGTAACTTTTCTGTTCTCTCTACATTAAAATTGATCAAAGCATTATTTCTGACACAGGAGGAAGCAGCGTTTCACATTCACTTCAAATACCACCTCTGTGATTCCCGAAAGCTCCTCGGGTCAGCAGCCTCCTCCCTGGAAGAGGTGTGCTGAGAAGCTCCTCTTCCACATCCCCACACACCCTAGAGTGGGCACACTAATAACTTACAGGAATCCAACATTGGATCACGCAGCTCCTCGTATTTTACATTGCACCAAGTACTTCAGGATACCTGATGTGGGCCTAAAGTGAGAGTGCGAGGAGAAACCTCTGGCTTTATTTCACGTTGCCCCACAAGTTGCTCCGCTGGGACCAGCAGCAGTATCCACCACAGTGAAAGCTGCTTCAGGTGGAAGAACATTCAGGACTCTCTACCAAGGGTTATACTGAGCTCTGCAGAAATGACAAGGCTGGGGAGCCAAATGCAGACAGGCTTGTAACTAACTCTTTGACAAAAAGCCCAGTGCTGGTTTTACCCCCAGGCAGCGCTCAACTGTTACTGTAAAAGCTCAGAGAAGGAAACCTTGATGAGCAAATAGGCAAAGAAACAAGAAGGGAAACAAATAAAAGGTGACTACAATGACACAGAGTGATGTCAGCCAGCCAGAGGTAACCAGCCAGAATGACAAAGATTATGGCTCATGGTGGACTTTTCTCTCTCAGTTCCATCCTTACTTCTAGGACAGAAGACAACCCCAAGATCCTTCCTTCCAGTTCCAGCTTTCAGTGTCAGCCTAAATTTATCTTCTTGGATATAAACCACAGAAACCCACCAACATTCTACAAAGAAGAAACTGAACCGTGAGTTCCTCAGATCTAACTTGCGTGATCCAGAAAAAAAAGCACGTACTTACAAAGGGGACACAGGGAGATGAACCCAGTGGTGCGAAGACTGTAACTAAGCTGCCTCTGAACTACCCCAGACTCGACAATGTTCATTCACCAAGTAAAACCCCAGTTGCACTCATTTAGCACCCCACAAATCAATTACTCTTCACAGTGTCTCAGCATCAGACAAACCCATGTCATCGATGCCTCGACAAAAACAACACAGAGCCACCAGGAGACTGTGCCTGTGCCTAACCCAGGAGGGCAGAAATGTGCCGAGCCACCTGCGGAGCACAGGGAGGCCGTGGGGGAAGAACCAGTTTCAACTTTCCAGGATGAGCAAGCGAACAGCGTGTTGACACCAGCTGGTTTTATCCCAGCCCTGCCACGCTGCCATCTGCAGCGAGTTCCTGGGAGCAGGAAGGAGTTTTTCCCAACAACAGCCAGCAAGTTACACCCGTTCCCTACAGCGAGCTGCTGCTCACTGGGGGAAGCAGGGAAACAGGGTTACGTGACAGACAAGTGACTACAGGAAGAATCAAATGTCACAGCCCAACAAACACTAATCCAGAACATTTCAGAAATAGTAAACTCGAAACTCGCTCAGAAGGTGAAGGAAGAGGATTAATTACCCAACTACTGAGCACGTACTTAGAACGCATTGTCAGTAACAAAAAGATGCGCCTGCCCCACCTACAGAGGGAAACCCCCCAAGGCCTCGCTCCGTCACTGAGCCCAGGAGAAAAGTCACTGCCACTGGTACCAACAGAGGTTTTAGAGCCAGAAAAATGTTCAGTCAAGTCTGTCCTACAAAGGAAAGGGCACAAACTTCCAAGATCTCTGCTGACTTTGGAACCAACACAGGCAGCTGGAGGTGCACCCGAAGCCAATACTACCATCCAGTCACGTTACTTTGCTGGGACAGTCAGCAAGTGCTTCTACTGCTCTGGCTCACCAGGAAAATACTGCCCCATCCTGGTCAAACTAAAGGAGCAGAGCTGCCCTGGGAGGCAGGGGCTTATCTGAGATGTCCTTGGCACTGCACGTTATCACCGCAGCACTTCCAGCTCCTCCTGGCTCCGCTCAAGCCCATAACTGACTCCTCTGCACAGACCAGATGCCAGGGTTTCTGCAGCTGCACGTCACGGAACCCAGGGACCCAAGGAAGGCCAGATAAGGCAGAGCAGCCAGCGCTCCTCGCCCTCCTCCCGGTCCCACGGCTCCCAGTCGAGCCTTAGCTAAGCCCCTGAGCTCTGTGCGGTGCTGGCCTGAAACCAATGTTTATGAAGAGCTTTTGAGATATGCCAGAAACGCCAAACATTGTCATTTACATTTGGAGCTCTGAACAGCAGCCTGCAACCCGAGTCTAAGGGCACAAATGAACTCCAGTTTTCCAAAAACAGAAGTAAAACATCAAGGACTATTCAATGGCCTGGGAGAATGGTGTTTGAGAAGCGGAAGCAGAGTTTGCTTCTGAGGCATTACGATGCCAACATTATTCCCTCAGCACAACTTAGCCACACCAGAAGCTATTTCTAGGTCACCCAACTCACTCACAGCCCCATTACCAATTACCCCTCTCAGAGTCTCAGAGCTGCTCACCTTTTGTACCAATCCATAGCTGGTCTTGCTCGAGTTTGAAGGTCAATCTTACTTTCCCCCCGGACTTGTTGTACATGCCGGATAACGGCACCGTCGGCAGGCGCTCCTGCAAACAGCAACACGGCAAGTCACGGTGAAGGACCTGAACAGGAAAAGCTACCTCCTCTTAATTCTTTAAGGATAAGGAACATCCATCTTCCCAGTTCTCTGCTAAGATAGCAGAGAATGATTGAACCAGCAAAGGAAGCTCTCAAACCACAAAAAAGCCTCTCTCTCCCCTGATTACGGCAGCATCCAAAGTACTTATTTACTTACCTGAACACCTTTAACAGAAGGCATCACATCGTCAGGTTTTCCTTTATCCAATACTTTTCTGTGTTGCTACAACAAAAAAACAGAAATTAGAATTTACAGAAACACAAGAGAGCTTTTCAATCTGCTTCCAGCTGCACCCTTGACCATAACCCAACAGCACCAAGAGGCCACCAAGGACTACTCACAGTCAGTTATCACACAGGAAACGCTTAATTTACAAAGCTAACTAAGCACTTTCTACGACAGTCTAAAGAAACTGTATAAACGAATAAAACTCCAATATAAGGCAGAGAGGAACATCTCTTCTGGAATATACATCTACATAAGTATATATTTCTATAAAATACTTTAAAATCCCGACTCCCACTGTAATACCACACACGCCGAACCCCACGGCTGGCATTTGGCAAGACAGTTTTTTAGCTGTCGAGCGTCACATCCAGCGAAGAGCAGAAACCCTCCACATCTACGATATCCCACAGCACAGCAAGAAACCAGCCCAGATCAGAGCAGCAGTAACCAAGGAAATCCTACTCATAGCTTGTAAACTGCCCAGTACCTTCAAACAATGATGGAACTTACAGTGAACATGAACTATGACAAATTACAGGAAAACAAAAGCATATTTCATAAAGGCTGCAGTTCAGTGATGCACTATTTAAATTTTAACCAAATTTATTTTGAGGAAGGTACAGGGCTGGTAATAACCTTGAGCTGAAAATCCTTTACCAGCACCGCCACCGAGCCCAGCCTGGCTCACTGCTCTGCACCCGCTGCTCAGCGGCAGCGAGAAGAGCGCCCAACATCCGCGTCCCCTTCAGCGCTGGGACAGCTGAGGGAACTGCTCTCATGGTGATCATTTTAAAGGCAGATTTTGGAGATCAGATTCTTTTATGCCAACAAAATTTAGTTATTTTTTAGATGCAGTTAATTTAGACTGCATTTGGGCTAACAGCCACTTCTGTAATTTACCATTTCTGGTGTGAAATGCTGTGCTGGGCCTGGCACCAGCACAAGCAGGGTCCTGCGCCAGCCTCCACGAGGCCGCACGTTCTCCTGCTGCTACAACTGCTCTGTACAACCCCAGCCTGCCCTGGGGAGGAGTAGGACCCACTGGAACCACAGAGAGAGAACCATGTACACCCTACAACTCCTCCCCCACCAGCGATTACGGACATCAGTAACCTTTTGTCTGCAAAGCGGCTCCTTTTTATTTTCTTCAGCTTTGACCTCCTGTTGAGCAGCGTCTTTGGGTGTATTTACCGCTAAAACATCATTGATAGTAGAGCCAACAACCATTATTTTCGCTCCGTTTGTTACTTTGATTTCCCGCAACGTTTTCTCCTCTGGCAGAAGTCCCTTGAACATAACTTTCTGCATAGCAGGTGGGAGGCCTAAGAGGCAAGAAGAATGATTAGGTGTCGGCGGCGGCGGGAGGAGGCGCGGGGGAGGCAGCAGCGGCCCCACAGACCTGTGAGCGAGTGGATCTTCTGCTTCAGCTCGGCCCCCGTGCTGTCCAGGCAGAACTTCACGTCGTACTTGTTCTTGTTCCAGATAACCTTTAGTTCCACCAGCTCCCGCCCGCTCTCCGCGTCGCCGCCGTTGCTGACAGAGGCGGGCGGGGGATCCCGGCGCTCCTCGCCCTCCGGAGATCTCCCCGCGGCCGGCGAGCTCCTCTCTCCGCCGCAGCTCAGCGGCAGCTCCTGCGCCTCCTCCGCCTCCATGCCCGGCTCCTCGGCACCTGGAGGCGAGCGGACAGGAAGAGCC